>JAJHZJ010000365.1:1581208-1804309 GCA_023548195.1 Bettongia penicillata ogilbyi
AATCTCTGTGACCTGTGACCACAGGTCAGGCAAATTGTCTTTATGACCATTTGGGAGAGCAATGTCTCTTAATTTTTGAATGTCATGTTTCTTTTGAGCTGCTATAAATCTGCTTAGCTGGAGGAGCACAGTGCCTTTTTGATGCAGGCATGCTATGTTGGATGATCCTGTGACAGTATCTCCCATATCTCACAAATGATACCAAAATTCTTCAGAGAGACCTTAGGAATGTCCTTGTATCACTTCTTCTGACCACCGTATGAGTGTCTGCCTTGTGTGAATTCTCCATAAAATAGTCTTTTAGGCAAACATAAGTTTGGCATTTGAACAGTGGGGCCAGTCCATTGGACTTATATTTTCTGCAGTTAAGTTTGAATGCTTGGTGGTTTAGCTCAAGAAAATACCTCAGTGTCCCGTACCTTATCCTGCCAGGTAATCTTCAGAATCTTCCTAAGATGATTCAAATAGAAGTGGTTCAATTTTCTGGCATGGAGCTGGCAGACTGTCCAGGTTTCACAGGCATCCAACAATGAGATCAACACAATGGCTCTACAGAAACCTTCAGTTTGATAGGCAACCTAATACCTCTTCTTTCTGACTCATTCTTTCAGAGCCTCCCAAATGCTGAGCTAGATCTGGCAATGCAAGTGTCAACCTTATCGTGTCCCTAGGGTGCTACTTCCTACATGAAGTCATTGTGGATCCCCTTAGTACTCAGTTCTCTGTCCCTCATTCTCTCTCTTTATCTTCCTCTCATTGTCTGTCTCTTTTCCCCTATATATATATATATATATATATATAAAATACATATATAATATATAATATAATATGAACTCCCCTGAGACTGGTTACTGGTTTTTATTGTTTGTTTATGTTTGGCCTTAGCTCAGTGTCTTGAAAGTAATAGGACTTAACAAATGTTTATTGACTGAAATGTTTATTGACTGAGTTTGCTGAACTGAATTTGCTATCCTTCCAATCACAAGAAATCATTATCATTTGTCCTAATATCCTATCTCTTGTTTCACTCCCTCTACTTCCATTTCCCACCACAAAAATCAACTTTTCCTTCATTCTTCTCATGTCCCAGCAATAGATTTTAAAGTTGGCAAGGAGGGCATATGGAGGAAGGCATATGGTGGTGAAAAGATCTGATTCACTTCATTTGTATAGCTTAACAGTTAATGATACCATCATGAAATGGAGGCTGTGCTCATGAAACTTAAGGCTTTTTTTAAAAAAAAAATATCAATGTTTATAAAACATTTCCTTACAACAGTCCTATGAGGTAGAATGTATATGGCACCCCTGATACTGATGATTATGACCTTGTGAGGTAGGTACCATATTATCTCCATTTTACTGATAAATAAACTGAGGGTCAGTGAGGGTCATAGCATCATAGGTTCTGGAATATAGATCAGAAAGGGCCCTTAGAGGTCATCCAGTTCAACTCATTTTACAGATGAGGAAACTGAGGAATAGGGCGTTTAACTGACTTGTCCAAGGTCATCCAGGTAGTAAGCATCAGGACGAAACTTGTCTAGAGTCAAAAAGCCAGGACCAATTCAGGTTCTCTGTCTCTAGCAACAATTTTTAAGTAGTGTTGTCTCATACTGAGTTTGTTGTCAACTAAAACTCCTAGGTCTTTTTCACATGAATTGCCGTTAGGTCAAATCTTCTCTATTTTATCTCTGTTCTCTCCTTAGACCTTCCCCATGGTCCCCTTAGGGGCCTCCATGCCCCAGTTTGAGAAAGATGACAGTAATTAATGGCAAAGGTTGAAGATGGAGGACACAGATGGCTTACACTAGGCTCAATCTAGAATAGGAGCTTAAGAAGTTGAGCTCTGCCCCCTCCCTTTTCCTCTTCCTTCTTTCCTTATAACTTCTGCATTTCTTACTTCTCCTTGCCTAGCCCTGCAATGATAAGTTCTAATTTTTATCCCCAAAAGCAAATTCCTCTGTATTCTGAAATCAGATGATGGCACAAAGAGTGGGTTCTTAAGTACATGTGACAGCTACATAGGAGACGGCCCCCAGATGAGGCCATCAGAACCCAATGTGACAGTGACAGCAGAGTCCCAATTTCTCATAATAAGCATAACAGCCCCTGAGAATATCTCAACACAAACTGGGTTATGAATGATTGATTAATAAGTGGATGAGTGCTGTACGGATCACCGCATGCCAGATTTACTAAGAGCAGTAATCTCCCATCCAACATGCTCTTATCACTAAGCTCACAGAGGGAGACCTGCTCTTTAAAGAACAAATACAGAAGCTTGGGGAATGTTCTCTATGCTTAAACATTGAAGGATCCTGCAGAAGATGAAAGGTTTCCTCATGGAAAGATAATAGAAAGTGTATATGTCTCTCTTTGTGTATGTGTGTGTGCTTATGAGTATATGTGTGTGTGTGTACATACATGCATGTGTGTGGAGTTAAGGCCCTCAGGTAAAGAACTGGGGGAAAATGGAAGTACAAGCTCCTTAGAAGAATTAGAGGAATGGAAGCTGTGTGGTTCAGTGATGGAGCAGAGGCAGAGGCCTCTCTTTTCGTCTTGTGTAGTGCAATGTAAAAGTGTGGGTTTTGTAATCAGAGGACCTTAGTTCAAACATTCACTTAACTTATCTGAGCCTTGGTTTCCTCCCCTGTGTGATAAACGGTAGGACTAGATGACCTAAAAGGGCCCTCTCATCTCTAGGTCTTCTATCTCTTCTTTCTACTTCTGTATACCTCAATGAAATAGAGACAACACTTATTATACCCAAATAAAGAAGAATGGCATTTTGGAACTGCATAGGACCTTAGAAATCATTTCACTAATGAAAGAACCATAAACCATCAGAGCTAGAAGGGACCTCATTCATTCATTAATTCCACAAACAATGTGTTAGAAATTGTACAAGATATTGTGGTTACAAAGATAAAAATGAAATGGCCTTATAGCCTCAGCAAGGTTACATTTTATTGGAGGGAAGCGTACATAGAAGATTAAATTTAAAGAAAAAATACAAAGTAATTTCTGGGAGGATCAGGATAGAATTCTGTAGGAAGGGACACTTGAATGAGCTTTGAAAGAGATTTTTCTGGTGGAGGTGAAGAAACGAATGCATTATAGACCCTGGACACCTGTGAAAAACATGGAGATCAGAAACAAAATGTATGTGGGAAACAGCAAATAGGGCAATTTGACCCAAGGTAGAGTGAGTGAAGGACAATAATCTATAAGAAGTTTGGAGAGATAGGTGTTAGATTGTGAGGGGTTTTACAAGCCAACCAGGGAGTTTTATCTTTGAGGTAAGAGGGAACACAGTTTCTTGACACAGGGAGTGACATGGTCGGAACTTTTAGGAATATCAGTTTGGCAACTGCATGGAGAGTGGTTTGGAGGCAGGAATATGATAAAAACGGAAAACAATTAGGAGTCAGTTACCTGTATTACTTCAATTAAGGGAAGATGAAGGTGTACATGAGAGATATTCTGATATAGGTTGAGGGAAGGGGATGGATGAAAAATATATTGCGGAAATAAAATAGAAAAGATTTTGGCAATTGCATAGATGTGAGGGGTAAGGGAGGGAGATGTAGAGATTGAAGGATTATTTGGGTCATTGGAAGGATACTGTTGCCCTAAACAGAAAAATGGAGGTTTGGATGAGGGGAGCGATTTGAACATAGTGTGTCTGAAATGTCTATAGAATATCCAGTTAGAAATGTCCAGTAGATAGTGGTGACGCATTTGCTATTAAGAAGAAAGGCTGGAGAGCTGGACGTTTAGGGCTAGGAGTCATCTATATATCATTTAGTCTCATAATCATGGAAGTATGGAAAGCCTGGGTTAGAAATGGCTTAAGAGATAATCTAGTTCAGTCTATTTATGAGCTTAAATGTGATCAACTGATAGAAAAATTCCAATATTCAAAAAAAAGTGCCAAAAGAGGGCTGTATAGAAAAACCTAGAACTTTTCTCATTTTTTTTTAAAAAAGTGTATTATTAAATTTAACAAAGTAGCAACTAGCTTCTTCATTTTCTTAGGAGGAAACTGAGGCCTCAAAAGTAGGGATACTTTAAAGACATGTTTGAGGATAATATGAGATTGCTAATGTGAAAGTATTTTGCCCTCCTCAAATTTAGCTACTATAAAACTTGAATGCAGTCTATAACCAATGCTCTCCTCCCTTCCCCCTTCTCTCCTTCCCTTCCTCTACTTCTTCAATGTTTCCCTTGATGTTTGTTTTAACTTGATTTCACGAGGATTTTGCTCTCATATTATGTTTCGTATATGTTCTCATTTCTTATCTGACAATGCCACCAACTTGGTGCAGTCCCCTATTGCCTCTCCCTGGGACTATAGTGATAGCCTACTGGTTGGGGTGTCTGTCACAGCTGTCTTTCCACTTCTGTCCATTCCCCATTCAGCTGTCAGATTGATGTTGCCCTGCTTTATTCCTCCATATTGGCTTTGGTTTGCAAGAGCCCAAACTAGCTAATGTGACCAATGTTGCTACTGTTGAGTCACTTTCAGTTGTGTTCAACTTCTGGTGACCCAATTTGGGGTTTTCTTGGTTGGTGTGGCTAGCCATTTCCTTCTCCAGCTCATTTTACAGATGAGGACCTGAGGCAAACAGAGTTAAGTGACTTGCCCAAGGCCACACAGCTAGTAAGAGTCTGAGACCAGATTTGACCTCATGAAGATGAATCTTCCTGATTCTAAGCCCAATGCTCTCTATCCACTGAACCATATAGCTGCCCCAACTAACATACAACTTTATGTCAATTCATAGACAATAGAATGTTAGAACTTGAAGAGACTTTTAAATGTAGAATGTCAGGAATGGAAGAGGACCCTGCAAAGGGTAATCCTATACTAAAACATGGAAAAAATGGACCTAGAAGAGTCTTTTGTATCATCTAGTCCAACCCCCTTATTTAACAGATGATCAAATTCAGTCCCAGAGCAGGTAGGGGAATCATAGATGTATAGAATCTTGGAAGTAGGAGAAATGTCACAGCTCTGTAGTCTAACTGTTCTCAAAGTGTGGTCCAGGCATACCTGGGGGGTTCCTGATCCTCTTCGGGGGGCCTATGAGGTCCAAACTATTTAAAAAATAATGCTAAGATATTTTAATTTCTAATATGGTAAGCATAGATGTAACCTACAGAAACAAGAGAGCTTTGGGGGTTCACAATAAATTTTAAGAGTATAAAAGGGTCCTGAGATGAGAGTTTGAGAGCTACTGCTCTAAGTCCAACTCATATCTGAAAACATGAGTTTCTTCTACATTTTTGCCTAGTAGTAATCCAGACTATTTAGAGACTACCAGCAGAAGAAAGCTCCCTACCTACTATGACAGCTTTTTTCTTTAGTCTTTTTTTGGTGTGTGTTGGATAGTTACTTTAGGTAAAATGTTCTTCCTTCTACTTAACTTAGAACTCTTTTTCCATATCTTTCCTCCATCAGTCTCAGGTGTTTCCTTGAGGTCTGAGCAGAACCATTTGCTCTTCCTCATGAAATTTCTCCAGGATACACAGGTTTTAGGGAGAGAACATCTTGCATAGGATCTATATTAAGGCACAATACCCTGTTGGCTCTATTACGTGCATTTTACAATTTTTTAAAAAAAATCTATAATTTTTTATTGATCCCATGAAGCCCAACAGAGCAGTTTAGAAAATTATAGATAGATGGCACCAGATATACTCTATGATTTTCATTTGGGCACAGAGGGAGGTGAGCCCCATTTATTTAAGATTCTCTTCTCTTTCCCTGTATGACTTCCTGAAACTCCTTAGACTTCTCTAAAATGAACAGATCTATATTTCAAGGAAGTCACTATACACACAACTCCTTCCACATTTCTTCAGAAGGAAGGGCTGTGGCATTTCTCTTAGGAATTCCTAGATGACATTGCCAGAGAGTACATATTTATATGGATGGTGAGAGAGAGCTCTAGTCTATGAGTGAGGAATCCTGGGTTCTAGTCCTTAATCTGATATTAATTAATCATGTGATCTTAGGTAAACACCTTCCTCTCTCTGCCTTTCATTTTCTTTTCTTCGAATACAGTAATTTGATTTCATGATCTCTAAGGTTAGAAGTAGCTAGGAAATGTAAGGGGCAGAGTAATAGTCTTGGAGTCAGAAAGACTTAAGTTCAAATCCAGCCTCAAACAGTTACTACTTGCTGTGTGACCCTGGGCAAGTCATTTTACCTCTGCTTGTCTCAGTTTTTTCAACTATTAAATGAGGATAATAATAGCACGTATTTCCCAGGGTTATTATGAAGATCAAATGAGATACTATTTGTAAAGTGTTTAGCATAATGTCTAGCACACAGCAGTCACTTAATATGTGCTTTCCCCACCCTCCCCTTCTAAAGTCCTTTCAATCTCTGATAGTCAATGTCTTGTGTTCTAAAGTTCTTTCCAGCTTTAACATGCTATTTTTAAAGTCCTTTCTGGTTCTGAAATTCTGTATTTTAAGGTTCATTATAGCCATAGCATTTTATGCTCTTTGGACAATCCCTGGTTCAGGGTTTCCCCAACATATATTAGGTCTGGTTCTAGATATTAACTCATAAGGATTATTTTCTCTTTGACTCTTTGCTCTCCCCTAGAGTTTGTCCTGGGAAAATCTTTAAATGTACTCATGTCTAGGTTTTTAAAATGTAAATAACAAGTCCACAGCTCCTAAATAAGCACTAAAGGTAACAAATGCATGTTGCTTATAGGACAACTTTTATTTCACCCCTCATATAAAATACTGGGTCTGCACAGGACTTAAAGGAGCCCATAAATATATATTAAAATATATAAACACTCACAGTAACTCCCCAGAAAAACTTGAATTCAGCTTTGCTAATAGTATAACACTCAAGCATTCCGGTGAATTACTAGCTCTCTCAGAGGATTCTCCACAGTTCCTTCCAGATGTGTAAGTATGCCCTGTGGTTTAGACTCCTCCAGGAAGTCAGATATACTTCATTGGACCTGCATGGTCCAGAGAACTCACTGTAGCAACAATAAGTGACAAAGTCCACAGCTCTTGGCCCTTCTACCCCATTTTGTGACTTTAATTATTATTACTTCTCAAGCTGTCACATTATATTGATGATTTTCTTTCTTCAAAAGGAATGTCTTCAGGAATATTGCTTTTTTTCAAGACTAGGTTCCAAACTTTTGAATTTGACTCTATACATCTTAGAAACAACAACAGCACCTTTTTATAATGGATTTAATAATCAGCAAACATTTCAATATTCAAAAAACAAAAGGATTATATATAAAAATAGGAGTTTCCCTTGCATTTAGCTTGTTTTTAAAAGTATCCATTAAATTTAACAAGATAATAACAGAATTGTCTCTTTCTGAATTTTTTTTTTGTTTCCTTCTGCATGTTTTAGATATTTTATTGATGCTTTCTCCCCCTCCCTTTTCTTTTTGGAGGGAGGAGGCAAGGTAATCAGGGTTAGGTGACACCCAAGTTCACACAGCTAGTAAATGTTGTGCTGAGGATGGATTTGAACTCAGGTCCTCCTGACTGCAGGGCTAGTGCTCTATTTGCTGCACACCCTAACTGCCCCACCTTGTTTCACTATTGGGTTATTCGTGAGGTATCTCATGAAACTGTCACTGCTACTCCAACATTTCCCTTCATGGTGGAGGTCAGATGCTAAGATCACACTGCCTAGGAAATGAAAATCCACACTTCTCTACAAAAGAAGGGTTGGAGTCCACAAACACTGTCCTTGATTTTCCCTCATCATATGTGTTCAGGCACATGTCTATTTCTGCCATATGCTTCTGCAGGAGCTCTAATTTCCTTCTCTGTGGCCATCTCTGGTAACAGGAAAGCTCAATTTCAGGTCTCTGGCCTCTAAACAGGGAAAACATAAAAAAGAACCAAAAAAAAGAAAACAGTTTGCTATTCTCCTTCACATACTGGCACAGTGGGGACCCTCTTCTTACAAGAGAAGTCATCCCCAGAGTCCTAGCCAATGAGATCATCTTAGAGGCAGCCCTGCTCCCTTAAACCCATTCTAGAGCCATCCATTATCCTCTCAATTGTCATGCTAGTTTTCTCCAAGGGACATTGCCCATTAGATACACTAATGAATAATCACCAATAAATATATCAGGTTCTTTGGGGAGTTCATCAAATTGATGCAGGATGCATTACAAAATCTCTTTAAATAATAACATTTTATAATTCTATAATAATGATAAATTATATAGCCCAGACAACCATTGTTAAAGGAGTCTAGTGAAGGAAGATATTCATGTGTAGTCATGGAAAATTTCGAGGCAGAGAGAGGGCTTGATTTGAGTACTGGAGTTAAGGTCCTTTTCTTCTCCAGATTTCATTTTAATCATCTGTAAAATGAAGGAGTTAGACTAGATGCACTCTAAGGTCCTTCGCAGCTTTGACAGTTTATATTCTAAGATTCCTTCTGCCTCTGGTGTTCAAAGGCTCTATTAAATCATTATGTTATTGGTAAGGTTTAGTTAAAGAAGCTTGTCATCTTGGAAGCCCAGAATGCCCCTTCCCACATTATGTGGTGTTTCCCCTTGTAGCTTGCCCCTTTTACTTTGCATGCATGCTCTTCTCCCTGCATGCTCCTTTGTAATGAGTATTCTTTTAATTCTTTTGGTTGAGAGCTGTCCACCCACTTGTGCAGTGAGGCTGTGAGGGAGGAAGGCCAATCAGTCTTTCCAATAAGCCCCAAGCACCTCCCTGGACAATAGGTAGATAGGGACACTCTCTTCTATCCATCGATTTAATAGATTTCTCAAGCCCTGGCAGCACATTCAGCTTAATTACCCATAAAGCTGAAGCAAAGACACTTGAGGTCCAACATCATTTTCCAGCTCAGTAATCTATATGTGGCCAACCTTGCACCATTACATTTAATGTTTTCCAAAGGCTAGGAAGGATGCATGCATGCCTCATCATTAGCCAGTACCTAGACTTGACCAAATAGCTTGACTCAAAGTAACTTCTTTCACATTGTTGGTCTATAGTCTTTCAAACCAGGAACTGAGCTGTTGAGATCTTCAAAAAAAAAGGTCGGATCAATAGGTTTGAATCAGTGCAGATGCCTACACGTTGGAGCTGGAAAAGGCTTAGAAATCCTTTAATTCAAACCTCATTTTGGGTCCAGAGAGGGGAAGAGACCAAGGTCACACAATGAAGTAATGATAGAGTCAGAACCAGAACTGTGTCTCTAATTCTAGGTCCAGTGTGTTTTCCTCTATATTACAACATATTATGGAAATAACCTCTAGTTTGGAATATCCCCGCAGGGGGAAAATGTGATCACTGCTGATTAGAGTAAGTATCTTTTGGCTGAAAGCTGCAATCAGTGAACAAAGCACAGTGTGTAGAATGACCTAGTGTGGTGGGTGAAAGAGAAATGACAGGAAAAAAAGTTCGATCTTCTGAGAAATGCATTATTAAGTAACATGTCATTTGTCTAAAAAATCAGAACTAGGCCCCTTCCTCAGCTTAGGGCTTGGCCCAGAATTCTAGGGGGAGACAGACTTTTATATATTAAAAACAATTAATCAAATAAAGGCAATTAATCAAAAGAAACAATACAATGTTAGGTAATCTGATCTCTAATTGGATGAAAGATTGGGGACTTTCCAAATTGGGAAGGGGAGAGTGAACAGATGAAATTCCCTGAATTCAGTAAAAGAGATGTCCCACTCTCCTCAAGTATCTGTAAAGCATCAAAGGAACATGGAAGCAATAACTGATTGACCAGTATGAGGTCAGTTTTCAGATAAGACATATAGATTGCTTGAGATGTACAATTGTGAGAAAACTCCTTGCATCAATTTTTGGATCTGACTGGGTTTCTGGTCAGCATAACTTAGGTCCTTGGTTAAGTGTCTCTAAACAGCAGGTAGAGGTGGTCCAGTTTCCTAGCCATGTAGGGCTAGGTTCAAACAATTCAACACAATTATTTCCCAATTCCCACAACTGAATAAAGTTTTCTTACTAAAGAGAAGTTGGACTAGACCCATAGTTGAATAGAAAGAAAATTGAGCTACCTCCAAAATTGAGTCACAAGATAAAGTCAGTGTAGTTCACTAGATTCTTACAATTAACCACTTGCTGTCCTGAGCCCTTCAATTCCTTCGTTAGTGTCATAGAAGACTTGATCTGGAATGGATGGACCTTTGAAGGATGGGCCTATCTGGGAGAGCCTTTTGATTATCAAATGTCAGAGATGGAAGAGAACTTAGAATGTGAAGTTAGAACTGACCTTGGGGCATAGACCAGAGAATGTCAGATTTAGAAGGGAATTTAAATCATAAAATGATCAAGCTGGAAGGAAATTGGGAACATAGAAATAGAATGTTAGAGATGAATGGGATTTTATATGGTAGACTGTAGTTTCAGAGCTTGAGGAGACATTAAAACAGAACATAGAACACCAGAGGCAGAAGGAATTTAGGACATAGATTATTAGAATTGAAAGGGAGTTTAGAACCCAGACCACCAAATATTGGAGCTGAACTCTTACAGTACAGCATATTAGCACTGCAGGTCATCTATTCCAAACCTTTCCTTTTACAGATGGAGAAACTGAGACCTAGAGAGATAATTCATTTGCTTGAGGTCACAAAGCTCATTAACTGAAACTACTGACTCACAGTCCTATTCTCTACACTCAGAGACATTTATTTAAGGGAGGTGGTTATTTATTTACAAGTGTTCTGGAAAGCTTTTGGGATGGAAAACAACTTGATCATTATTTCTATAACATGTGCACTGAAACACTCTTCTATGAGGGGGTATATTATTGAAAATACAAAGACCTACAAGAAAGAAAATGGGTTACTTTTCTCTTAGGCACTCGGCATGTTTCATCTCTTACTCATTTGACTTCTGAGGAATGTTTGTTTTCTCTTGCACAAAATCAATCTCTACCCAGGACACTTTCAGAAGCCATCCACTATTTTCCCTTTAATCTCAACTATTTATTCTCTTGCACAAAGGCCTGCTTTGTGTTTCTGCAAATGCTCTCAGCTACTAGCCAAAGGTAATGGACTGCCCTGCAGGCATGCTCCTTGGTCCCGGAGAGTAGTTTCAGCTGTCCTTGGAAGTAGCCCTCTCGGCCAACTTATTTACTTCTTGAGAATAAATTCTTTCAGGGTTGACTTTTATCCCATCTACAAGACACTAAACTCCAGACTTTTAGGGTTAGTCAGTACTTTTTATTGTCATTGCCTTCAGAACATTTTTGAGGGACAAATCATTGTAGAAAATAGAAATCTATAGTTCCATTCTTTAGTATTTCTTTTCCTGCCCTCTTCCCCCATTGTGATTTGGCATTCCCCCACAGTGGGGGAATTTTCCCCCTAGATTTTTCTTAATCTCCCATAGTGCTTTGTACTTAGTGGGCTCTGGGCAAATGTTTATTGAATGAGGGGAATTTGTCAGCCCTGCTGTGCTTCCAGGATCACACTGTGACCATAGATGTTTTAAGAGCATGAAGTGTTGGAACCTTACTTCCCACAGGGCATAGGTTTGGGGTTTCTGAAAGCTGGTGGTATGCCCACAGTCATACAGCTAGTTATTTTTTGCAGAAGCTGACTTCAGACAGCACTATAGTTACTTTTTAAAAAATTATTTAATATTTTATTTTCTCCCCAATTACATGCAGAGACAATTTTCAACATTCATTTTTAAAACTGAGTTCCGAATTCTCTCCCTTCTTCCCCACTCAACCCCCTCATTGACAAGGCAAGCAATTTGATATAGGTTAAACATGTGTAGTGACGCAAAAATATATTTCCATATTAGTCATGTTGTAAAGGAAAACATAGACCAACATAAAAATAAACTCCAACAAATCTCAGGTAAAATAAAGTTAAAAAAAAAAAAGAATATGCTTCAATCTTCATTTAGATACCATTAGTTCTTTGTCTGGGGATGGAGAGCATTTTTCATTATATAAGTTCTTCAGAGTTGTTGTGGAACATTATATTGCTGAGAACAGTCTAAGTCATTCACAAGTGATCATCTTATGATATTGCTGTTGCTTTGTACACAATACATTTCACTTTGCATCAGCTCATGTAACTCTTCCTAGGTTTTCCTGAGTGCATCCTGCTCATCATTTCTTATAGCACAATAATATTCCTTCACAATCACACAACACAATTCATTTAGCCATTCCCTAATTGATGGGCATCCTCCCAATTTCCAACTCCTTGCCACCAGAAAAGAGCTGCTATAAATATTTTTGTACATACATTTTTTTCTTTTTTTTAAATCTGTTTTGGGATACAGACCTAGTAGTGATATTGCTAGGTCAAAGGGGATGCATGGTTTATAGCATAGTTCCAAATTGCTCTACAGAATAGTCAAATCAGTTCAGAACTCTAGAAATGGTGCATTAATGTCTCATTTTTCCTACATCTCCTCCAACATTTGTAATTTACCTTTTCTGTCCTATTAGTCTATCTAATAGGTATGTGCTAGTGCCTCAGAATTATTTCTATTTGCATTCCTCCAATCAGTAACAATTTAGAACACCTTCTCATTTGGCTATAAATAGCTTTGATTACTTCATATGATAACTGTTCATATATCTTGATCATTTATCTATTGGGGAATGGATCCTAATTTTTATAAATTTGACTCATTTCTCCATATATTTGAGAAATGAAGCCTTTATTTTATTTGCTTCAATTATTTTCACAGTTATGATTGCAAAATATATTTCCCTCCATCTTATTCCTCCACCCCCATTTATTCTGTTCTTTCTCTCCTCTTATCCTGTCCCTCCTCGAAAGTGTTTTGTTTCTGACTACTGCCTCCCCCAATCTTCCCTCCCTTCTATCAGCATCCCCTGATTCTCTTATTTCCTTCCCCTCCAACTTTCCTGTAGTATTAGATTTCTATGCCCAACTGAGTGTGTATGTTATGCTTTTTTTGAGTCAATTCTGGTGAAGTAAAGTTTACTCATTCCTTTCCCCTCTATCTTTCCCTCCACTATAAAAGCTTTTTCTTGTGAGATAATTTATGTGAGATAATTTACCCCTCCCTTTCTTTCCCTTTCTCCCAGTGCATTCCTCTTTCTCACCCCTTAATTTTGTTTTTTTTGATATTGTCTCTTCATATTTAACTCACACCTGTGCCCTCTATTTATACTCCTAACTGTCCTGATAATGAGAATATTTTTATGATTTACAAGTATCATCTTCTCATGTAAGAATATAGACAGTTTAACCTTATTAAATGCCTTATGATTTCCCTTTCCTGTTTACCTTCTTATGCTTCTCTTGAGTCTTGTATTTGAAAGTTAAATCTGAGTCCCTGTTTTCAGGATTTTGCTTTCTTTTGAGGGCTGACTTCCCCTACAGGCCAATGACAAATGCCTAATGGCCCTTTAGAGCCCCTTGGGCAACAAAGGTGTATGTAGGTTCGAGAAGTACGGGAAATTCTGGACAAAACCTTACTCCCTGGTAAAAATGTTCAAAGACCTTGAATTGTTTAGAACCTCTCTGCACAGCTCCGAAAAGAGTAGCCCGGATTGTGGTACACATCAGCCTTCTTCAGTTTGGAGTCCCAGAAAAGTCATCAATCTTCTGACATGTTTATTCTCTTTTTTCTAGTGTTGTTTTCCAGCAAATAAATCAAATTTATATTTCTGTTAAACATTAATAAGCACTATAAAAACCTGAGTCTCTTCTCTTTCCTCCTCTTAATCCCCACTCCTCTTAACGTTTTTAGCCGCTTTTTCAGGAAGGACACAAGTAGTCTGTGTAGTGGAAAAAAAATCTATTAGCTTTGGCTGTCTCAACCCAGGCAGGTATATTATCAGTTTTATTATTATTTAGGGTTTTTGTTATATTAGGCAACCTAATACATCACCCTGGGAAGAAAAAACGAGTTAGAGCTGCTTCAGCTCTTCTCTTCCCATTACCTGAGGATCCTCTGAGTTTTTGTAAGTCATTTTATCTCGAAAGCTGTTGTTTTAAATCGAACTTGATTATCATCAGAGTCATTTAGCATAGTTTCATTCAATTGAGTTCAGCAAACCTTAATAAGCACCTCTTCGATCTAAGGCTTTGGGCAGGGCAGTAGGGACACAAAGGGGGAATGAGAGATGGGGCTACCATGAATGAGAAGAGGATCTGGGATTTTATTAGTGACCCATTCAGGGCAAACCCAGCTAAGACTTAGTAAATAAGTCCTAGGAACTTACTTGGAACACATAGAAGTTGTGACTTGGGGGGTAAGGGTAGGGGATAGTGTTGGGAGGAAGGTTTCACACAGCTACTAAGTGCCAGATTTGAACCCCTCTTTCCCTGAATTGAAGTCCAGTAATCTATCTATTATTCTAAGAAACAAGGATCTTAAGATACAGTAAGAGAACTGTGATGTCTAAATCACTAAAAATAAGATCATATGTGTACAGAGAATAGAAGGAATCTCAGAGGGCATCTAGTTCAACCCTCTTATTTTACAGATGCAGAAACTGAGGCCTATGTGGGTTAAGTGACTTGCCCAAGATTGCATAGGCAGTCAGATACAAAGATGGGGACAGCTAGATGGTGCAGTGGATAGAGCACAAGCTGTACAATCAGAAGGACCTGAGCTAAAATCTGGCCTCAGATACTTGACAGTTACTAGCTGTGTGACCTTGGGCAAGTCACTTAACCCTAATTGCCTTGCCTTCCCCCCTCAAAAAAACCCTACAAAAACAAAAAATAAAAGAAGTACAAAGACAAAATCTGAACTCAGGTGTTCCGACCCCAGAACCAGAGTGCTTTCCAGTTAGAATGTGATCAGTACAGAGCAGTGTTCAGAGAGACATGAGAGATTCAAGGATGTAGAGATAACATATAGCTGGGGGAATCAAGGGAAGCTTCTTAGAGGAGGTGGTACCTCAGCTGGTCCTTACAGGAGAGATGGAATGAGGTTGAAGAAAGAATATATTCCAAGCACAATCTGGAATCTAAGGGAAACAGGAATCAGAAAAGTTTATGGAAGAGCCAGAGTTGGGTAGAGACAATATATCCTAGTCACCCAAGGAGAAACTGACATAATCTTTTGTCTTTTTAATGGAGACAGAAGATAGAACTTTTTCAGTTCATTTCAAATCACTAAACTAATGCTTACTAAGTACAGGACCTTGTGCTAGGTTCGGGATGTGAAGATGAATGGGATACGGTTCCTGGACAAAGGAACTCACAGTCTGGGAAGATTGTATGTATAGAATGATGTTTAGTGCTAACAATGGTGCTTCTAAGCTAAACTTGGGGCTTGTGCTGAGCCAGCATCCATGGGCTCTAAAAATCAAAGCCAAATGCCCCCATGGTATTTTCCAGCACTTTCTTATGCTTCCCCCAAGAGAAGGAACATTTATGTTTGATTAGAGCCTTTCCAGTTTGGAGAGGGGGCATCATTTCACATTATTCTCCACCCACCACTCTACATTCCAGTCAAACTGGACTCCTTTCTGTTCCTTAAACTCAGCATTCTGTTGCCCCCCTCTTTGCCCTCTCTCCCTCTCCCTCCCCTTGCCTGGAAGACTCTCTCTTTTCAATTCCACCTCTTAGAATCTGTGATTCTCCTTAAGAGTCAGTTCATGGGCCAACTCCTGTGGGAAGCCTTGTCTGAGACCTTCGGATATTAGCATGCTCTCCCTTCTCAAAGAATCACAAATAATTCAATCAGTTTACATGTGTTTTCCCCAAGTAGAATATAAACTCTTGGAGAACAAGGATTATTTTTTATTGTGTCTATATATCCTCAGCACCTACTTCACCGGACTGTTCTGAGGATCAAATGAGATAGTATTTGTAAAAAGCACTTTGCATAGTACCTGGCACATAGCAGGTGCTATATAAATACTTATTCCTTTCTTTTCTCTTCCTATCTACTACACCACCTAGTTACCCCTAATATCTCAGGGTAGCGGGAGAGCAGTGATTCTTTTTTACCCCCTCAAGGCAATCAGGGTTAAGTGACTTGCCCAGGGCCACACAGCTAGTAAATATTATGTCTGAGGCTGGATTTGAACTCAGGTCCTCCTGACCCTAGGACTGGTACTCTATCTGCTATACCACCTAACT
Source organism: Bettongia penicillata ogilbyi (assembly GCA_023548195.1). Lineage (NCBI taxonomy): Eukaryota > Metazoa > Chordata > Mammalia > Diprotodontia > Potoroidae > Bettongia > Bettongia penicillata. The sequence goes on from JAJHZJ010000365.1 coordinate 1,597,312, forward strand.
GCCCCCAGAAACAGTAGTTCTTAAAGTTTACCAGGTCACGGACCCACTTGAAGAGGTTAATGTACCCACAGATCACTTATCTGATCTTGTCCAATTTACCACTGAAAAATTATTCTCCCAAATGGGGACAATGTCAGATTTTAATTTAATTTTTAATTTAACTTAATTTTTAATTAATCAAAGGGTAGGTAGTTGGCATAGTGAATAGACTGAAGAAAATTTGAATTCAAATCCAGCCTCAGATACTTACTATCTGTCCTTGGGCAAGCCATTTAACCTTGGTTTGCCTCAGTTTCCTCAACTGTAAAATGGGGATAATAATAGTGCCTACCTCTCAGGCTTGTTGTGAGTCTTCACTGAGATAGCTGTAAAGAGATGAGTATAACACCTGGCACATAGTAAGCACTATATAAATACTGCCATCATCATCATCACTATGATTATGTCCTAAGTTATTCATGACCATACATTTATATCATATGTACCATATATATCTATATTATGATATTACAGATATTATATATGGTATGATATATACGATATGATATTATGATATTATATGTCAGCATTAAAACTCTGCCCTGGGTATGACTTACTTTTCAGAATTTCTGTGAGACCTGTGAAGGTACTATAATAGTCTTACTGCACACAAAATCCCAACTATGTATCATCCTGCTTGGCAGCTCCTTACTTTGCTATTACTTGTCTCTTGCTTTACAACATGAGTTGAACTTTGAATAGTTCCCAGGTTATTATTAATAACCAGGTAAGACAAGGGGGAGAAAAATATTACTAAGTACAGATGTCCCAGAGTCCTAGTGAGTACAAGGTCCAGAGGGTATATATCAAGTGTTTTGACCTAGTCTTCATACTACAAACTACTTCTCAGATTCATCTCCTTGTCTGCAATGGATACCAATCAGCTCAAGCATACCCAGGGCACCTTCATAGATCTAGCAGAAATTCTGAAAAGTGAGTCAGTTGACCTCTGGCACTGATTCGGCAAATACCCTATCCAGTGTGATAAAATTTCTCTCTGAAACTAACAAATAGATGAGCAGCATAAGGTTTGGGGTTGGCATAACACAGAAGACTGGGATTCCAGTGGCACTTCTTTGTGTACTGGTCTCCCAGGAGGGCAAGATTCATTTCTTTCCCATGATCAAGCTGCATTTTCCTTTACCCCTAATCTTACTCCTTGGTAAACCAGTTCTATACTCTCTTGTCTTTTTCTCCATAGTCTTTTGCCCTCTTGTTGTATCACTGATCTTGCCTTGCCAAGCATGAACCTTAGATCACTCCCACCACCCTACACCAGCCTTTACTCTCACATGCATTGATATATGAAGCTGGAGAATCACGAGAATCACGAAACTGTGCTGCTGTCTGGGTCAACTGTAGATTTATTTTACATGATCTCATTTGGGCACTTACTGCTACAAGGCAATTCTTTTACATCTTTTTAATGAATTTACTACTCCACTCACTACAGTGGCCTTCCCAGTCTTTTTCATCCCTCCTCAAACCTTACATGGCTTGCCTCCTCACCAGTCTCTCAGCTGAGAACCTTATCTCATATATTACTGAAAAAATGGAACCCTCTTGTCCCCTCCTCCTCATCTCACATCATCTAGATGCCTTCTGCTGCTGCCTTCTCATTCATCCCTGTCTCCTTGATCCCTTCTCCTTGCTGAGGTAATCTCCTTTTCATGCACAAGTAATCCCATTCCAGCCTTCTTTTCTAGCAGATTGCACCTCTATAGTCCCCACTCTCTCACTTACACTCACTTTCCCCTTGGATGGCATCTTCCTTTCTGCCTAAAAAATAAAAATGCCCGTGTTCTATTCTCAAAAAATTCTCATTTGATCCCTCTGTTCTCCATAGCTGTTGCCCAATATCTTGCCTCCCTTTTGTGGATAAAATCCCTGGAAAGGCTGTCTACAAAAGTGACTCCACTTCCTTTCCTGTCACTCTCTTCTTGACTCTCTATAGGCTGGCTTCTAAGCTCATCACTCAACTGATACTGCTCTCTCCAAAGTTACCAGTGATTTCTCAATTGTGAAATCTGATGATCTTTTCTCAGTCCACATTATCCTTGACCTCTATGCAATCTTTAACATTATTGATCACCCTTGCCTCTTTGACACTGTCTTCTCTCTAGGTTTTTGGGACACCTCTTTTGGTTCTCCTCCTACTTATATGGGGGCAGCTAGGTGGTGCAGTGGATAGAGTACCAGTGCACGCATCAGGAGGACCTGTGTTCAAATCTACCTCAGACACTTGACACTCACTAGCTGTGTGACCTTGGGCAAGTCACATAACCCCAAATGCCTCATCCTGGGTCATCTCCAGTCATCTTGATGAATATCTGGTCACTGGATTCAGATGGCTCTGGAGAAGAAGTGAGGCTGGTGACCTGCACAGCCCTCCCTCACTCAAAACAAAGTCAAGTGCAAGTCATGTCATGATTTCTCCGATGGCATGGTCTTCTTCAGCAATGAAGGATGAACACACACTTATATGACTGCTCCTCATCTCCTTTTCTTGATCATCATCCATGACATTCTCATTAACTAGAGATGTCCCAGAGGGCTGTGTCCTGGGCCCATTTCTCTTCTCCCCTTTTCCTACTGCATTTAGTGATCTTGTCAACTCCCAGGATTTCAGTTATCATGTCTATGCCAATGATTCTCAGATGTACTTATCTGGCCCTAACCTCTCTGTTGACCTTCAGTCTTACATCTTCAAGTATCTATTGGATGTCAACAGCTGGATATCCCAATCCAAATTCATTAGCTTTCTCTTTAAATTTTCCTGTTACTGTGGAGGATACCAGCATCCTCCTAAGTTTGCAACCTAGGTATTGTCCTTTATTCCTCACTCTCTTTCACCCATATCCAAGCCAAGGCTTGTCAATTTTATCTTCATAACATCTCATGGATGCATGTCTTCCTCTTCTCTGACACTGTCACCAGCATAGTGCAATCTTTCATCATATCACTCCTAGACTATTTCAATAACCTCTTGCTTGGTCTCCCTGCCATGAGTGTCTCCTCACTCCAGCTTATTTCCTTCTCAGCCATTAGAATGATCTTTTTAAAGCACAGATCTGACTGTGCCACCCTCCCTACTCAATAAATTCTGGTGGCTCCTTATCATTTCCAGGATTAAATATAAAATCCTTCATTTGGTTTTCAAAGCCTTTCATTATCTGCCCCTTCTGGTCTTCTTACACTTAAGCCCTTCCCCAACCATGTGCCTTGTGATTCAGTGATACTGACTTCCTTACTGTTCCTCACACAAGACATTCCAGCTCCTGAATCCAGGCATTTTCACTGGTTGTATCCCATGCAAGGAACTCTCTTTCTCCTCATCTCTACCTTCTGGTTTCCCTGGTTTTGTTTAGTTTGTTTAGTACCAGCTAAAATCTTAAATTCTATAACTCCCTTAACTTCTATATGCTCCTTAATTCTAGTGCCTTCCCTCTGTTGATTATTTCCAATTACCATTCTGGATATCCTAGATATACAGAGTTGTTTGCATATCATCTTCCCTATTAGCCTGGGAGTCCCGGGACTGTCTTTTACCTTTCTTCATATCCTCAGCACAGTTCCCAGCACACAGCAGACACTTAATAAATGTTTCTTGTCTAAGTGACTGACGCTATAGTGCTGCATTATATTTATATCCTCTACTTTGTTAGACTATTCCTCTATGTATTGGTACCCCTTTCAGTTTCTAGTTGCCACTGCAAAAAGCTGCTGCAAATATTTTTGCTCATATGCCTCCTTACCATTTTTCTTTAGTCTCTGTGGGTCTAGTAGTGGTATTGTTAGGTCAAAGAGTATGCATAGTTTAATAACTTTGGGGCCATAGTTCCAAATTGCTTTGTAGTACGCCTAGACCAATTCATATCTCCACTAACAGTGTGTTACTGTGTCTGTTTTCCCACAGCTGCTCCAACATATGGCAGTTTTTCATTTTGTCAACTTCACCAATATGATGGGTATGAGGTGAAACTTTGGAGTTGCTTTAATTTGCATTTCTTGAAGTATAAATGATATGGAACATTTTTTCACATGGCTATTGATGGCTTAGATTCTTCCTTTGAGAACTATCTGTTCATATCCTTTCATCACCTGGAGAATTATTCTTAAAAATTTGAATCAGTTCTTGGAATATCTTTGAATAGTCTTTCTTCATCTTTATCCTTCTTCACTTCTCTGCAGCATTTCATATTGTTATTCACCTTCTCATCTCTTTTTTGAGTCTTTATGACACCATTCCCTCCTGATTTTCCTCCTTTCTGTTTGCCATCACTTTATCAGTTTCTTTTGCTGGTCCTTAATCTCTGTCACTCCATTGTCCCTTAAAGCTCAGTCTTGAACCCTTCTTTCCTTTCTCTCTGTAATATCTCCTTGGTGATTTCAGGAGAACCCATGGATTCAGTTATCATCTCTACATAGATTATTTCCAGGTCTAAACATTCAGATACCTTTTGGGCATTTGTAACTGGATGACCTATAGGCGTTGAAAACTCAACATGCCCAAAACTGAATTCATGATCTTCCCCCCCCAAACCTCCCCTCTTTTCAACTTCCTTACTATTGTCAAGGGTACCATCATCTTCTTCATCAACAAAGTTCATAAGGGTATTATGGTGTCATCCCCTAGCTTCTCACTCTCACTCATCCACCTGTTCAATCTATGGACAAATCTTGTGATTTCTGCTTCCACAATATCTTTTCTATAGTCTCCTTTCTAAGTATACAACCACAATCCTAATTCAGGCTCTTGACATTTCTTACCTGGACTATTTAAATAGCCTTCTGATTGGTCTTTTTACCCATTCCCAAATCACCCTTTAAGAAGCTACCAGGGTGAGTTAAAACAAAAAAAGTCTAGGTCTGTCTAGGTCAACCTTATGTTTAATGAGCTCCAGTAACTTCCTATTACATTAGTTTGGCATTTAAAGTTTTTTATGACCTGATCCCTTTTGACCTTTCCCATCTTCCTATACTTGTGGGAAAAATGACTTATTGTAGTATTCAGGAAAACATATTATATTGTTTAAATCCAACCTTATGTGATTAAAGCTTGTCCATACCTAGGCTGTCACCTGACCCCAGTAACTCTCTGTTGCTGTTGTGTTTTGTTATTTATCCTTCATTTTGGAAGAGGACCATGACATCAGGAAGGTGCTGCCATGACTTGTGAGTGAAGTAGATTTAAGTGAGGAAGGGCTGTGCGAAGTCACCAGCCTTACTTTCTCCTCCAGAACCATCAATAACTCTCTGGTAATGCTGGAGATGACTACAAGGTATTTTGCATTGGATTATCTTGAATCTACTCAGAGCATTTTTGTTTTGAGTTACCATATCCAGGATTTGCTATGGTCCCACCAAAGCTTGTGTTTTATTTTTTATTAATTTTATTAAGTATTTATATTTACTTATATCCACCTCAGTCTATCTTGCTTTCAAATTGTCCTCTTGGCAAATTTGCTTAACTGGATGAGTGTGGTTCGTATGCAGGCAGGAGCTCTTGTCTAAATTCTATATAATATAAACTTTCCAGAGCTTAAGTGAGAGGATGCCATATGTCCTTTCTGGCTCGCTCTCCTCCACCAATAACTTAGTAAATTTCTTTTTAAAACTGTATCAGATTTTGGAGTTTTTTCTCCTGAACAACACTTTTTACTCCCCTCCACACACTTTACAATCCATTTACACTGCCCTATTTGCATTTCCCCCAACATAACCCCCTCCATCTTTGGTCTCTATATCTTTTTCCCTGGCTGTCCTTCATGACTGGATACTCTGCCCCCTCACTTTTGCCCTTTGGTTTCTCTGAGTTCCTTAAATACTCAGTTCAAGGCCTACTTTCTCTAGGAGGTTTTTCTCCATCCTTGCAGTTGTTATTTCCCCTCAGAGATCATCTGCTGTTTATTCTGTATATATCATGTATCCACCTAGTTATTTACATGTTGTTTCTCCCATTAGAACATGAGTTCCTTGAGGCCAGGGACTATCTTTGCCTTTCTTTTTATCCCTAGCTTTGGGTACAAGCCCTAGAAAGTAAAAAGTTAATGTTTGTTGACTGACTGCCTGACCCTTAGTGAAGTATGACCTTTAATGAAGTGGAATATGTTGTAAAGTCATACTGTAGTAGTCTATTTCCCTTGAGGAATTTCTATAATTCTGGAATTATTCTGATTCTTAGTATATCAATCAATATATTTATCAGAGTTCATCCTTCCTTAGGTAGGGACAAGACTCTCACGTCCATTGGAAATAATAAAAAAAAAATCCTCCTAACAATTTTTTTTTGGGGGTGGATATTTACAGTCTACTGAAGATGTCAAGATCTTACATCATCACCTGAACTCCTGAGAGAAGATTTGGTACAGACTTAAAAGAAAAAGTAAGTTTTATTAGTCCAAATTTATTTGATCAAATTTCAGTGCTCTTGTCCTTGTGTTGTCTTTTCCTTATTAAGTATTTTTTCTTCATAGAAATGATTAACAACTGTTTTTTTCTGGTCCTCTTGCCATTTTTCCAATTTCAAGAAGCTTATGTTTTGTTTTATGGATATCAATAACAACCCCTCCAGCAGTTAGGTCTCTCTGAATATCTTTGCTTATTTTCTGAGGATTAGCCAGGCTATTATACAACAATCCTTTGTCAGTTCTTCATGTTGTTTCTCATTTTTGACTTCCATTTCCTTTGTCCTTTGATGTGATTGATTATGTTTCACATGGACTTGATTGACCTTGAAATACTTGACTTCTCTCTCTCTTTCCCTTTTTTTTTGGAGGCAATAGAGAGGTTAAGTGACTTGCCCAGGGTCACACAGCTAGTAAGTGTCAAGTGTCTCCTGACTCCAGGGCCAGTGTTTTCTATCCACTGTGCTACCTAGTTGCCTTAAAATGCTTGACTTTTCTATTCCAGTAGCCATTACAGTATCTCTAGTGGTCATTAAGGTGTGCTCTTTAATATCTACAAATTTCACTTGTGGGTAGGATCCATACTTAAGAATCATAGAATTGAAAACACAATACAAGTGAACAATGAAACATATATGTATGGCATGAAACCCAGCACTCAGCTGACAGAGAAATAACTGGATCAACTCAATCTAGTTTTATCTGGTCAAGGTCAGACTTTTTTGAGTCAGCTGAGTATCATCAGTAGCACACACAGACACAGACCCAGACACACATATTACCATTGCAGTCTCAAAATGCAACACTATCAACATTATTGTTTATACCAAGTAATTTATACACAACTGCAGTACTTTTTTTTCAACTATTAAAGCAGTCATTTTGAATTCTTGTGCAACGGACTACAGAACACTGAAAAGAAGGGAAAAGATAACAGGAAAGCAACTTGTCCTTCTATCTGAATTCCTATCTGAATTCCTATCTGAAGCTCACATGAGTCAGACATGGTTTCTGCCTACAAGGAAGCTTTTAAGCCCAAGGTGGTGTGATTTTAAGGTCAGGGATACCTGGTCTTGTTGTCTCACTCCCTCTATACCTTCACTGGTTAACTGCCTGGATGACACATATAATATATATTATTATATAATAAATGGCTAGCATTTGTATGACACTTTAAAGTTTTCAAAGAGCTTTACAACTACATCATTTTATCTGCATAACAACCCTGGAGGTAGGTGCTATTATTATCGATATTTTATAGATGAGGAAACTGAGGCAAACAGATGTTAAGTGACTTACTTGCCCAAGGTCATACAGCTAGTGTTGGAGGTTAGATTTGAACTCAGATCCATTGCACCACTTAGGTACCTACAGATATTGAATTAGAAGGGTGGGAATGAAGACCAGAAGGAAGAGGGACATCACTAAAATAGAAAAATCCAGTCTCAAATGTCGAATAGGGAAGCAAGAACTTGGATAGGCAGAGGATGAACAAAAATCTGATTGCATTTATAAAGAGATTTTTTTGGGGGGTACTGTTGTAAGGAAAAGTGTTGGGGAATAAAATAAAGCACATGAAGATTTATTTAAAAAACACGCAGGTTAAAAAAAAAACCCTTCAAAACAATGATCAATCTAAGTGACAACTGAAAAGGATGACTTAAAGTATAGTGGTATTTTCATTGGGGTGCTTAGAAACATCAGTTCCTGGTGACAAATGGATAGATGCAAACAGACACTGTTAGCCCCTCTGAGTTCTAGCTGTTATTCCCTTCTCATTTTATGCCGATCATTTTGTCTTCTTGACCTAGATGTAGTACTTCAGGCTTGCATGGGGGCTGGAAGGTGGCTCAATACTATTTTCTCCTTCTCATCTGTCCTCTATATAGTAGACTTCACTGCATGCTGAGAAAGGACATCCAGGAAATCTTTATCTTTCAACCATGCCTATCCTTGGAGGACCCATTGAATCTTTTCTTTAAGAGCATGATATGTAGGAGGTAGAGCAGTGCAGTGGAGATAGATGAGAGACCTGGGTCTTGGCACCAAATGTGAGACTATTTGGTTTCTTGTGGATGCCCGGATGGATCACTCATCTGTGTGAAAACTGGGGAGCTGCTCCAGGGCCCATCCATCCATCTGCCTGTTTTTGCTTCTTTGTGAATATCAGTAGCTAAAAGCACGTATGGGTGCTCTCCAAGCTAGGTTTTCTGGTGTTTTTCAAGCTTCAATTCACATCTCACCTTCTGCATAAGATCTTTCCTGGTCCTTTTCTCCCACCAATCACCAGCTGTAGGTGCCTTCCCTTTGAGATCACTTTTCATCCACTCTTTATATATCTTCTACACAGCTAGTTGTTTGCATGTTATCTTCTCCATTAGATTATGAGCTCCTCGAGGACACGATTGTGTTTTTGTCTTTCTTTGTATCCTTAGAATTTATCATGGTGCATGGTATATAGTAAGTGCTTAACAAATGTTTGTTAACTAACCGACTGACTCTGGGGAGTACATACCTGTTCTCATCTGTGTAAGGATAATATCAGGACGGCACCTTAAAAAACAGGGAAGAGGCCAAACTTGATCTTACAACCAATAGCAATAGTCTATTTTTGCTGCTTTATTATGTCTTATTGTCCTGTCCAACAACAAACATTTCTTCAATATGGTAATAGTTTCAACTGGGCCCTCACCACGGCAAGGCAACTATTCTGCTCCTTCCTAACTCATTCACTATTCGACTTAAAATGGAAGCTATTTCAAACATTCTTGTCTCTCCTCAAGCCTCCCACATTACTTCCTCACCTCATTCTCTCTACTAAAGATCTCACCTCATGCTTCCCTGAAAGAGTTGCAGCCCTCTTTTGAGAACTCCCTCTTCTCCATCTCCCTCTCACAATCCTCAGATTTCTTCTTCCACTCTTTCCTTCACTCTAGTCTCTGATGAAGAGGTGACCCCTCTGTTCACCAAGAAAAATCTCTTGCCATTTACCATTGATCTTATCCATTTCTATCTTTTCCAGTTGATTCCCCTCTCTATCATCCCTACCTGCTTATTTTTAATCTCTCCCTATCTACTGGATCCTTTGTATCTGCCTAAAAACTTGCCTATCTAACCCCCATCCTTTTTTTAAAATATAAATTTATTTATTTAACTTTTTACATTCATTTTCACAAAATTTTGGGTTCCAAATTTTCTCCCCATTTATCCCCTCCCCCCACACCAATACACCGAGCATTCTAATTTCCCCTATCACCAATCCGCCCTCTCTTCTATCTTCCCTCCCTTCTCTTGTCCCCATCTTCCCTTTTGTCCTGTAAGGCCAGATGACTTTCTATTCCCCATTAACTGTATTTCTTATTTCCTAGAAGCAACAACAATACTCGACAGTTGTTCCTAAAACTTTAAGTTCCAAATTCTCCCCATCCTTCCCTCCCCACCCATTCCCTTTGGGAAGGCAGGCAATTCAATATAGGCCATTTCTGTGTAGTTTTGCAAATGACTTCCATAATAGTTGTGTTGTGTAAGACAAACTATATTTCCCTCCATGCTATCCTGCCCCCCATTGTTTCTATTCTGTCTTTTGATCCTGTCCCTCCCCAAGAATGTTGACTTCAAATTGCTCCCTCCTCCCATTGCCCTCCTTTCCATCATCCCCCAACCCTGCTTAACTCCTTCTCCCCCACTTTCCCATATTGTAAGATAGGTTTTCATACCAAAATGAGTGTGCATTTTATTCCTTCCTTTAGTTGAATGTGATGAGAGTAAACTTCATGTTTTTTTCTCAGCTCTCCTCTTTTTCCCTCCACTAAAAAGTCTCCTGCTTGTCTCTTGAATGAGAGATAATTTACTCCATTCTATTTCACCCTCTCTCCTCCCACTACATTTCTCTCTCACCATTTACCTTAATTTCTTTTAAAATATATCCTGTCCTATTCAATTCACTCTGTGTTCTCTGTCTCTGTGCGTGCGTGCATATGTGTATGTGTGTGTGCGTGCGTGCGTGTGTGCGTGTGTGTGTGTGTGTGTGTGTAGTCCCACCAACTACCCAGATACTGAAAAGTTTCAAGAGATACAAATATTGTCTTTCCATGTAGGAATGTAAACAGTTCACCTTTGGTAAGTCCCTTATGACTTCTCTTTGCTGTTTACTTTTTCATGCTTCTTCTCATTCTTGTGTTTGAAAGTCAAATTTTCTCTTCAGCTCTGGTCTTTTCATCAAGAATGCTTGAAAGTCCTGTATTTCATTAAAAGACCATATTTTCCCCTGAAGTATTATGCTCAGTTTTGCTGGGTAGGTGATTCTTGGTTTTAGTCCTAGTTCCTTTGACTTCTGGAATATCCTATTCCACGCCCTTCGATCCCTTAATGTAGAAGCTGCTAGATCTTGTGTTATCCTGATTGTATTTCCACAATACTGGAACTGTTTTTTTTTCTAGCTGCTTGCAATATTTTCTCCTTGATCTGGGAACCCGAGGGGGCCCAAGTCATGGAGACACCCTGCTCCCCTCTCAGCCAGCCCAGAAGTCTCTCTCACTGACCTGTAGAGCCTGTGGGTGGAGGGACCTTCGCAGCCGCAGGAGGTTCTGTCCCTGAATCCTGCTCGGTTCTGCTCCTTTTGGGCCACGTGGCCAGGGCTGGGCTCCAGTGTCTGGTGTGTGACAGACCTTTGGGGTTGGTTTTTCAGGGCTCTCTGGAACGGAAATCTCCTCCACTGCATTGCTGCGTGAATTGCACTGCTCCAGAATTTGTAGGGAGTTCTTTTTACAGGAAATTTATGGGCTGTGGATTCAGAGCTAGCATATGTGAGTCTTTCTACTCCGCCATCTTGGCTCCTCCCCCTCTTACCCCCATCCTTAAGCAACAAACCAAAACAAAAGAAAACCCAGCTCTGCACTTGATCCTAGTATCCATGCTAGCTATCATTTCACATCTCTCCTCTCCTTCTTGGATAAATTCCTTGAGAAAACCACCCGCATGAACTGCCTACTCTTTTTTTCCCTTTCATTCTCTTCTAACGTAACTTCTAACCTTATCATTTGACTGAAATTGTCCTCTCCAAAGTCATTAATGATATTTTAAATTCCAAAATCTAGCCACCTTTTCTCAGTACTCATTCTTCTTGATCTCTCTGCAGTGATACTCTCTTATGTCTAGGTTTTCTTGACACTGCCCTCCCCTGGGTCACTTCCTACCTCTCTGGCTGTTTCTTCTCAGTATTTTTTTGCTAGTTTCTCATCCATATCACACCCACTAACTCCATGTATTCCTCAAGACTCTGTCCTGGGCCCACTTCTCTTTCTGCTTTATCTTAATAATCTCATCATGAGATTATTAATAATAATCAATATTCTTAATAATCTCATCATGAGCAATTACTATCTCTATACAGATGGTTCCCAGGTCTCTATATCCTGTCTGTCTCTCTCCTGAACATTAGTCTCATATCACCAAATATCTTTTAGACATCTTGATCTGGATATCCCATCGATGCCATAAACTCACTATGTAAAAAATTGAATTCATCTTCCTCCCTATCCTCAGTACTCCTCTATCCCAAATTTCCCTGTTTCTGCCAAAGGCAGTGTGATTCTCCCAGTCACCAAGGCTCATTCATAACCTTAGCCTCATCCTTGATTCTTCACTCATACTTACCCCACATATTCAATCTGCTGACAGATGTTGTCAGCACTCCTTTCATGATTTCTCTTTTATACAACCTTCTCTCCACTTATATGGGTAGCTAGGTGATGCAGTGTGCAGAATGCCAAGCATGAAGTCAAGAAGACTCATCTTCTTCAGTTAAAATTGGGTCTCAGATACTTATTAGCTGTGTGAGCCTGGGCAAGTCATTTGATTGTTTGCCCCATCTGTAAATGAGCTGGAGGAAGAAATGGTAAACCATTCTGGTATTTTTGCCAAGAAAATCTCAAATGGGTTCATGAAGAGCCAGACATGACTTAACCCAACCGCAGCAACAACTGCCACTCATACGGGCACAATGTCTTTGCCACCTCTCTCCTGGAATCATTGTAATAACCTTCTAACTGGTCTTTGTGCCTCCAGTATTTACCTGCTCTAATCCATCCTGCACTCAGTTCTCAAGATGATTTTCCTAAAATGTAGGCTTTTACCATGTAACTCTTCTATTCAGCAATCTCCAATGCTTCCTTATTTCTTTCATAATCAAACATAAAGTTCTCTGTTTGCCCTTCAAAGCTCCCCTTAATCTGATTTCTTTCTGCCTTTCTTACATTCTAATTCTCTCCGTTCATTTTACTCTACATCTTCTACTTGCATTTTTTGAACACAATACGCATTTGCCATCTGTATACATTTGCCCTAGCTGTCCCCATGCCTAGCATACCCTTCTTCCTCACCTCCACTTCTTAGTTTTCCTGAATTCCTTCAAGTCTCAGCTCAAATCCTACCTACTACTGGAGGCCATTCCCTATTCTCTTGCCTGCTAGTGTTTTCCCCTCTAAGCTATTTACTTTGCATGTACTCAGTTATTTTCTTTCGTTTCCCCTGTGAGAACGTAAGTTTTCTGAGTCTAGGAATCACTTTTGTCCTTTCTACCTCCAGTCCCTACACAGAGCCTGGAGCACACTAAGAGTTTAATAAATGCTTTGTAGATTAATTCTTTAATTGATTCTAGAGTGCCAGGCCTAGGTTTTGGAGAATGAATGAATATTAGATAGGACCTTGCTCTCTGGTGCTCATGATCTAATAAGGGCATATAAGTACATAAGAGTCTAACACCTAATATTACATGACAAGTAAATTAGATTGCTATAAGATCGAGTGCTGTGTCAGAGACAGGCTGTCTGTTTCCAAGTCCATTATTATCTGCTCTAGATTTTTTAATGCAGATTTCTTCCTGTGTGCCTTGCTTGGACCCTCCTGCCTGTGACTCTAGATGTCATCCCCTGACTGTGGGCTCATGCCCATTTGCCTAGGCCTTCTCATTTACTATCTTTGTGGACAAGTAACCGAACCTTCTGGGTCTTCGTTTTCTCATTTGTAAAATGAGAAGCTTTGGATGGATGGCATTTCCCCCTCCATATAACCTCAAATCTATGATACTATGATCCTATTTTGCATAACTTACATCTCTGGGCACTGATGTTGGAGTTTTTCCTTACATTCAGCATCTTGCCAATGCTCTTCTATTTGACTGCTGACCTGGGCATCTTTTCGATTCCTGATATCCCTTCCACATTAGCCAGCCCCTTGGTGCAGTCATCTTTTCTGAACAAGCATCTGTCAGTCACACCTCACTGACATGCCCTCCATCCTGGACCTGTCCTCTTCTGGACTGTCACTACTTGCAACCTTTCGGAGATGTTCTGTGATTTGGTTCCTTTACTTAGAAATTGGTGTTGATAAAAGTTGCCCTGCCTATGTCACAAGATTATTGTGTATAACAAGAGAGGTTTGTCTTTCAAGGAGTGTGAGACGGGGAGAGTTGTGATGCTTGTATGTGAAACGATGGAGGGTGAGTGAATATTTTCTTTCTTTTTTTTTTTCCTGACTTTAAGGCCAGGAAGTTGCTCATATCTGACAGTCTTCTTTCAGGGGTTGGAGGTTGCAAGTGAACACCTCATCTTAATGTATCTAATTGAGGACATTTACTTGCTGCAAATGAGGCTATTGATTTATTCGGTAGATTTGCTATAATTAAGGTGCCCTCTTTGTTATGAAAGTGAAGATTGAACCTTTCTCTTTCGAGGTGAATGGCTGATGAAAGACAAAGTCTTCCTCACCAGTAGATCATAGGAACATAGAAGTAGAGCTGGAAGACATATTTAGGTCATATACAGTCATGTCATTTTACAGGTGAAGAAACTGAAGTCTGGAGAGGTTAAGTGCCTTGGCCAAGGTCATATTGGTCATAATTGAGTCAGAACTTGAACTTGGGTCTTCTGACTCCAAGTTGAGCACTTTTCAAACTGCATCATACATTGTTTATTTCTGAGTCCACCCTTAATTGCTTTGGCAAGACCTTGTATTACTGAAGCTCCTGCGTTCCATTTGTATCAAAGATGTAAGAACCCGGAACCCATTCCATGATGTATAAATTGTACAGTAAAGTGGTGACCTAGAGTGTTAATTCTCTGAATAAGGTACAATGCCTAATGATCACTTAAGTTACATGGTTAATGACCATGACAAAGGGAGTTCTTTAATCTTACTTATTGATTTCAAGAGACTCTTGGCTTCTTAGTCTGAGGACCTGATTTTGTCTAAAATCGTTTAGCTATCAGGTCAGTGACCCAGGTTAAATGAAAATTTAAGTGTTGAACTAATTTCTTTGTGACTGTCCCTGCAGGGTGGGTAACCTAACAGTTCCTGGGGAGAGTCACAGAACCTCAGAGTGGGAAGGACCCTCATCAGGGGCCCTCTAATCTAACTCACACAGAATAAACATTCCCTCTGAAATATCCCCAACAAAGGGTCATCCGGTCTTTTCTTGAAGACATACAGTGAGAGTTCCTAGAAAGTGATCAGAAGTATTCTGTGGGCATAAGAAAACAGGTTGTTTTTGCCCACTCTTCTACTCTTTTCCTTCTAGGTCTGGCTCTCCTATGTATTGCAGAGGTTCCATTTCTTCATATTAATTCTTTCCCCTTGAACCTTTATAATCAGTTGTTTTTCTCCTCTTAGTGAAGGAGTCTGAGAACCAGGGCAGGGGAGGAGGAGATTACTGCTGCTCTGGGTTCCACTACCTCCAAAGGCAGTCAGTTCATTCCACTGTTGAGAGCTGATCTCTCTCTTTCTGCCGTTCCTACTCACTACTTCTACTCAGCCCTCCTTCACTTAAATCAAAGTCAGGTCATCATCTTGATGTCATGGTCCTCTTTGAACGAAGGACAAACATAACAACTTTTGCCCCTGGGGCCAAATAAGAAAATTGTAATCTTTTTGTCACTTGACAGCTTCCAAATGTCCAAGTCCTCACATCCCCCATAAGTCTTCCCTTCTCTAATCAAAACATTCCTGGTTCTTTACAACGGATTGATCCTTATATAGCATGATATCGAGTCCCTTTTCTGTTTTCTGGGTGCTTAATAATTTATTAACTGAAAACACTACCTTTGATGTGTTCTGATCAGGATAGAGTCTAATTAACACAGAATAAGACTATCACTTGATTAGTTCTGGAAAATGAAACTCTTTTAATATAGCCTCTTTTTTAGTTCCTGGTATCACACTCTTGACAGACGCTGACTTTGTAGTCCACTAAGATCTTCAGGCCTTCATTAGATGTATTTCTGTCTAACTCAAAATCAAAGCAGATTATAACTACAAAGCACTTAGCACAGCAAAATTTGTATTTACTGTATACATAATAAGTAGAGTAAGTAATATGGTGCTTACTGGCACATAGTAAGCACTGTATAAATGTTAGCAATTATCATTATTATTACTATAATGGCTTCCTTGCTGTTCCTTGCACTCCATCTCTCCATCTCAACTCTGAGCACTTTCATTGGCTGTCCCTCATGCCTAATGCTCTTTCCCTCCTCGTCTCCTTCCCCCACTTTCCTGAGTTTCCGTCAAGTCTCATCCAAGGTTCCATCTTTTGCAAGAAGCCTTTTCCATGCCATCTTCATTTTATGCCTTCCATCTAAGATTATCTCCAATTTAACTGGTATATATCGTTTGTACATTTATTTGTATGTTGTCTTCCCCATTAGACCATGATTCTTAATGATTACTTTTGGATCTATACATTCAATCAATTTCGAATCCACTTAACTATACTGCTCTATATCCATCCTACATCATCTCTTCTCCAAGCTAAATATCCCATTTTCTTCAGTTGGTCCTTATGTGGCATGTTCTCAAAAATCCATTATCTCTGTGGTACTCACGGCTATGATATTGTTTGTTGAAGCTGAATATGATGTAACTATCACTTCCCTAGTTGGGACGATGATAATAAGGTGGTCTCTTCTTTGCCAAGACCAACTCCTTTATATGTTGCTTTTACCCCATCTCCTTCTATCTTCTTCAATAGATTGCCCCCTCAATCATTTACCGTTCCACAATCATCAATTTCTCCCTTTTCACTGGTTCTTTCCCTACTATCTTCAAATATGGAGTCTCCTCCATCTTTGAAAAAAAACTTTATCAGATCCTATCATCCTCTCTCAGCAATATGCCTAGAAAATGTGATGTTAATCATTTCTTCCATTTCATATCTTCTCAGTCATCAACCCTTGATTATAACTTCTGATCTCTTTACTCAATACAAATCATTTTCTCCCTGAGTTACCAATGATCTCCTTTTTTAAAGCATTTCTATAATGCTTTAATGTTTACAAAGTGTTTTTTTCTTTTTTTAATATAAATTTATTTATTTAACTTTGTACGTTCATTTTCACAAAATTTTGGGTTCCAAATTTTCTCCCCATTTGTTCCCTCCCCCCACCCCAATACACCGAGCATTCTAATTTCCCCTATTACCAATCTGCCCTCTCTTCTATCCTCCCTCCCTTGTCTTGTCCCCATCTTCTCTGTTGTCCTGTAGGGCCAGATGACTTTCTATTCCCCATTAACTGTATTTCTTATTTCCTAGTAGCAAGAACAATACTCGACAGTTGTTCCTAAAACTTTGAGTTCCAAATTCTCCCCATCCCTCCCTCCCCACCCATTCCCTTTGGGAAGGCAGGCAATTCAATATAGACCATATTTGTGTAGTTTAGCAAATGACTTAGATAATAGTCGTGTTGTGTAAGACTAACTATATTTCCCTCCATGCTATCCTGCCCCCCATTGTTTCTATTCTGTCTTTTGATCCTGTCCCTCCCCAAGACTGTTGACTTCAAATTGCTCCCTCCTCCCATTGCCCTCCTTTCCATCATCCCCCAACCCTGCTTATCTCCTTCTCCCCCACTTTCCCATATTGTAAGATAGGTTTTCATACCAAAATGAGTGTGCATTTTATTCCTTCCTTTAGTCGAATGTGATGAGAGTAAACTTCATGTTTTTTTTCCTCAGCTCTCCTCTTTTTCCCTCCATCAAAAAGTCTCCTGCTTGCTTCTTGAATGAGAGATAATTTACCCCATTTCATTTCACCCTCTCTCCTCCCATTACATTTCTCTCTCACCATTTACCTTAATTTCTTTTAAGATATGATCCTGTCCTATTCAATTCACTCTGTGCTCTCTGTCTCTGTGCGTGCATGCATGTGTGTATGGGTGTGTGTGTGCGTGCATGTGTGTACATGTGTGTGTGTGTATGTGTGTGTGTAGTCCCACCAACTACCCAGATACTGAAAAGTTTCAAGAGTTACAAATATTGTCTTTCCATGTAGGAATGTAAACAGTTCACCTTTGGTAAGTCCCTTATGACTTCTCTTTGCTGTTTACTTTTTCATGCTTCTTCTCATTCTTGTGTTTGAAAGTCAAATTTTCTTTTCAGCTCTGGTCTTTTCATTAAGAATGCTTGAAAGTCCTCTATTTCATTGAATGACCATTTCCCCCCCGATGTATTATACTCAGTTTTGCTGGGTTGGTGATTCTTCATTTGAGTCCTAGTTCCTTTAACTTCTGGAATATCCTATTCCACACCCTTTGATCCCGTAATGTAGAAGCTGCTAGATCTTGTGTTATCCTGATTTTATTTCCACAATACTGGAATTGTTTCTTTCTAGCTACTTGCAGTATTTTCTCCTTGACCTGGGAATTCTGGAATTTGGCCACAATGTTCCTAGGAGTTTCTCTTTTTGGGTCCCTTTCAGGCGATGATCGATGGATTCCTTCAATACTTATTTTGCCCTCTGGTTCTAGAATATCAGGGCAATTTTCCTTGATAATTTCATGAAAGATGATGTCTAGGCTCTTTTTTTGATCATGGCTTTCAGGTAGTCCCATAATTTTTAAATTGTCTCTCCTGGATCTATTTTCCAGGTCAGTTGTTTTTCCCATGAGATATTTCACATTCTCTTCCATTTTTTCATTCTTTTGGTTTTGTTTTGTGATTTCTTGGTTTCTCAGAAAGTCATTAGTCTCCATTTGTTCCATTCTAATTTTGAGAGAACTATTTTCTTCAGTGAGCTTTTGAACCTCTTTTTCCATTTGGCTAATTCTGCTTTTGAAAGCATTCTTCTCCTCATTGGCTTTTTGAACCCTCTTTTGCCAATTGAGTTAGCCTATTTTTCAAGGTGTTATTTTCTTCAGCATTTTTTGGGGTCTCCTTTAGCAAGGTATTGACCCGTTTTTCATGCTTTTCTTGCATCTCTCTCATTTCTCTTCCCAGTTTTTCCCCCACCTGTCTAACTTGATTTTCAAAATCCTTTTTGAGGTCTTCCATGGCCTGAGTCCACTAGATATCTATTTTGGATGTTTGGGATACAGAGCCCTTGACTTCTATGTCTTTCCCTGATGGTAAGCATTGTTCTTCCTCATCTGAAAGGAAAGGAGGAAACATCTGTTCACCAAGAAAGTAGCCTTCTATGGTCTTATTTTTCTTCCCTTTTCTGGGCATTTTCCCAGCCAGTTACTTGACTTCTGAGATTCCTCTCCACCCCTGCCTAGATCCACCCAGGTAGTGCTTGGGGTCTGAGATTCAAATGCTGCTCCCTAGCCTCAAGGCTTTCAGTGGCTGGCAGGGCTGCTGTTAAGGGTAGGATTAAATTCAGGTTCTCAGGTGGAGGCAGGGCCGCCTCCCAGGCTCAGTTCCCTCAGGGGGTTTATGTGGAGATCTTCAGCAATGGATCTGAGGTCCTGTCTGCTCCGGGAGCCCCTGGTCACCACTGCCTCTGCTGCTGCCTCCCGAGGGGACCCGAGTTATGGAGACACCCCGTTAACCTCTTCGCCAGCCTAGAAGTCTCTCTCACTGACCTGCAGTGCCTGTGAGTGGAGGGACCTTAGCAGCTGCCAGAGGTTCCGTCCCTGAAGCCTGCTCGGATCTGCTCCTCTCGGTGCCATGTGGCCAAGGCACGGCTGGGCTCTGCTTCGGGCTTGGTGTGCGACGGACTTTTGGTGCCAGTTTTTCAGGGCTCTCTGGAATGGAAATCTCCTCCATTCCATTGCTGCATGGGCTTCTGCTGCTCCAGAATTTGTGGGGAGTTCTTTTAACAGGAAATTTATGGGTTGTGGGTTCAGAACTAGCATATGTGAATCTTTCTACTCCACCATCTTGGCTCCTCCCCCACCAATGATCTCTTGATTGTCAAATCCAATCAACTTTTTTCAGTCTTTATACTTCTGGACCTCTGTCTGCAGCCTTTGGATACTCTCTTTCCAGGATACTCTTTCTTCTCTCCTTTTTTTCTTTGTGATAATACTTTTTCCTGATTATCTTCCTACCTATCTGACCAATCCTTTACAGTCTTTTTTACTTTTTTCCTCTTTCAATCAATCTACAAGCGTTTGCTAAGTGCCTATTACCATGTGTTCCAGGTACTGTGCTAGTCACTGTGGATTCAAAGAAGAAGTAACAAGATTTGTACAGAATAGATACAAAACACCTTTAGAGGGGGAAGTACTTTACTAAAAGCTTGGGTGGAAGTGGACTGGGAAAGACTTCCTGCAAAAGGTAGAATTTGAAATGTATCTTGAAGGAAGCTAGGGACTCTAAAAGGAGTTAAGAGAGAGAGAGCATTCTGGGCAGGGGGAAATTTAACTTTGCTAGTTCATCATTTACTTACTGTATGTATCTCTTGAGGTTTTCGCCTGAGATCTCTTCTTTTCTTTTCCTAAACTTTCTTGGTGACTTTATCAGTTCTTATGGGTTTATTTGTCATCTCCATGTAGATACCTCAAAGATATAGATAGCTAGATAGATGTAATATATAATATTACATAATATGTAATTATTACAGTAATATGTAAGCCTCTACCTTTTTGGACATTTCAAATGGAACTCTCAAAGAAATCCTTGACTCAACATGCTCAAAATAAACTCATTATCTTTTCCCCTGTATTCATTCCTCTTTTGAACTTCTCTATTTCTATAAACACCACCACTTTTTCCCCAGTTTCTTAGGTTTATCACTTGAGTCTTATCCTTGGATTCTCTCTCTACCTTACCCCACATTTCTAATCAGTTGTTCAGCTTTCTATTTTTGCCTCTGTGATATCTCTCACATCACACAACCACCACTTTATATCTGACCCTCATCATATCTCACCTAGATTATTGCAATACGCTCCTATTAGGTCCCCCTCACTATTCTCCATAAAATTTCCAAGATAATTTTCCTGAGGTGTGGATGTGACCATGTCAATCCTCTACTTAATAAACTTCATTGACTCCCCAATAACTACCATAAAATGTAAAGTTCTCAATTTGGTTTTTAAAGTTCTTCACAACCTTTCTCTCCCTTGCCTTTCCAGATTCATTTTAGATTTCTCTCTTCCCAGTGGAGCCTCTGTTCCATATGCATGACTTCCACTCTCCCATCTCTTTGCCTTTACATTGGCTATCCCCCATTAAGCAAATGTGCTCTTTTCAGAACTCCACCTCATAGAATAGTTCAAGACTCAGTTTAAGCATCACCTTTTTACATAAAACCTTTCCTTATTACCCCCTACTCTTAGTGTCTTCTCCTCCTAGCTGCCTTGTATTTAACTAATTTGTATTTATTTTGTATTTTCTGCATGTACTTATTTTGATTATGCCTTATATATGTATATGTCTTCTTCCCTGATATGTAGCAAGCTTCATGAGAGTAAGGAACTGCATTTGGGTATTTGTATCCCTAGAGATTGGTACAGCACTTGGTACGAAATGGATGTTTAATAGATGCTTGTTTATCGATTACAATAATGCAAATGGAGATTGCATTAGCTGATTGTTAAAGCACCTTGTTGATTCATATTGAATAACATGAAGTTCTTTTTAGCTGAGCTGCTGTCTAACTACACCTTTCTCATTTTGAATTCCTGAAGTTGATTTTTTGAACCCAAGTATAAGACTTTACATGTTTCACTATTGTGTCAGAAAATTAGTTTAGTTTTAGGCATGAGCTGTTCTTCATGAAGCCACACTGGTTCTTTGTGCTCACTGCTCCCCCATACCATGTCTATTAACCACCCTCTTACTTATATGGCATCCCTGAATTCTTAGTGAAGTTTTAAGCAGGGAGGAGGGGAGGGAACCTGTGGCCTCAAGGCCACATGTGGTTCTCTAGGTCCTCAAGTGTAGCCCTTTGACTGAATCCAGTGTAAAACTTGGACCCAGAGTCACACCCAAGGACTTAGAGGGCCACATGTGGCCTTGAGGACACAGGTTTCCATCTCCTGTTTTAAGATATTAAAGCTATTTAAGCTAGTTATTCTATTAAAGTGTGAAATGACACTAAAACTCTTGAGACATCTAATGTTTTAGAAATGGAGGTTCTTGGAGTCCAAAAACTTGTTTTGAAATATATTTTGATAACTATGTTTAAATAATAATTGGTTTCCTTCGTGGCTCTATAGATTTGATTTTATGTATTTAAAAGCATTCTGAGACTATCTGTAGACTTAATCAGACTACCAGAAGTCCATGACACAAAAAAGATGAAAAATAATACTCTAGAAAATTACCAGGAATTGAAGTGAAATTTCCTAGTTTTTTATTTTCTACCCTTTTTCCTTTATTTTTTTAAAACCCGTATATTTATCCTTTTTCAGTCCTGCAGCACTTTTATTTTTCTCCATAGTCTTTAAAAAATTACCCATGTTGGCTCAACAATCATATCTGCCACTTCTTTTAATACCTGGGTTGTTTATTTGGATTTATCGATTTGAATTCATTAAAGGGCAAACAGATACTTTCTATCTCCTACCGATCTTGGGTATCAGCTTCCTACTAAATATTGTTCTATACATTGCAGTCCAAAGATCATTATCATTGGCAGAGAAAACAGGAACTAAATAAGAGGTGAGCAGCAATCTTTTCTCATTATTGTCTATTATTATTGTCCTTCCATCCCTACAGCAGTGGTCTTATCCCTTCTTTGAATATCTGCTTTCTCCCAATGTAGCTGAGAGAAAATCCCTTTTTGTGGTTTATCATTTTTCTTTCTTGCATCAGCTCATTCTGAACCTCCTGACACCAAACTGTTCTTGTATAGGTGTGCCACATTTTTA
The DNA here is from genome assembly GCA_023548195.1 of Bettongia penicillata ogilbyi. Lineage (NCBI taxonomy): Eukaryota > Metazoa > Chordata > Mammalia > Diprotodontia > Potoroidae > Bettongia > Bettongia penicillata. The sequence goes on from JAJHZJ010000365.1 coordinate 1,619,846, forward strand.
TATTCATCCTTTGTTGCTGGTTTCTGCTTCCATATTCTGTATGTTGTTCTGTCATTTCAGTCACATCTGACTCTTCGTGATTCCATAAAGATACTAGAGTGTTTTATCATTTCCTTCTCCAGCTCATTTTATAGATGAGGAAACTGAGACAAATAGGGTTAACTGACTTGCCTAGGGTCACACTGCTAGGAAGTGTCTGAGGATGGATTTGAACTCGGGTCTTCCAGACTCCAGGCTCATTGATCTATCTACTGCACATTCTCCCTCTCTCTCCCAGGCAATTAGGGTTAAATAACTTGCCCAGGGTCATTCATCTAGTAAGTCAAGTGTCTGAGGTCATATTTGAACTCAGGTCTTACTGACTCTAGGCATGGTGCTCTATCCACTGCGCCACCTAGCTGTCCTTTATTCTCTCTATATATTAAATTATTGATATATTTTGTTTTGACGCGGTAGATCTTTCCCTTAAAAACAGCATTGTTTTTTAAAAAGCAGAGAGAAATGCTGTGCTCTTTTACTCTGACAAAATGTCAACATTATTTTGATCAGAGTTTTTGCCTCTCAGTTTTGACTTTATTTACATTATTCTAGTCATTGTATGGCATTCTTTTGGATCCACTCTTCTTGTTTCCACTCTGCTTCATGTCATCAGATTCTTCTCATATTTCTCTGAATTTTTCATACTTATTATTCCTTATGGTGTACTAGTATTCTGTCACCTTGAAATACCGTAACTTTTAAAGCTGTTCCTCAAACATTAGACATGTATTTTGTTTCTAGCTTTTTGTCAGAAGAATATGAATGTTGTGAACATTCTCTTACATGTGGGCTTTTTATCCTGGTATCAACAGCCATCTTGGATGTATAATCCCAGTGGTGGAATCTCTGAATCAATGAATATGAACAATTTAGCAACTGTTCTTGCATAACTTTAAATTATTTTACAGGAGGACTGAACTAACAATGATTACCACGCCTATTTTCCAACAGCCCCTCCAACAATGTCTTCCCATTTTTGCTGATTGGATGCATGGAGAGTAATAGTGTACTGTTCTTTTCAAAATTTAAGTTGTCCATTGAATTCTGTGTGAATCTATATCAGTCTCTTTAGGTGTCCCGCTTTCTCCTTATTGGAATTATTTTTCTTTGTGTCATCATTATTTCACTTTTAAAAACTTCCATACATTTTGGGTTGACTTCACCTGTATAATTTTTTTTTAGTGCATGGGATGCTACTAATTCTCTGACCTCTTTGAAATGTTTTCTTTCTGAATATAGATCATATATCAAACTATTTCTGGTTTTCCCCTCCTCTAACATAAATTTTAATGTAGAATGATTGCTTCTTCCTATGGTTCCTATCATTTTCAGTCAAGCAATCACGTACTTCTTATTGATGAAAATAACTCTCAGAACAAAGACGATCCTTTTGGTTCATCTATCCTTTGAAGGCTGAAAGTGTGAAGAAATTATTTGTAGCTCTTCTTTTGGCTGAGAGAAAATTGTAACAAATATCTGCATAACTGGTGTCCTCCATCATGATTAGATTGTGTCTCTGCACCAGGCTTGTGTTCTGTTTCTTGAGCCTCTTATCTATTTTCTCTTTCTGTCCATGTTGTCTGTAGTATTGTTGAGGTTTGGAGTTCTGGGGACCCCAAAATACCTACACCCCAGGTCCTGCTTGAATGAATTAGACACAAGTCTTCTTAAAGACAAAGTTTAAGATTCACCATACTGAGTTGACTCTTAAGGAGACTAAGTATTTGTAATGCTTGTATTAACAAGTAGGCCAGGTACAATCTTAGCTAGACTGGATTGAATCTGAGTGCCTTCATGGAGGCAAGATGGAACTTAAATACAGAAAAGACTGAGGGAAGAACCCATGTGTCACCAAGAAGTCTGGGCTCCCAGGGATGGTCTTGATAGGGGAAGTCAGCCTGGAATGTAGATCAAATCCAGGTAGGATGCTGATGGGAGTGGCCAGTAGTCCAGACAATCCACAATCCATTTTGTGTAACTTGGACCTCAAGAGAATGATAAATCAAATAAGGGGAATCCAAGGAGCCCCCAAGGCCAGGCTTTCCAGGGTTCTTCAGACAAATGGAACCAAAACCTCTGGGTCTAAGGGACAAAGGTCTTGGCTTGGGCTCGTACGCCATCAGTGTTTTCTGATGGCAATGTCACTTCTGTTTTTGCCTCCATTGGTCTTCACCTGAAAACAAATCAAATCCTCTTCTGGTTCCTGGATTTCTTCACATAAATATCTCTTCTTAATATCTAATGATATTCTTCCTTTCTATTCTCCTCTGTTCCATCCTTTTCCTGTAGAATTTCACACCCTTGCAGAGTCATATTCAAGAGATGAATACTTCACCAAATCTCTGTGTTATTAATGAGATAAAATTTACCTTTTTTGTTAATGAAAGTTTACTCATTTGTATATAGATATCTGAGGCCATGTGTCTTATTTATAGATGCTATCTTGGATTTTATTTTCTGTTAATTTCTTCCTGTGATTATTCCTATACTTCCTGCATTGTTTTTCCCTCTTTCTTTACATTTTCACTTAAAATCTCTTTTAATTAGATTTGCAATGTGCCTAGGAAAATGCACTCACATACCAGACCTTGTTAATTGTTCTTTATCCCTGGGTGGGAGCCTATATTTTCAGCTGAGAGAAATGATATTTTCATATACATATTTTATATATTTTCATATATTAGTAACTAATTATTGAATTAGGACCAAGGTTTTCCCCCTTTTATTTCCTCAACCAGAAATCAACCAGTGTGAGAAATCTTGGGCAAAGACTTACCCAGCCTGGAAAGCTCAGATCTAATCAAAGACATTAAAGAAATTGTAAGTTTAGGTGAATAAGTAGATTCCTGCTCATTGCGTTTATTCAGACAGGTCTGGGAAAATGTGGATTCTCCCTTTTGTCAGACAGGTGATAATGGAAATTGTAAATCTCTTGGACAACGATTTGGGTGCTCCGTGTCACAGACACCAAGACTCTCAATGGAATAAGCCGACCTCATTATAATAGTCCTTCATTCAGAGTTTATTGTCACTCTCAGGAATACCCCCCTCTTCCAAGCACATATAAACTTTGAGCCCACCACCATGAGTCATTTTTTATCCAAGAGAGACAGCCAAGGGACCATTCCTTTTATTAATAAAATGTTAGCATTTTTAATAAAATTATTAATCACCCAGAAATTGTCTTTTGAACTTTTTAAACATCACATAGTCACCTGTCAGAATTCAAAATTCTGCTCTTTTTTTATTATTTTTTAAACTTTTTTTAAAAAAATGTATTTTTAGTTTACAACATTCAGTTCCACAAAGTTTTGAATTTTAAATTTCCCTCCCCCAAGATGACATGCAATTTAATATAGTCTGCTTTCTTTTTAATTAGACTTCCTACATTTGAGTTTCTCTACTACAGTCTTGGTCTTTGAAAAGTGATGAAAACATCACCTATTCTTCCAGTGTCTTTAGTCTCTTGCCCAAGACTTTATAATTGGTATCAACATTTTCTAGATTCCTTTAGACAGTATTTTTTGTGTTCATATGAATCCCCAGAAATGGACAGTAGTCATTCAGTTTGAAAAGTCCTGGGAGAGTAGTCATTCAGTTTGAAAAGTCCTGGGAGATTCTCTGTCTCATTTTGAATATGTAGTCTGTGAAGATGATAGATCTCTCTTCCATTGTTATCACTCTGTAAATAACTGCCTGAACGACTTTCAGTGGGGAGATACTAACCACTGATTCTCATCACTTCTAACTGCGTGTGATCTCTCATCTGACAGCCCTTGTGAAGCCATAAGACCATTCTGGGAAGAGCAAGTAGTTATTTCCTTCTCGGAGGGTTCAGCCTCCTCCTCTTTGGCAACAAGTTCCTATCTTTCACATTCTTTCACCCTCCAACTCCTCATACAAGAAAGGTTTCTCTTCTACCTCTCCATAACTTTTTTCTTTATTTTCACACTGATATTCTTCCTTTCTTTTTAGAACAAAACTTCCAAGTTTTGCTACTATGGTATAGGGAAGTGGAAGGAGTACTGGATTTGAGGTGCAAGACCTAAGTTCGAGTCTCATCTCTGTTACTAGCTACAGGAGCTCAGGGAGATCACTCTAACTTTCTGTAATTTTGTTTCCTCATATACAAAATTTCCTTATATGTAAAAATATTACTGGCATCATCAACCTTGCAGTTTTCCAAACACAGAGAGACATTTTATTCAGGGATTAAACAATAAAATTAGATAATAAATTTTTGAGGACCCATTCAGTTTAACTAGCTACTAAGAGAGCCTCATTTGAACTAAATGAAATTTAAATTTCACTTAAAAAACTCTGCCACTGAAGTCTTTCTTCGATAACTCCTTGTGGTGTGGTGGTGACCTTAGGCTCCTTAACAATAACAAAAATTTTTATTAATGTTTTTGCTTTTATTCATTATTTATTTTTTGCAGTCATTTATTAATATGCCCTCCCCTGCCCAGTGGAATCTTCTCTTGAAAAAGAGAAAAAAAGAAAAAAAAGAACAAAAAAGAAAAATAAGAACATTTAAACAAAAGCAATGACCTCACCTGACAATGTATTTGACATTTTGCCCCCCATAGTACCCCACCTATCTGCCAAGAGGAGGAAGTTATGTTTTATTATCTGTTCCCTGGGGTGAAAATAGTAATTACAATAGTCATAGTTTGTATTCCTTTCATTTACATTATTGTAGACCTTGGGTCTTGAAGGCTATGCAGAACTCTCCATATTTCTAAAGAGCTGGAAAAAGTTTTAGGTATGGGCCTGGAGAGAATTGCATAGTTGTTACCCAAGTGTCACCCTAGCTAAGGGTAGAGACCATGCCCATAACCAGGTGAGGTGAGTGGATACCAGGTGATGACTTTTTCTTTTCATTCATGGCATTTTAAGAGAATAAATCTTGGATTAGAAGTATTATACTTGGAATCACAAGTATTTTAAAATTTTGAAGGATTTTAAAAAAGTTGAACAAAAGTTACATCAATTAAAAATAAGCTTCCTTAAAAATGTTGAAAAAAGTTTTTTTTAAAAAAACAATAACCTACTACACAAATATTAGGACATATGTCTAAGATGGGCTGCTTTTATGGGGGAAAAATCCTATAAAAATTTAAAATAATGAGTGAAGGGAGTAGAATGGTTTTAGGAGAGAATACTTGTCTTTTTTCACTTGTACTTTCAAAATAGGCTCTGTGTGAATTAGAGGCTCATTTTAGCAAATGTCTTAATTAGTTTTGTGAAACTATGACAATAGGTAAAGCAGTATGACAAGGTACAATGAGTTCAGTAGGGACAATGTTATACATGGGATAGTTAAGTAGATAGATTTTGAATGGAGTGAAGGCTTCTGAGATTAAAATATTATGTCAGTTCATTGTTATCACTTCCAGCTCTAAAGTTCTATGACACAAAAATTGATGATATATATTTGTATGTCATCTCCACCATTAGACTGTAAACTCCTTGAAGGCAAGGACTCTCTTTTGCCTTTTGATTGTAACCACAGCACTTATTAGCACAGTGCCTTGTATATAGTAGATGCCTGATGAATGTTCATTTATTGATTGATCGACTTCTCTGAATGTGACCTGGGATAATGTTAGCTTTCTTGGCTACCATGCTACTCTGTGGACTCAAATAGAATGTATCCAAATCCCAGATCTTTTCCCATACTAAAGGTTGTTCAGGTATACTTCCCACACTCTTTACACATGCACTGAATTTTTTGAACTCAAATATAAAATTAAAGTCATTTATTGTTCCCTGAGCAATTTAATCTTATATTACTTGAACTGGTCAGAATCATTTTGTATTCTATTTCCTCTTTTGTTAATCTGGGCAATTTATATTTTTGTAAATATTCATCCATTTTGCTGGTACTCAAGCTGCGTACTCTTTGAAAAGTAAAATGGAATAGACAGAACTCAATGATTTCATGAGATAAAAAGAAATAGCAGAGCAAGGTTTAAAGATTGAAAAAAAATAAAACCAGAAGAAAATGTAAGGCATCTACAGACTGATAATGTTACCCTGGGATAGAGGGTTGGGGGTTATCAAGAAGTCCTGTCCCTTGGATCTGCACAATTCATATAACTTACACTACCAGGGAAGGGTAGGATCCTTCATATTACGGCTCAATACCCTTCTGTTTCTTCATTCTGGCTCTAACCTACAGCAAGATCCAGAACATGAGGAAGTTTCTGTACATTAAGGGGATCTAGGATGCTTGTCCAAAGAACTCTTCTGCTTACTTTGCTGCTGTTGCTTCACTATTGCTATCTTGTAGCTAGCTCCTGGCTTGGGGTAGGAACTTCTGGCCACTTGATCTTTGTTTCTATTTGGTGATTCTTCCGGGGGCCATGCAGTTCTCTGAAAAGGTTTCATAGATGGACAGACGGACAGACTTCCTTCCCAGGAAACTTTGGTGTAGCCTGTCTCTTCCAAATTTCTCATCTTTTTTTTTCCAGTTTGCCTGCTTTCTCTGTCTCTGTCTCTCTTAAGGGTCAAGAATAAGGTTAGATTTGAATTTAGATCTTCCTAATTCCAAGCCTAATTCTAAACCTCTATCCATTATGCCACCTAGCTGCCTCTGTCCACAAGGAGCAGCCCTCTGTGGGTAGCAGTAAGAAAAATAGTGATTTCAGAGCAGTTAGTGCTTTATAGTGGGTTACCTGAAGTTGGGGAAATGGGAGATGGTAGAAAAAAAAATTCACCAATGTCACATCATGGAAGAAACTTGAACTAGAGAGTAAGAAGACCTGGGTCCTACTTCTAACTCTGATATTCATTAGCTATAGGACTTTGGGCAAATGATTTTTCCTCTCTGAGTCTCAGTTTCCTCATTTGCAAAACAGGGATAATAAAACTTACGCTTTTATAACTCATAGGGTTGTTATAAAAATACTTGTAAACCTTTAAAACACTATGGAAATGTGAACTCTTGAACCTCTATTTTTTTCTCTTGTAAAATGGGTATAGCTATGTTAGAGACAGACTAATGGGGTAGTTTGTGAACTGACCTCAAAACTAGGAAGACTGTTTCAACTCTTACCTCTGTCACGTACTGACTGTGAGATCCTGGACAAATCAGTCTCTCAGGGCTTTAGGTAATTCTCTAAGACTATAAGTTGCAGTTCTCTGTAATTTATACATATGACCTATGTTGGTAGAGGGAGTACCCTCACATCAGAGTTCCCTATACTGATGAAAACATGGATTCTCTCTCTCTCTCTCTCTCTCTCTCTGTCTTTTTCCTCTTTCTCATCAGCATGACTTGAGTGAATCTACCTTTGACACATACTGATTGGATTGATCTATTTGCTCAACCTGCCTCACAGGGCTGTTGTGAAAAAAACAGTTTGTAAACAGCAAAGTGATGTGATGAGCTGCTTTTGTTCGCAGTTTTGCTGAGAGTTGGCTCTGATTACATTTACTAGATACTCACACTTGCAGATTCAGGACATCCCAAAACACTGACTTTTTTTTTTTAACAAACCTGCTTAGCTTTCTCCAGCCTCTCCTCTCAGTGCTTTGTAAATAGCAGCTGAACCCTCCTCCTGGGTTTTCTCACATTCTCCAACTACCTTCCACATCCCTGTGCCCAGAGTACACTCGTATCTAGCTGCTGTCAAACACGAATTCCCATGAAAACCCAGCCACAAGGAGAGGCCAAGTTAAAAAGCCTGACTTTTCTTTCTTCCTTTTCAAAAGCCCCTAGACATGTGGCGTGAGCTAATCTGCCTGGTTGAACAAGCCCTTCTTCAGCTCTCACCTAATTCCTAGGGAGCTTCACTGAGAGACAGAAAGAGATCAACCCAAGGTAATATCCATGATGAAGGCAGAAGTTTATTTGTTTGGCGTTTTTTTTGGAACTCAAGTCTCTTCTGGCTGTAATCTCTCCACTTCCTAAGAAAGGTGAAACAACGGTTCTCAGTAAGAGACACAGGCCTGTCATTCCTTAAGTGGTCCCTGGAGGTTGGGGAAGCTTTCAGCCATGGAGCAAGTTGTCTCTGAAAGGCAAACATTTTGGTTTTAAGTTCTATGCCATTTGAAATTCATTTCCCAGACCTCAGTAGAGAAGATGCTTTGCTTTCCCCTTGATTCTTAGGACTGTTTATTTCCTGGCACAAAGCCAGTGTAGTTTCATCTCTGACATGAATGAATGTTTGAGATATTTTCCAGTGAGACTATATGAGGAAAAGAATAATGCAGATAGAGTCTGTCTGGAAACTGGACAATGAGGAGTAAAAGCAAAGATGGCTTATCCTTTCCAGTCTCTTTGGAAATCAGAAGAAATTAATCTAAACAGAATATTTTATTATTCTTGATCAGCAGGTATATGAATGGTGTTATGAGAGAGTACTGAGTTAGGAGTTTGAAGATCTGAGTTAAATCCAGGCTTTGCCACTTAACTACCTGTGTGACCTTAGGCAAGTTGGTTAGCTTCTCTTGGCCTTAATTTCCTTATTTGTAAAAGGAATAAGTTGAGCTAGGTGTCCTCTAATGTCTGTTCCAGTTTCATCTCTTGATCCTAGGTGTATGAATAAGCACTTGAGGCTTTTTCTATGAGTATTTGATGTAGTACATTTATGTAATGGTAGTGATAGTATTCTTTTTATTGTCAATAGACAACCAATATTATAGTACTCAAAGAACTATGTAAATATAACACAGTACTTATGGTTTACAAGGTACTTGACATCCATTATTTCATTTGATATCTGGAAAATTCCTATGAGGTATATAGTCTCTAATGTTATCAACCCTAGATAATAACCAGAGAGGTTAAGGAATTTGTGAAAAGTCACATAGCTAAAATAAATAGCAGAACTGGAATTCAAACATGACTTTCTGATTCCCAAACCATTGCTCATTCACCTATCCTAGAACTCCCTCAGCGATGTCCTAGTCTTATCTTCCCTTCTACTCTATGTAAGTTGGCTGATGGTAGGGACTACGTTCATCCAGGCATTTCCTTTTGTGCCCATTCAAGGTCCGGCATGTGGTCAGTGCTGTTAGAATGAGTGCCTGGGTTGGAGCACTGGGCATGTGCCATGGGTTCCACTGGTAGGCTGTAGGTGAAAGGGGGGAATTTCCCTGGCTCTTCCTTGTTTCATGTCCCTAGAGATTTTCTTTCTGAGCCTTGTGATTGCTTCTCTCTTAGCCTCTTAGCATCTCCACATTTCAGCTACACCTCAATCTCTACCCTCTATTCATGCATAAAAACTGCAGACTCATAAGACACAAGTAAATTGGTACAAACTGCCTAATAAGCACTATGGTTTTTGTCCCCCAAAGAGCAATGTGGTATAGCAGAAAGAAGACTAATATTAGAATTAGATGGTCAGGATTTTGATCTCAGCTCTGATGCTGATTAGCTGTGTGACTGAAAAGCCTATAAGCTCCTTGACTTTGGACATACTGGTTCATTTTTCAGGACCTCAGTTTCCTCATCTATAAAATGGGGATTTCACTCTTGTATTATCTTCCTCTTAGGGAAAGTGCTTTGTGAACTGTAAAATGTTTTAGGTTGGGAGTTATTGTTTTTATGATATTTTTGTTTATAGCATAGATAAATAACTCATTATCTCTTATTTCTAGACAACACTGATGAAACATGGCTATGTGTGTGTAATGAAGTGATATCACATGCCATTTTGAGTTTCCAAGTTTCCCACATGTCACCACTGAGTTTATTAATGAATCAATAAATTGAGATGCAGTTATTAGGTACTTACTGTGTGCCAAGCACTGACAATACAAATATATAAGTGAAGATAGTTCCTGTCTGATAGAACAGGTCTAACAGAGACAAGACATATGGAGAAGTGATGATCAGGGAGTGTTATTTTGGTCGGTGAGTGGAGGATTAGACTGGCACATTTTTTTCTGGTAACAGTGACAATAATGATTTGATTACCATTCTTGATTATCATTCATATCTAGAAACTGGAGAATGAGGAGATGGGGGAGGGGACAGCATGAGTCTGTAATTTCCATGGCCAGGCAGCTTGGTGAGAAAATGATCAGGAAGTAAAGTGAGTCTTTCTCTCCTGATAATGATAATAATAATAGCTTATATATATGTAATACATATATGCACATATACATACACACATACATATATGCTAGCACTTACTATATGCCAGACACTGTGCTAAGCACTTTATAAATATTATATCATTTGATACAATAACCCTCAGGGGTAGGTTCTGTTATTATCTCCATTTTATGGTTGAGGAAACTAAAATAAGCCCTGGCAAAGTGACTTGCCCAGAATCACACAACCAGTAAGTGTCTTGAGGTCAAATTTGAACTCAGGTCTTCCTGACTCCAGGGCCAGCACTCTGTCCATTGTACCACCTAGCTGCCTCTTCTATATGTTTCTGTTTATTTCTGTCTATCTCTCTCTGTGTCTCTGTCCCCCCCCCACCCCGTTTCTTTCTCTATTTCTGTCTGCCATTCTCCGTCTCTCAGCCTCAGAAAACCCCATCTCTCCCAGGGATCCACAGTGACTAAATGAAAGATAGGCTCAAGATCTGATGGACAAGTCAAGTCAAGATGACAGAGAGGTATAGGTTCTGTCACTTACGGTCTGCCCTTGGAAGTTTAGCTAGGAAACATATAGATTAAATGGCTCATAAAATGGTCTCCTTGACCACTAAACTAGGAGTGGGGTTTTAGTTTATACATCTTTTCTGATTTAATTTATTTTTACCCAAATACATGTAAAAACATTTAAAAATATTCATTTTTTAAAAATTTGAGTTCCAAATTCTCTCCCTCCCTTTCTCCCCCCTTCCCCACTGAGAAGGCAAACAATTTGATATAGGTTATACATGTGCAGTCACACAAAACCTATTTTCATGTATATATATTCTTTGAATTACACAGCGTCCTCAGAAGTGCTTCCTCCGCCCCCCAAACCCCCTTGGGCATTCATAGTCATATTAAGCAAAGCAATGGAGAAGGTACCCTTTTAGATTCATGAGTCAAGCTTCACAGCAAAAAGGCATTATTGCAAATTGGAGCAGAAAGCTCTTGTCCGGGGCAGGGGTGACAGGGAGACTTCTATCTCAGCAGATGGAGAGAAGGAGGAAGGGGAGAAGAGATGATACTCTCAGTTGTTGGGCTTTTTTGCTGCTTGTTCTTATTATGGTCCTGCTCTCAGGTTGCTGGTACTTTGTCTGCCCATGATGGATGTCCCTTGAACTGTCTCTGTTGTCTTTCTTTGCCTTTCCCTTGGGGTTGGAACTAGAGAACAAATTGACAATATTTGCTAAATTATGGAGAAAGCAAAGGAACTCTAGAAAAATATCTACTTCTGCTTCATTGATTACATTAAAGCCTTCGATTGTATAGCTCACAACAAAATGCGGCAAGACCTTGAAGAGATGGGAATACTAGATCATCTTACTTGCCTCCCAAGGAACATGTATGCAGGCCAAGAAGCAACAGTTAAAACCAAACATAGAATAACTGATGGGTTTAAAATTGGGAAAGGAGTATGATAAAACAATATATTATCACCTTATTTATTTGACATATATGCAGAGTACATAATGCAAAATGCCAGGTTGGATGAATTGAGAGCTAGAATTAAGGATGCTAGGAGAAATATCAATAATCTCAGATATGCAGACAATACCACTCTGATGGTAGAAAGTGAAGAACAATTAAGAAGCCTCTTGATGAGGGTGAAAGACAGGAGTGTAAAAGCTGGATCGAAGTGTAACATTAAAAAAAAAAGATCATAGCAACTGATTCCATCACTTCCTGACCTATAAAGGGAGAAGAAATGGAAGTGGTGTCAGATTTTATATTCTTGAGCTCAAAGATCACTGCAGATGGTGACTGCAGCCATGAAATTAAAAGATGCTTGCTTCTTGGAAGGAAAGCTATGGCAAATCTGGGCAGCATACTAAGAAGCAGAGACATCATCTTTCTGACAAAGGTTCATATAGTCAAAACTATAGTTTTTTCAGTAGCAATGTATGGTTGTGAGAGTTGGACTATAAGGAAAGCAGAATACTGCAGCATCTATGCTTTTGAACTGTGGTACTGGAGAAGACTTTTGAGAGTCCTTTGGATATCAAGAAGATCAAATCAGGCAATATTTAAAGAAATTTATTCAGACTATTCATTGGAAGGATAAATACTAAAGCTGAAGTTTAAATACTTTGTTTACATAATGAGAAGGCAGGACTCAATGGAAAAGACCCTGATGTTGGGAAAGATTGAAAGCAAAAGAAGGGGATGGTAGAGAATAAGATGGAGAGAGAGCATCATGGAAGCAATGAACATGAGCTTGGACAGACTTTGGGAAATAGTGGAGGGTAGAAGAGCCTGGCATTCTATGGTTTATGGGGTCATGAAGAGTCAGACATGACTGAAAAAACAAGGTTCCCAAACTTCATGTGGATTCAAGGTCTCACGCTCTCTTTTTCCCATACTTCACATAGTTGTTATCTTCAACTCTTTCCACCCAGGGAACTATCTCATTATTCCCATGAAGCTTGGGGGAAGGGCTACAGAAGAGGCATAGAACAACACATTTTCACATTGTTATGTTTTTTTCCCAGCTTAATAAAGAACTGGGTTAAAGCTCAAAGCATAGTGGCCAGTGTATATGCAACAAGGTAGTCCCTAACATGTAGCATGAAGGTATTGTTGTATAGCTTGAAGGGAGACAAAATATACATCTCTAGTGACTCTCTGCCCACCATCACCTTCTCTAAGGGAGACCTGATTTCCTGACAGGAAAGGAAGCAGGAGGTTGGGGTTAAAAGCTTGGCCACTCTGCCTTCCTCAGAAAAAGGGGCAGTGGGCTAGAATTATATCTATATGCTCCCTTAAATATTGTTCGTATAGGGGATATGGTTTTCAGTTTAGTACTGAACTTCTGATTATTGTTCATTAATGGGGAAAGGAGAACCCCAAGATTTATATCCAAAGCTTGACTCCCTTCCCACCAAATGTCTATTCTGAAATGACCACACTTAGCAAGAAGCAAAGAAACCCATTTATCCAAATAGACAAATGGAAATCAAAGAAAGTATGTATAGGAGAATGTATACCAGACAACACAGAATGAAGGAACCCTCTTAATGAGAATAAAGTAACTTAGCTTAAGCAAGAGAGAGTTGCAGATCTCACCCAAGGGAAAATTCTCCTGTAAGAAGCTGGGAGTAGGGGCTTGAGGGAGACTGCTAGCTCCTCTAATATTGACCGCTTCTCATTGTCTTAGTCTCCCTTTAGCAACCTGAAGTGAAAACTGGCTAAGCCTGTCATTTAGCCTCTTTAGGACTTGCATTAATTGTTACCACTGAAGACAGAGTCCCAAACCAAAGGGCATTGGGACTCAAGCTACATATAATTTTAAGTAAGATTTAAATAACTATCAACAGCTTACATTTAGATTTTTATTGTTCAGTCATTTCAGTCATGTCTAACTCTTTGTGACCCCATTGGGGTTTTCTTGACAAGACACAGGAGTGGATTGTCATTTCCTTCTCCAGCTTATTTTACAGATGAGGAAACTGAGACAAATAGGGTTAAGTGACTTGCCCTGGGTCACAGAGCTACTAAGGATCTGAGGCTGAATTTTAATTCAGGTCTTCTTGACTCAAGGTCCAGAGCTCTAGTCACATTGCTACCTCCTTTCCCCGCCCATTTAGATATTTTTCTCATTAACCTTTTACTCACTCAGTCACGTCTTTGTCTACTTGGGTTTTCACCAGGTTTGATGAGATCTTAGTTTCTCTGGAACTGTTTTGGAGTCAAACAGCCCTTCTCCAATTTATATATGGTTTTGATTCTGCTTCTAAAGTTCAAGTCAAAAAGCCTAAATGTTAGTACAAAAAACTTGTTGACTTTTCTCCAGCCTTTCATGATCTTTATTTAGTAGAGAAAACCTTTGCTTCTTGATTATAATTGATCCAAAGAAAGGATGTATTTTACCCTTTCAATTTCCCAACTTTTAGTCCTCTGTCTGTCTGTCTGTCTGTCTGTCTCTCTCTCTCTCTCTCTCTCTCTCTCTCACACACACACACACACACACACACACACACACACAAGAAAAAGCATAAAGCAAAGGAAATTTACAACCCTGTTAGGTGTCTGTGTTTCTGCACCATGAGTTTTCATGATGGCTCTTTTTTAATTGGTAGATTCTGACGCAGCTGGCTTTTAAGTCATACTTACCACCCCTTCTAGAGGTTTACTGATAGATTATCTAGCAATTTTCTAAAAGATGAGATTATATGTCTATGTTTTCTTTAAAAGACAGAATTCTATTAAAGCACTTTCCATCTCCATTCTTTCCATTATATTCACACAGCTTAGTGTTGGAGAAACTGTGTGATAGAATGGAAAGAATTTCAGAAAACTCAGACTCAGATTTCAGAAAACCCAGAATCTAGTCCTGGCTCTGTTGTTTGCTTGTTGTGTACCCTAAACTTTGGCCCAGGCTCTCAAGCCCTCTGAGTCTGAGTTTCTTCATTTACAAAGTAGGAGTAATACCTCCCGACTCTGCCATAACTCAGTGTATCCTTCCCCTTTCCCCCATGTCTCTTATAACAAAGAATGATAAAAAAGGAAAAAAATAGTTCAGCAAAACTAATTGTTATATGAAAAAAGTCTAGTGTTATGTGTAATGTTCCATACACATAGTCCTACATCTTTGCTACAAAGAAGCAAGAGAAGGATAAATCATTATTTTTTATAAATCATAATTAATAAAATTGAACACAAATAAACAATTAGTTCATAGATAGTGATTTGGTCACATATATATTACATACCCAGATTTTTAGGAAAATGCATGTAAATATAGCTTACCATTTAGTCATTTAGTGATTAAAGAGGGCAGAAACATTTTCTAGTTTAGGGCTACACTATCCTCTTTACACACTGGGATGCTGATATCTTAGTTTATAGAGTGATTGTTGCTATAAATGACCACACAGGTATGAATACAGACCCATGCTGAAATTTTTTAAAAGAAAAACTACATAGGAATTTATTTAAAATGATACTGGTTATAGATTTTATACAAATCAGATTTGAGGGAAAAATCAGCTCTATCTTTGGATCAATATGTAGATTTTTAAAGTGTTAGATTTATTTTAGTTTCTTCTTAGCTAAGTGGTTATAGCTCAGGAACTTAGAAAAAACTTATGGTTCTCTTATGGAGGGCAGAACCCACAATTTTTTGGTCTGTAAGAAGTGAACTCTTGGTTGTGAATTACTGCACTCATTCCTAGCCCAGATGTCAACGAGGTAAACCCTGCAGGCTGAGAATTAGGAGACTGAACAAGGAAGGAAGAATGTGTGCTAACCTTGGAGAAATGGAGCCATTGGTGCTCTTGAGCATGACCTTGTGCTTAGCTTGACTTCTCTATGCATCCGTCTTCTCTGTGGTAGATGGCAAATTCTTCACTGAAAAGCAGATGTTGCCTCCACACCCAGGTTTAAACCAGGCGGGATCAAAACAGCTAATACTTATGCAACTCCTGCTGTATATAGGGCACTCAATTAGGTGCTGAGAAAATACAAAAAGTCTTAAACTTGAAAAAAGTCTGCCCTTCAGAAATTTAGCAAGGGTGTTGGCTTAGGTGGAGAGAGCTATGGTTTTAGGGTCAGAAGATTTCAGTCAGTTTGATCTCTGCTCTTACATTTGTGACCATTTTTCTAATGGGGAAAATAATATTTGCATTGTTTGTATTCTAGTGAAAAAAGCAAATCCTTAATCTTAAAATACTATAGAAATGTACGATATTCATTAAATTACAAGTTCTTTGAGTGGTAGGGCTGTGTTGTTTTTCTTCTTAGAATGTCCAATGCCTACACATATTTTTTTGTCTGAACCTGCGGTTTTATTGATCTGGGGAATTCCAGGTGTGGGAATGCCTTCTTCCAATGCAGATGGGCAACTATTTTCCATCTTAAAATCATAGACAATATATTGGATTGCTTGCCATCTCACCTATGGGAAAAGAGAGAGAGGGAAGGAGGGATAGAATTTGGAACTCATAACTTTTAAAAAATGTAAAAAATGTTTTAGCATGAAATTGAGGAAAAAATAAAAAAAGTTTAAAAAAAATCATAGACATTTTTCCTAGGGACAGGAAATGAGAGACTGTTACCCAGGATTCCACAGCCAGTTTATATCAGAGGTAGGTTCACTCAGGTTATCCTGATCTCAAGGTGGACCCTCTATCCATTATATTATAATGCCTCTCAGACTAAATATAACAAATATTTAATAAATGTTTTTTGAATTAAGGAAACAAATACATGTTAAATTGAAATCTGCCTCCCGGAGACTTCTATGTACTGGTCCAAGTTCTTCTTTTTAGAGTGGCTACGAATGAATATAATCCCTCTTCCACAATATGACCCTTTCAGACCATTGAAGACAACTGAACCTTTACTTTTCTAGGTAAGTTTACTTGGTTTCTTCCTTTTCTCACGTGATGCCTTTCTACATCCTTCATTTGTGAGATCCTTTAAAGCTGGATATCTTCAAGTCTGTTATTTGGTTTTTACAAGTGCATGTCTTACTAAAAAAATAATTGTTAAGTGAACTATAATTTTTACCTGATAACTTGAATATTGTTATCCTTGAATCAATAGTTAACCCCAATTATGCCCAATCCCCAATGCTCAGTTGCTGTCTCATGACTTTGGCCCTCTTGATACACCCTCTGTTAGTCAGCAGAGTCAAAACAGAGATAGCCTGGAAGGTATAAGCTATCTTTCTTGTTCTATTTTTTCTACTTTTGAATTCTGATTCTTTCATTTTTTTTTCAAAATGCAGGCTACTTTCTTCTCCCACTCTCACCTTGCCCCAATCTACTTTGTATCAGGTGTAAGTATTGTCTCAAACCAATGTTGTCTTTCAAAGGGATCTCGTTTTAGGGGTAAACTATATTTGGAGGAAAGAAAAACCACATGAATAAATAAAGCATTCCTTTTTTCAGTTTTAATAAATGAAGATTTTCACCATTTTTTTTCTTTCTGGGGATATACATCTTTTTTAAATATTGATATATGGTTAGGAATGTATGTAATTAACTCAGTGATGGTTTTAAAGTCCAGACCTCCAGGAAAAATGGATGCCAGGGAGGTGGTTACCTGGGGTATCAGAGATTGTTACTCTTGGAGTGCCTCAGGGATGGGGCTTTGCAAGAAAGGGTAAAAGGAAGAAAACAAAGGAGGTGGCCCCAACTAGCTAAAGTTTTTTGCAAATGGAAAGGGTGCTGACTTCTCATAGTTCACTTTTTAAGCATGAAATATGTCAGCCTCTCCAACAGCTTCATGCTTCAATTTACACCTCTCTTTCCACCCTGCTGTGAAGGCATACTGTGATTTCTCAAGATGCCTTTATTTTTTTCACATTGAGATGTGAGGAAAGAGAAGGACTGTCTTTGTTCTTGAACATTTCTTTCACACTCGTCCCTGGGTGGTCCCTCCTCATGCTTCCCAAGTGGCTTCCAACCCATTACATGCTGCATGCTCACAACCAGGACACATCTAAGCAGCTTGTCTCAAAGTCCTCACCAGCCTGTGAATTGCAGGTATCCAAGTACAGATTGTCCAAGAAGCCACTGGATAAAGTCCTGACATTCCTCCCTATGAGTATGCTGCCCTCCAACAAGTCCTAAGAATTACACTGGACAAAGACTATAGAGATGAAATGACTTGGGCTGTGCTGGTTTTGGCTTCAGTTAGAAGCCTGAATTTTCCTGGCAGTGTTATTCGAATGGAAGACCCAGGTGATCTCTGCTTACCACAGAGAGTCATGCAAGAAGGAATGGCCTTCTATTGCAGCTAGGGAGAATTTAATTAGACATGAAGAAGAATTTCTTCATTACCTAGGTTGATTAAACAGGCAACCATATGCCTCAAGTACTTTGGGGATTCACCTGGTTACCGCCAAGACTGGACTAGGTGTCTTGAAGTGTCTAGTATAAGAGTCTTATATGAATCTTACTGTTGGAAAGGGGTTGAAAGATTATGTAGTCCAATTTTACTCCATTAACAGATAATGAAATTGAAGCCCAGAGAGGCTAGGTAACTTTCTCAGGCCACATAGATAGACAGGGGGCAGAAGCAGGGTTAAAACTGAGTCTTTTATCAAAAATAGTTTAGATCCAGAAAAAATGGAGAATTCCCTGGGAAGAAAATCTATGACTAGGTAACAGGTTTATAGCTTGTGTAAAATTAGTATATTTACCTACATATCTATTTATATTTATAGATAGGTTCTAGTTAGATGTATATATATACATATACACTATATAAATGTGTTTAGATGTACTATACTATATATACTATCAAAATGTATATATACATATCTATATATGTGTATATGTGTATGTGTGTATGTGTGTGTGTGTGTGTATGTGTGTATGTGTGTAGTATACCATAGTAGAAAGAGAGCTAGCTTTGTGGCCTTGGTATCAAGAAGCTCTGGGTTCAAGTAACTTCCTCTGTCACATACTAGCAATATAACCTCAGGCAAGTCCCTTCACTCCTCAGGGGCCCAGATGATTTTCTGAGTTATAGATAAGTTTCTAGGAGTTATAGATAAGTCACCGATCTCCATGAGTGGAGGGAATTTCCTCATCAGGAGTTCTTTACATGATGACAGAGATACACACAGAGAAACAGAGAAAGAGATACGCAGAGAGATGGAAGGAGATGGAGAGAGACAAAGGGAGAGGAAGAGAAAAGGAAAGGGAAAAAAGAGAGAGGGGAGAGAGAAAGAAAAGAAGGGAGATAGTAGAGGGGAAGGGTAGAGGAAAGAGGGAATTGAGGAAAGGAGAGAGATATGGAGAAAGACCAGGGAGAGAAATGGGGAGAGGAGAGACAAAGAGAAAAAGAAAGGAAGAAACTATTTATGTAGATACATAATATGTGTGTGTATATACATACCTACATACATATAAAATGACAATAATGATAGCGCTTTAAGGTATGCAAAAGGCTTTATACATATTATTTCATCTGATTCTCACAACAATCCTGACAGGTAGTTAGAAACCACACGGGTCCTGGTTTCCTCAATCTTGCTGTTTGTATCTTGTATGTCTGAGTATACTAGGGATGGAGAAAGTAAGCAGCCAGCAGGTGGTGCTAGAGACAGCCGGTGACTGTCCTTAGTACCTTATTCTCATCTTTCAGGTTATAGCAAGCTCTGGTTGTTTGCTCGAATTTTAGACTCCATTAGGGAATGTATCAAACAGACCATGAGAAATCATGGTATCTTTTCCTTTCAGAATGATGGGAAACAAGAATTCAGATTGGCAGGAAAGCAAACCCCATTAAAATAGATCAATGCATGATAGAGTTGGACATGCTTTTATAATGTAAAACATAAAATGTAAGAACAGGAAACAGAGTAGCAGAAAAAATAGAACGCAGAATCTTAGAAAAAAAATGCATTGTTAGACCATAGAATACAGGAGCTAGAAAGGACCTTTAGAAAATATTTAATCTAACTTGCTTATTTAAGGGGAGAAGAAATTGAGGCCAAAAGAGGTTACAATTTCCTTAAGGTGAAGGCATTTTTGGTCCTACAACTGTAGCTACATAAATATTTTCCCCTGACTTCAAAGAATTAATAGTTTTGTGCCATGAAACAGAAGCAAGAACTTCATAGACAATAAATGTTATATGGTGCTAGATGGTATGCTGGATGGAACGTTGGAACTGTAGTCTGGAGAATCTGAGTTCAAATTCAACCTCAAACAGTTACTAGTTGTATGATCCTGGAAAAGTCCCTTTCAACCTCAGTTTCTTCAGCTGTAACATGGGGATAATAATAGCACCTACCTTACAGAGCTGTAGTGAAGATGAAATGAAATAATATTTGTAAAGAACTTTTAGACCTTAAAGTGCTATATAAAGGCTGTTGCTTTGATCTGGAGAAGGGAGAGATGGGGAAGGCTTCATGAAGAACCTTTCAAATGAGCCTTGAACAATGGGTAGAATTTGAATGAAGTGGAAGGGATGGAAGAGAGTTGGGTGGGTAGGAGAGAAGGGTAAAGAGTATCAGGTAAAGGATCTTGGGAGGGAGTGAATATAGTGCTCATGGGAGATGGCATTGGACCACTGTAGCTGGAGGGACAGCTCTGTGTGGGGGAGCAAGGTCTTTCTAGCTGAACTTGGGGCTTTGAGGAGTATGGTCATCCTGAGATTTCATAGAAGAAATCTATTTTATTAGGGTTTGCCTAACTTCATAGTTATTCTAAGCTTTCCATATTATCTGGGACTATTGGGTTTATGAAGACCAACTTTCTGGACCATCTAGAGACTCCTAAGTGAATGTACCTCTGTTGCCATCTGCTGCTGACCAAGAACCCTTCTGATAGGGCAGGTGACTTCCATAATGTAATGACTGCTGCAAAACCATTTGTTCACAACATATTCTTAAAACTTGAAATTCCCCAAAAGGTCTGTGATTTCATTTTTGTGGCTAATTCTGGTACCAGTGTAGATTGCAACTTTTCTGTTCTTTGGTAGAGGGGTTTGTGACTTTCTGTGACCAAATATTCATCACCCAGGTGCCAGTCTTTGGGATTATGAGTTCCTCTGTAGTTAGTAACCAGACTGGTTCTTAGAGAATGGACATACAGCCTGTCTCTGGATCCACACTTGAAACCTTTGTAACCTGGGAGGACCTACCAAGGCCTGTGTTTGTCTGGCAAAGCCTTCAAAAGCCTAGGGTCTCCTTTATGTCACAATGCCAAATCAGAGGAAGAATTTAGTGGAGCATAATTTTTAATAAGATGAACTAATCCAACCCACCAGGAACCCTGGAGACATGTTTCATTATAAAGCTTCTGGTCCAAGACCTTCTTGGCATTCAAAGAATCACCTACAGGCATCAATCGAAAATACAAAGGAATCTGTCCCAAGGGACTCTTGCAAGGACTGCTGGCTTCAGATCTGACAGGCTTCCCTTTCTATTGAGTGCCTGCACAGCTGCCTGAGAGCCTTATCACTGACTCCAAGACCAGTGACACAATTTTCAAGGTGTCCAAAAAAATTCCTGGATGTAAACAAATGAGAGAAAAGGGAAAAGAGCTAGCAATTAAACAGAAGGTTTGGATTCTTCTCCCACTCTTTCATTTCCTCTTTTTCCTCCTTTCTCTCTTCTTACCTCCTTCCTTTTTTCCCCTATTTTCTTTCTGTTCCATTTGTTCCCTTTTTTCCTTATTTGCTCCATTATAAGTAACCATGTCACTATAGGTGGTGAAAGTTTCTTAGTACTTAGCTCTTGTTTGGGTAGACATTTTGAGGGACAACAGACTACAAATTTCAACATTATGACTTCAGCAGTAACTTGCTTTGATGATATAAAATGATTTTATGATCTTAGAGCTGGCAAGTACTACTTTTCTCCCTTCCTTATTTTTTAATTGATGAGGAAACTGAGGCCCAAAGTGGTTAAGTGGTCTGTTTAAGGTCACAAAGGTAAATAAAAGAGCAAGAATTCAAACCAAGGCCCCCTAATAATGAATCCACTGGCTTTTTCACTATACCTGAGCTACCCTGCATATTTCCTAGTTAAGGATATGATCTGACTTAATTTACTGAAATGGTCTAAAAGTTGGCTTCCTTGAATATAGACCATTTATAGAGTAAGATTTCTTATAAAGGAAATGAGTCTATGTTTATATCTATTTTGTGTCTTATTAACCATTCTTTTTAACTAAAGAAGAAAACATGTCTGATTATTATAACAATTATATGTTATTGCTAACTAGGTACCAAATTTGGGCATTTCTATGCTGCTGAAGGATAACAACTGTTGTAAAGAATCCTTTAAATTTGATACCCTGTGGAAAAATCCCAATTACCCTCAGCCTAATTAAGGTCTGCTTAATCCTATGCTCTCTGACTCAAAATACAGGGTTCTTTTTTTACTATACTTACTTTAGTATAAAGTATTTCAGCATCCTGATTTCTTTGGTCTGGGGATGTTTCCACTATCCCAGATTGTGACCCCCTCTATGACTTAATGGACTGTTTTAGTGAGCTCTTGTGGATCATAACATTTATTGCCCTGTGGCCAACTTCTGTAAATTTAGCTAGGCTGGTCCTCAGACTATAGACATAGGGTCTATCACTAGGCTGGTACTTGAAGACTTTCTAGCTCAGTAGGAGCCCAGAGAACTTATCATCCACTGGCACAACCTTCAAGAGTAACAGTTCACCTCCATGCCCTGATGACATGTCCAAGAAGACCTTGGGCCACAAATATACACTAAAAAAGAAAATTACTTTGAACATGACAATAGGTCTCACTCAGGTTCTATGTGAGCTAGATTTCTGGGGAAAGGGCAGCCTTTATTTCACATATTTACTTGTCTTCCTCATTAGAATGTATGATTATGGTTACTTGTATTCATAGTGCCTAGATTAGTGCTTAGTACATAGCAGTTGCTTAAAAACACATAAATTAAAACACATTGCTTATAGTGTATAGTATTTCTGTTTTTCAAAGGATGATGCAAGGCAGTAGTGGAAAGAATATTGGACTGAGAGTCATGAGAAAAGATTTAGAGAACTGCAGAATTTCAGAGCTAGAAAGAACCCTGTTTTTCAGATGATGAAATTGAGGCTCAGAAGTGGAAAATAACTTACCCCTGGTTTTGTGGTACATGACCTATCTGGAACTGAAACCTAGAACTGTATGTAACTCAGTATGTTTTCTGAATCTGGGAACAAGTATTGCAAACTACTTTTTAGATTAACAGGCTCAGTTTGGTTAAAGCAGAGATTTGGGTTCAAGAATTTCTAGAAAATTAGTACTTGGGGAAATGATATAGTTGTAAGTTTTATTATTAGTCGGTGGGAAAGTGAGCAAACAAAGCACGCATACATGCACACATACTAAAGGGCAATATAAAAGGACAGAGTTTCATTCTCAGGAATCCAAGAAAACCCACCAGCAAGGGTGTCAGGGAAGAAACATGTTCCAAGTTGGGGTTCAGGTGCTAAGATTATATGCTCTGAAAATGAGCTTGGTCGAGAACAGGTAATTGGTGCCAGATGAAAGAGGGGGGATTCCTAATCAGATCCAGACAGAGTGGAAAAGTTCTCTGGGTTCTTATCTATACCAGACTTGGATGAAGCTTGGGTGGAGGCGTTTCTTTGTTGAATTAACAAACCAGTGGGAGGTTACAACCTTAACTATCTCAGGTGAATGACAGAGAATGACATTCTCTGAAGGAGAATGATTTATGGCCCCATGAAGTAGGTTGAGTTCATCCCATCAAAATACTTAAACCTTATCCATATGACAAAGGTTAACAATGGAAAAGAACAGATTGCCTGTTTTGCCTCTATGTTACTGTGAGTATTTTGGACCGCTTAGCTTATGTGATGCCATTCTGAAATCCCATCATTATAATATAACTCTAACCAAACTAACATTAAATAATATAAAGTTTGTAACTATTACATAATTTGTGCCTGGGACCAGTGATACTCAGAAATTCTAAGCTGGGAGGGGGTGGTAGTGGGAAAAAGGTTGGGATGCTCCATGGGAGGGAGCAGAGACTTAGAAATGGTGGCACAACGCCAAGGCTGGGGAGGCTATAAAGTGGGGGAATCGCATTTAGAATTGATTGAGTTTATCCCCATCCAGTCACCATTTGGATGCTTCCCATTTTAGCTAGCAATTCTTATCAGTAGGGGTTAAATCCTGATGATGCTGAAAGACTGCAAATGGTGTCAGAACAATTTAAATTTGGCCTTCTCTGGCCAAGAACAAGTCACCCCACCCTATTAAAGGTTCCACTGGAACCTCAGTTCTCTGAGCGTTCTTTTTACTATCTTACACTATCTCACCAAAACCTGTAGGACCTAATTTTGATCAGAAAAGTCCCAGAACTGCAGAGATGATACTGACTACAGGGAGAACCACGTGAGATTCTCAAGTCTCATATTCTCAGCTGCTCTCTCTGTCCATTTGAAGAGATGAAGAGTATGGCTGTGCAAATGACAAACCAGGACAGTGATGATTCTGGGTTCAGCACCTGCCATGCAGGATCCAACTTCAATATACTCTGAGTATTCTGCAAATAAGATTCCTGTGAGTAATTGCATTTTTAATAAAATACAGTTTGCAGATTGGTAGGCAAATAGATTTCCTCTTCTTACAGCTCAGCCTTTCTCTCTAAGACTGCCCACTTTGCCTAGTTCATATTGTGCCTGCAATTACAAATCCCTCTTCATTAGAAAAAAATTCTTCATTGACTTATACCATTAGATAATTTTAACTCTTGTTAATTCATGCAAAAAGCTGTGTTATTAAGCAAGTCATTTATAGCACCACACTCATAAAGTAGCTCTGAATAAAATAAACTCTACGAGCAGATGGTAGTACAATGGAAAGATCCTTGGTAACTAGGTGGCACAGTGGATAGAGAAGTGGGCCTAGAGTGAAGAAGACAAATTTCAAGTGTGACCTGACACTTAATGGTTGGGTGACCCTGAGCAAGTCACTTAACCTTTGTCTACCTCAGTTTCCTAAACTGTAAAATGGTGATAACAATAGCACCTCCTTCCTAGGACTATTGTGAGGCTCAAATGAGACAAGATTTGTAAAGTCCTTGTCATAGTAGATAAATGCTTATTTATATTTCTCTTTTCTCCTCTCCCCAATTAGCTGTGTGACTTGGGGAAAGTCCTTTCATCTCCTCATCTGTAAAATGGAAGTAATGATACTTACATCATGGCAGGGTCTCTTAAAACCTTATTTCATTCTGGACCCTCTCTCAGAACAATATCTTTAAATACAAAAAAACCAAAATATCTTAAATATGTAAATATGAAAATAATGCAAAAGTCAAATACATAGGGTTACAATGAAACTGAGTACATCAAAATAAGAGTTTTTGAAATGCTGACAGCAAATTCATGGAAAGTTCAGGTTAAGATCCCCTGTATTAGGGAAAGAGTAATCAGAATGGTTTGAAAATTGTAAATTGTAGAAACTATTGGATAGTATTAATAATACAGAAAGTGAATTATTGGTGTGGATTTGTAAATACAAACTATACATGAAGGATCTGTGATTTCACCATTGTGGGGGGAACTTCCAGAAAGACAACTCCTTCCACTAAAGCAAATCACATCCTCTTTGTTGCTTAGTAGCTAAATCTTAAGGAGTTGCTGGAGGTATATAGATACTCTGTACCTTGTAAGTGAGACATGAGATTTGAATGTAGGTTTTCTTTTGACTCAAAGTCCAACGTGCTAACCACTACACAATGCCACCCCTAACGACACAATGGATCATAATAAATCATAATAAATATGGTAACTTTGCCTGCCTTGACTAAAGTCTTCCTTCAGTGCTTTATCTTGATGTAACCTGGGTTCTCAAAGGTTGCCTGCAGGCAGGGTCTGGTACATCCTGCCAAGTTGGAGAGGCTTCCAGTACAGGACTTGTAAAGAACTTAATGACTATTTTTTGAGGACTAGCCTACCTATGTGTGGAGAAGCTCTTAACCAGAGGTTTAGCCAGCAGGGGAGAATTTTATTTTTCAGTGATAGCATCATAGTATTAAGGTGTGAGGGTAGAGCGTGAATTTGTGATCTGACTGATGGGATAAGTCTCACGCTGATGGTATCATGGAGCTTGGCAGTATAAAAGCATTAATGGGGACTCTAATATGAAATGCAAAGGCAGCTAGGTGATGAAGTGAATAGTGTGCCAGGCCTGGAGTAAGAAAGACTTATCTTGGTGAGTTCAAATCTGGCTCCAGACACTTGCCAGTTGTGTGACAATGGGCAAGTCATTTAACCCTATTTGACCCAATTTCCTCATCTGTAAAATGAAATGGAGAAGAAAATGGCAAACCACTCCATTATTTTGGCCAAGAAAATTCCAAATGGGGTCATGAAGAATCAGATACAATTGAACATCAAAAAATGGTAGTTTGGCATATGGAACAAACCTGATTATTGGAAATCCAGATTGACAAAGTATTTGATTCAACAATAATCAATGAGTATTTATTAAGTAAACTGCTGTAAATAAGGCACTGGACTTGCACCAATTTAAGGACGATTTCTCACTTTGCAAAAATATTCTTTGTTTTACAGATCTTTGGCACAGGATCTCCATAAATACAGGTAACTCCTCTGGTGCATTTGCAATATGA
This sequence comes from Bettongia penicillata ogilbyi, assembly GCA_023548195.1. Lineage (NCBI taxonomy): Eukaryota > Metazoa > Chordata > Mammalia > Diprotodontia > Potoroidae > Bettongia > Bettongia penicillata. The sequence goes on from JAJHZJ010000365.1 coordinate 1,646,080, forward strand.
CTCTTTTTACAAAATGAAACATTACAAGAATGTCCGTGTGTAAGAGAAGACATATTTGCAATGGCTTAGAGAAAAGGAATGATGTGGATAATGTGTGTTTTAGTGCTAGGTGCCATATATAGTTTTATAGAGTCATAATTAGGAATTTCTGTAGTGAGGACAAAGAGCAAGAAATGAACCCTCAGTAGAGGGATGATGGGAATATAGCAAGGAAGGGAAGAAGGTCATTCTAGCCTGATATAGTACAGATATTTATTTTAACTAGCCATTAATGCTAAGTATTAAGCAGAATTGCTTCTATGCTGATGGACTCCTCCATATTTGATATTCTATATTGTATCATCATTATCATCATCAAGAACATTCTATTCATATGGCAAAGTATTTTGCATCAATAATCTTACTTAATTTTCATGGTAGCCTTGTGAGGAAAGTATTTAAAGTATCATTGCCTTTATTTTATAGATGTAGAAACTGCAACTCTGAAAAGTTAAACAGCTTTCAACTAGTAAGGACAACAGACGGGTTTTGGATCCAGATCTCTTTGACACATTGGGACAAAGCTCCAGTCACCCTATTCTAGTTACGGCTCTGCCATTCTAAAAGATTTCCTGTCATGTACTTGGTTTTGAATTGCTTCTAATCTGAAGAAAAATGAGGTATTACTCTCAACTTAACATAACTAATGAAACATCTGTTATAAATATAATTTCTATTTCAGAAGCCTGTCACTTGGAGGAAAATGAACCACCTTTTTTTATAATTTCCTTTACCAGGTAGTGGATGCCTGGGGTCGACTGTGCTTAAACCAATGCTGCGGGGGCAGCATTGCTTTTAGGAAAGTCATTAGAAACGTTTCTGGTACCTCCTTCAGGAAAAAAAAAAAAGCATGAACATTCATGGAGAAAACATTCTGGTTTGCAAATCATGAGTGTTAAAACTAACTTTTAAGACATTGTATGTTATTGAAAAGGACATTAGTCTGGAGGCAGAAGAACTGTATTCAACTCCCATCTCTTGCCTTCATTGGCTGAAAGCATATTAACCACCGAGCCTCAGTTTCACATCAATAAGATAGGAATAATGATACTTGTAATACTTTACACAGGGCTACTGTGAGAATTAAATAACATTATGGATGTAAAGTGCCTTGTAACTGAAAATGACAAAAGTCAACTATTAATAGTAATAATTATCATCAGCTATGATCTTCTGGGGCAATATACTCTATCACCTTGGATAACAGGAACTCTCACTCTAGTACCTAGCTAGGTAGCATAGTATATAGAGTGCTAGTTCCCTGAGTCAGGAAGATCTGAGTTCAAATCCACCCTTAGATGCTCACCAGCTTTGTGACTTTGGGCAAGTCACTTAACTCCTGTCTGCTTTGGTTTTCTCAACTGCAAAATAGAAATAATAATCCAGGGACTTCACTAGATGTTGAATGGGAAATTTCTGCTTCAGGATGTACTAAGTGACTAGAGAGATAATCTACAAGTTTAGGATTCTGAGTCTATGAAGCTGCTTAACAATTGAATTTTGCATTTTGACTGAGACAAAGGAAGAGGGGCGCCCTTAGGTTTATAGCAGCACTCCAACACAGCCCTTCTTTTCTCAAAGAGCTGCCGGGCTTTAGCGATCCAGGCATGGTTTGTCTGTGTGTATTATTGGCCATTAAACCACAAAGAGATCCCAGGTCAACTACATATTCTAGAACCTTAATTTAACTGTTAACTGTTAATTTAACTTGACTGTTTGAAAATGAGTCTCTTGGTTGGGGGATTTATAAAACCCTATTTGTTGGGGTGTTTGAGCAGAGAGCCAGGGTGTCATAAGCCAATGGGGCTGACCTAGTGGGATGTTAGTGCCAGTAACAGAAATGATGGTCCTATTGTACTCTGTGAAGCTTACATTGTATAGGGGAAAGAGTACTCTACGTAGAGTCAGAGGAAGTGAGTTCAAATCATATCTCTGCTACTTGCTCCACATTGTGACCTTGTCACTTTATCTCTCTAGATCACATTCTCCTAAAGGGTTGGCTTCAAGAGTTTGAAGGTCCCTTTGGGTTCTAACGCTTTATGATTCAGTGCTCCCATATTCGGCCAGGTCCCAATTAGTGTGAATAACCAATAACCTGAAGTGATCACATTCTTCAAATTCACACTGTGTATTTCCATTGGGCTGGAACGAACGACCATACTTTACAAAATTATAACTTCTATTTGTGTGAATTCACATACATGTAACCACTACAGGGAGTACATTATCTGCACTAATCAGGCCATAGCTATAACATGCCTCCTCTCATTTCCATAGTGCTTTAAGATTTGCAAAGTGCTTTATGCATTTGTCCTTTGTTCCTCACAAGAGTCCTGCAAGGTAGGTGCTACTATTAATTACATTATACAGATGAGAAAACTGAAGTGGAAAGGTTAAGTGACTTGCCCAAGGTGACACAACTAGTAAATATCTGGGGCCAGATATGAATTCATGTCTTCTTGGCTTCTGATCCAGAGCTCTATCACTTATCTGCAGGAGGGACACTGATAAACTAATTGGAACACATCCAGAGAAGGGTTACCAGGGTAGGAAGGTACTAGGAAGATTGGGTGAAAGAACTGGCCATATTTATCTTGAAGAAAAGAGGACTTAAGGGAGACATGCCTGCTGTTGCAGATACTGGAGATGGGGTTGCAGCTCAGTGGTGTAGTGGGTAGAGCACTGGCCCTGGCCTCTGGAGGACTTGAATTCAAATCTGGATCAGACATTTACTAAATGTATGACCCTGGGCAAGTCACTTAACCTCTGACTACTTGTCCTTAAAAATGTACCCAAAGGGAAGTTCCCAGCCTAGTCCCTCTGCTCCTTTCCAGTCTTCTTACATCTTACACCCCCTCCATATACTCTTGAACCCAGAGACACTGGCTTCCTTGCTGTTCCTCTCCCATTACACCATATCTCCTGACTCCAGGCATTTTCACTGGCTATTGCCTATGTCTAGAATCTTTCCCTCCTCATCCCCTCTACCTGGCTTCCTTCAAGACACAGCTAAAACTTCACCTTCCAAAAGATGCCTAAGAAAGGCTTCTCACTTAATGTTAGGACTTTTCCTGTGTTGATTATTTTCAACTTATCTTGTATATGGGTGGTTTGTACATAGTTGTTTGCATTCTGTTCTCTTCTCCCCACATTGAACCATGAGCTCTTTGAAAGCAAGGACTGCTTTCTTCCCCCTTTCTTTGTATCTCCAGTACTCAGCATAATGTCTGGCACAGAGTAGGCACTTAATAAATGCTTGTTGACTTTACTTGCCTTGAAGAGAGCTTAGACTTGTTCTAGTTGGCCCCAGAGAGCAGTAGGATCAATGAGGGTTTCATGGAGGTACATTTGATTTCAACATAAGAAAGGCAAAAACCACCTGACAATCAGCACCATCCAACTATAAAATGGATTGCCTCCTGAGGTGGAAAGTTGTATATCCCTGGAAATGTTCAAGAAGAGGTGGAATAACTTTTGCCACAGGTGTTTAAAGAAAGGATTTTTCTATATAGCTGGGAGGTTTGACTAGAAGATATCTGTCTAAGGTCCCTTAAAAACAGGTTAGGTCAGAGGGAAGTTGCTTTGATTTAACATGTCAATTCAACAAATGTTTCTTAGCTATCGACTACTATACAGCCATCCCTTCTGCATTGTACTTTTGACATATCATGTGTCGGCATAAGAAACTAAATGGGAATTTTGGGAGGAGTATTGCGGAAGCTGCAGACCATAAATGAAGGCCAGCAGACAACATAGAAAAAGCTTAGAAACTCAGAAATGCATAAAATATATGTATAGTATTATATAGTATCAACTCAAATTTTACAATAAGGTACTGTAAACATACCATAAAAGAAAAAGAAAAAATTTAGACTTCTCTGGTACGGGAGGGGAGGGACAAAAAATTTTACATGAATTTTCCAAGTCATGGGGGCACCATGCCCATAACGCCCTATGATGTTGAAGGGATAACTGTACAAGGTGCTGAAGTAGGTGTGTATGTGTGTGTGTGTGTGTGTACATGTGTGTAGGGGGAGACGCAAATACAAAAATGAATGGTTGTTTTCTTCCAGGAACTAACATTCTATTGCAGTTATATGACTTATATGTAGATAAATAAATGCAAAATGCATAGAAATCAATCCAACATAAGGAGGAGAGAACATGGACAACTTAGAGTAGGGAGGAGAAGGAATCCCAAAAGGTCTTGTGTACGAGGTAGTACCGGAAGAATGTTTTGAAGGAAACTAGGAATTCCATGAGGCAGATACGAGGAAGAAGAGTATTGGTTTTGGGGAGAAGACTACTTCATGAACTCAGATCCAAAAGAAGAGGGAAATGAGGCAAGGGAATTAAGTTATTAAAATAATGATGATTTATTAGCTGAATAGTCTCCTCATACTATGACACTTCATATATGAGAGAGTTTTCTTAAGAAGTTTCCATCTTCAAGCTGTTGCTTTTCTCTTTATATTCAGTTTAGTCTATAATGATAGGTAGTTTTGTGTAAATGTTGGATGAACAGGGAGTAGTTACAGAGCTAAGGTTTTTTCTTTGGTTTTTATTTCTTTCAAAATGTGGACATTGGAACTCCTAAAAATCAAATTATTTCTAGCTGAACATAAAAAGGTCAGCCAACTGCCCAATATTTCACGCTCTGGCTCTGGCTGCCCAAGTTGCAGAGACCTCTTTGACCTTTACATGTTGAAAGATATACTATGATGAGACTTTTTTTTTTTTCTTACCAGTACTCTCTTCTGCATTTCTTCTTTTATGAATTTAAGCTCAGGGAACAAAACTGAGACAAGAGGCATCTTTTGGAGTCTTAGGTTGGAAGAAGACTGATGCTAATTTGGAATTTGATAGGGACATTATTTTCTCTTGTATAATTAACTCAGAGAGACAGAGAGATAGGATATAAGCCAATTTCTAACAAAATTCATATTTTTTGTATGTTTCATGTGATAGCATGTGTGTTTTTTGCATATTAAATTTTGAATACTAAATATAATACCAGAATGTCAGAGAAGGAAGGGTGTTATTTTTCATCTATGTTTATCTCCAGGGCTTAACAGAGATTTGCATATGGCAGATGTTTAATAAGTGGTTGTTCAATTAAATTGAACTTTAGAATTGTTCTTTGTCCTTTGTTTTCTAAGTAGACCAATAGCATCACAGGGTGGTGTCTTGACTTGCGCATAAATTAGATTTAAGGGAGGCAGAGTTGCACAAAGTCATCAGCCTCACCCTTTCTTCCGGAATCATCAAAGTCCAGTGGCAAGGCAAAAGTCAGGATGATTATAGATGGCTCAGGATGTGGTGAATGACCTTGGCATCTTGGATGTGGAGCTCTAAATGCTCTGTAGCATCTGCTTCAGCCACCTTCATGGCCACTGGAACAAATTATTCTCATTCATCCATTCTGCTGGGGGAAGTCTTCACATGCTTGGGGTAGACATTCCCCTACCTTGCCTGTGGAGTTGAGGCCTGTTATTGGTTTAGCCCATCTCCCAATATGATTTTACTGGGGTGTGACCATTGTACACATTACAGCTTCTTGGAGCCACAGGTGAGAGTTAGGTGACTGATAGACACCAAAGGTGGATAAGCAGCCTTGAAAAGGGCTTGGCAAGCCTTCACACTAGAGGTGCTAGTTCTCCATGAACACCCCTTGCACCTGAACTTCAGAGTACTGGATTGCTAAAGCTGGAAGAGGGCTTAGAAATCATTAAGATCATACATAGAATGTTGAGAGACCAGTGAAACCAGATTCTTCATTTTAGAGATGAGAAAATGTAGGCTGGTAGTGGTGGGGAGTTTAAAGAATTTGTCTGAGGTCAAGTATTACATTAGTATGGGTCCAGTTCTCACCTGTGCACTGAAGGAGCATATGGTTTCTGCAAACCAGAAGGTGAAGAGGGGGTTCCTCCCTTTACCTTGTTTTATCCATTCATTCAAAATTGAATTTATGATAATAATAGCCCATATTATGATCATATCATTTTATGATAACAATAGCTCATATGCTTTAGAGTTTGCAATCCATTTTCCTTTGAATAACTCTATAATGTCAGTAGTCAAAGCACTCTGTATCCATTTTGAAGATGTTCAAGCCCAGCCTCAGAAGAGGCTAGAGTTGCCTAAGGTTATATATGTCTAGTAAACTGGGAAATAGGACTTTAATTCTGATTTCCTGGCTCCAAGTCTACTTCTCTTTCTACTTTATCAGGCTGTCTCTAATAAGTTAGTCAACAAACTTTTATCAAATGCTTACTGTATGCCAGGTGCTACACTATTAAGCACTTTCGATATATACAGCATTGTAACTGGCTCTGTTGGAAATGTAAATATAAGTTCAGGGACTTAAAATCTAGTTTGAGAGAGAAGACAGAGGCATATTAAAAATTTAAGTAGCGTTACAAAGCAAGAATCCCAAGAGATTGCTCAAGACAAAATACCATATGTGGAGCACAGACAAGCATTACAGACATTCAGAAGAATGAAAGCTCCCATGGCTGGGTGGTCAGGAAGGCTTCCAGGAAAAGTAGGGCTTGATCTGGGCCTTGAAATCTATATAGGAGTGGCCATTTCCTTCTCTCCCATCCCAGATTGCCTCAACCCCATCCTTGGTACCTCAGGGAACAGGTATCAGCATCGAATCCTTCATTCCTCTCCAGCCCTGGCCATCCATCCCTATCTAGTAGAGCAAATTTCATGGGGTACCCCTCTTTGAACCTTCCTGTAAGGGCCTCTTTCTCCCTCCTAGCTGGACATTGTGCCCTCATTCCTACAGGAAGGAACCTCAAAGTCCTGTTACCTTTGGACCTTCAAGCCCATTCCCTCCTTCTTAGTTGTGGTGGGATAGGAACCCTCTAGGTCTTTCGCCCTGAAGAGCATATATGACAACTCTCCAAGCTTGGATGAGTAAGGAGTTACTGACTGCAATCCTTCCAGTTAAGATGGACAGCCACCAGGCTTTATCCTTTGTCTTTCTCCTTCATTCTATAGTCTTCCAAGTTTTGTTATCTGTTTTGCAGATACTCCCTTCAAACCTCTAGGCTCTACCTGCTAATAAAGGGAATAAGGCCTGCTAATATGCCATAAGGACTGCTGAGGGTGGCCATTTATCCTTACCACTGTACCGTTAGATACTGTCAGGAATTTCTATATCTTTTTTAGCTGAACTTTACTATATATTGTTTCTTGTAATTAGAATGTGAGCTCCTTAAGATGAAGGGCTGTCCCATTTTTTTCTTTGTACTCTAAGCACTTTGTGCTTGATAAGTGTTTAATATCTTCCTCCCTTGCTCCCCTCCTCCCTCCCTTCCTCCTTCCCTACATTCCTTCCTCCCTTCCCTCCTTCCCTCCTTCCTTCCTTCCTTCTTTCCTTCCTTCCTTCCTTTTTTTCTTCCTGCATTTCTTCATAAAAGTTCAGTCTAAACTTGGCCATGGGGCAGAAATGCTGACCACATGAGTTAACAGTTCTACACAGGGCTAATCTTTTAGGTATCTGGGAATTAAAGCTATGACGCTGACACAATTTATCAAGGATTCCAGGGCCCCAAAGAGAAAAGAAGCAGGAGCAAAACATAACCTCATAGACTTTAGAACTGCCTTGGGACCTTAGAGATCAACATACAGTCACCTCTGTGGAGACCTCTTCCCTGGAAGGAAGTTGAATTCCCCAAGCATTCAGTAAACATGTAGAGGTCTGACTACATTGGATTAGAAATATTCTGACTTTAAACTTGTGGTCTAGAGAATTGAGCTGTCTAATGATGATAACAGGAAAAAGTGATGATAATTTTTAAGATACTAAGGTTGTAAAGGAAAATAAGAGTGGTGGGAACACAAGAATGGTAGCAATAGTTATGGGTAGAATTTCTATTGTGACAGGTTTTTAACAGAAATAATTGACTTTCTAGCTCTTCGCCCACTTACTGAATGGTCTGGAATGATCCACGCATGAGATTTATGGTAGTCGGTAAGTATATACAAAGCTCCTACTCTTTGTTTAATATTGTGCTAAATTCAACCTTGGCCATATGAGGACTGGTGGAAGAAATGGGGGGAGGGCTTAACTCAGAGAAAAGACAAAGGGATGTTATTATTGTCTTCAAAGATTGGCATGCAGAAGTGGGATTAGAGTTATTCTGCTTGGCCCCAATAGGCAAAAATAGAATCACAGAAGGAACAAGGTGGCAGGAGGAAGGAATTGCAAGGAAGCATATTTCAGCTTGGTAGAAGTAAGAACTTCCCAAGAACAAAAATAATCTCAACAATTGGCTGCCTGGCTAGGTAATGATTTCCTTGCCCCTTCAAGTGATGGCTGTATCACCACTTGATGGTGATATTGTAGGGGAGATTAATGTATAGGGCAGTGAGCTGGATGATATGATCTCAGAGATATTTTCCCCATCTGACTCTGAGATCCTTTGATTCTTTGATGAGTAATTGTGATTAGCTCTTCTTCTTTTTTTTTTTGGGTGGAAGGAGTGGTCTCCAGGAATAGCTGACTTTGTTGTTGGTAGAATAATGCTCTTGGATCCCCGTGATGTTTCCAAATGATCTAATATTCTGGGTTCAACTTCCCTGAAGCAGTGTTTTGGCTACTGATGCAGAAGTGATGGTTGGAGAATTCAGGCACAATTAATCTATCGATTGATAAACAAGTGATCAATAACCACCACCTAATAATAATAATAGGTAACATTTATATAGCACTTACTATGTGCCAGGCTCTGTGCTAAGCCTTACAATTACTATCTCATTTGATCCTCACAGCAACCCTTATTTAACAATTGAGGAAACTGAGGCAGATTTTCCCAGTGTCACATAGTAAGAGCCTGAGGCCATATTTGAACTCAGGTCTTCTTGACTTGAGGTTCAGTGCTCTATTGATTATGATGTGTATGTCTGCTAGTGTACTAGACTCAGAGAATTCAAAGATAAAAATGGAACATTCCCTATCCTTAAGGAACTTATATTTTATTGGGGAAGATAATGTACGACACATACAAGTATGTGTACAAAGTAAGGTAATTTTGGTTGGGAATACATTAACACTGTGTGCAGTGCGGGGAGGGGAAAACTTCATGGAGAAAACAGCACTTGGTCTGAGAACAAGAAATATTCTCATATCCTACAACTTATTGGATATGAGTGGGGAAAAGGGGGCAGAATTTGTGCATGTACTATTCCTTCCAGATATGCCATTTTCAGGCATATTTTTCCAACCTCTTCTCCTTGTTTCCACCAGGGAAGATCTTGCCTGATTGATTGTCAGCTCTCCTGAACATTCTGTGGCCCCACTCTTAGATTTAGTATTTCATAGCCTGGATTTAAATGGCATCTCTTCCTTTTCACTTGGTATGCAAGGCTTGCACAGTAGAAAGCCCACAGAGATGTGTGTAAGAAGGCTGGAGGACCAGAAGGAAAACTCTAAAGTCTATAGAATTGTCTCCCAACTATGCTACTAGTTAAATTTATAATTAGGTAGGACCGTGGTGGGACTCTTGGCTCTATCACTAACTCATTGTGTGGCCTTGGGCAAGTTCTTGGTTGTCTTTGTGTTGGAGGAGTTATGTAGGACTTTGCTGGGAGCTGGGATAAATCAATGGGTAGAATCCTCGTGCTCTAAGAGCCTAGGTTTTTGAACTCATCAGTAGGTTTCATTTTTTTCACTGGTTAAATGAGTGAGAGAATGAACAATGTTGACCTCCAATTAGCTACTCAATTAGCCATCAGTAAGTGTTTAGAGGTGCCCACTATGGGCTGGACACTATACTCGATATAGGAAGTACAAAAAAATGAGACAGTCTCTCCCTTTAAGGAGCTTCCCTTCTATCTGCAAGACACAACATCAAACAACCAGCTAAAAAGTGTGTATTAAGCTCATACAGTGTGCCTGGGTAGGTGCTGGAGATACAGAGATAAAAATGAGACAGTTCCTGTCCTGAAGGAATTTACATTCTATTGGGGGAAATAACACATTCACATATAAATTCAAATGATATGCAAAGTAAATTCAAAGTTATTTCTGGGGTAAGGAAGAGAGGCTCAAGCACCTGGGGGGACCAGGAAAGGACTCTTGTTGGATGTGGTGCATAAGGTGAGTTTTGAAGGAAGCTAAGATTCCCAGATCCACTTTCACTGTGATCAGGTGATTCCTCACTAGAACATTCATGTTCAAGCACTAGTACAAGAAGGTCATAAGGCAATGGTTTTGATAGTCAGAAATCCCTGGGGACCATTTAGCTCAGTCTCCTTCATTTGATCATTACTTATTAAGGACCATGTGTTCAGGTATTGTGGGGTAGAGAATAAAGAAGTATACCAAGTGGTTCCTGGATTCATTATTATAGAATTGGGGAGAAAAGAAACATAGATATGATATAATGATTTGCCTCATGTGGCCAAAGAATTCACTCATGTTGGTAGTTTTCAAAAATTCAAGGAGACATACCAAACACATGTACCATATGGGGACCGTGTAGTGTAGTGGGAAGTGGGCTGCATTTGTTGTCAACCATTAGCTCAGACTGTGTGACTGTGGGAGATTCACCCAATCTCTCTGAGTCCTGTACTTCTCTCATAGAGTTGGAGAATGTTTCATAGTTTGTGAAGTACTATGCAAATGCAAGCTATTATTGCTGTATATTCTACTTCTTCTGAATGAAGCAAGTCTGCCTTTACAGAGAAGTCATTAATCATTGCTCTCCTGATGTGGATTGACAGCTTTAGTGCACGAGGCAGATTGCCAGCAGGCCTAGGGATTTCCCCTCATCATGCACTGTGCATTTTGGTTCTTGCATGTGAAACTGAAAAATTGCAAGAGCTAGAATGGGCCTGTGCAGCCCAGCAACCAGATTAGTGCAGCCAAATCACACTGATTCTTTGGTGGGTGGGGTAGGGAGCAATGAGAACAGTTGGGATGAGAGATGGTTCTTAATCGAAGATCTTTGGAAAGACATGGAATTTCATGACTTTCATCTATGGAGGGTGGTAGTGTGGTCAAGAGGGCATAGCCTCATATCTCCTTTTGAATCCATTCAATTCTATTCAACAAATACTTCCTACTATAGTTAGGCACTATAGTCATGTTCATTAAAAAGATGGAGCTTTGTTTCAGGGAAAAGTTTGGAGTCATCAGCCATTTCTCAAAGACAGTTCATTTCACCCTTATTCTTTTGTTTTCTGTTTAATTCTGGATCCACCTCATTGTCCATTTGCAGTGTCTGTCACATGTATCCATCTACCTGTCTGTCTGTCCGTCCATCTGTTTGTCTATCTACTGTACACACAGGTGTACCCATAGGTAGAGATTTGCACATGCATACATAAAGCCAAATTTTCTCTCTTTCTCACCTCTCTGATTTCTTTCTTTAACTCATACACCCACCTTAGTTAAGGTCCTTATCATTTTTTACTAGACTATTGCAATGGCTTCTTAATTGATCTCTTTGCCTCAAGCCACGCTCCATTCCAATCCATTCTCCATACAGTTATCCAAGTGATTTTCCTTAAGTACTGATGTGACCCTGTCACTCTCTGACTCAAGAAACTGCAGTGGCTTCCTATTGTCTGAAAGATAAAATCCAAACTCCTCTGTTTGGCTTTTAAAACCATTCCTAGCTAGCTCCATACTATTTTTCCATCATCATTACACATTATTCTCCTTTCTATAGTCTTTAATCCAGCCTAACTCTTTCTCTGTTCCTCTTGCATGCAACTGTCCCTCCCTATCTCCATGCCTTTGTAATAGCTCTCAGCAAAGCAGCATTGCATTTTCCTAACCTCAGCCTAGACAAATCCCTCTTTTCCTTCAAGAACCAGTCCAAGCACCAGCCTCTACATGGAGCCTTCCTAGATTTCCCCAAACTGCTAGTGTTCTGCTTCCTTAACTTTCTTGTATTTATTTTATTTGTTCCATATACATTTACATGTTATCTCCTTGATAGAATATGAGCTTTTCAAGACCAGTCATGTTCTGTTTTTTTTTTTTTGTTCCTTGTCCCAGTACATGGCACTTAGTTTAATTAATGCTAGGTGATCAATTGATGCATTGATAATGAGAATATCATCTTTTTAGTACAGATTGTTGTTTTTTTTTTTGTCTTTTTGTCACCAGAGACTGGCACTTAATAGGTTCTTTCTGCTTGACTGGGTACGATTTGTGTCTCTATGCTGATAAAATCATATAACTTTGGAAATATTGAAGCAGAACTCGAAGAGAGCTGACCAAGTAGAGATTTTAAGCCCACTGTGCTTTAGATCAGGTAAGACTGATTTATAATTAGCATATGAGCAGTTGTTTTGCAAAACCTTCTAAAATGTGTGAAGGGATGTGTGTGTGTGTGTGTATGTGTGTATGTACTTCCTTGTTTTTTAAGCCTTCCCCTGAAACCTAGCACTTTCTCAGAAGAAGAGGTTTGTTAAGCAAAGGTCTAAAGTTGTTTTGCCAAGTCCTCCCCATGGAATTAGGAGGCACAGTTAATGAGCTTTTACGTTCTACAGACATGTTTCCTAGCTCTACAGCCTTCCTACCATCTCCTCCCTTTTCCCATCCTAGGTTTTATTTTTGGCCTCTTGTGTGGTAAAAGGTCAGTGGTCACCCCTATTTTCTCACAGGTATCACTTATTCCAATTGACATTTACACTTGAGTAAACCTTAAACTTCTCTGACCTTTTTTTAAAAGCTAGATTTTAAGAGATATTTTCTTTCTCTCCTTAAAACAGTGTATTACTGTTGCTTTTACTTTGAAAGGGCACATCCATCTCTTCTAGAAATGCATTATTTCTTGGGACACTTTATATGGCTATTTTAACCTTTTTTTTCCATTTGAAAACTGGGAGCCTATTTCCTTTTAAGCAGTGTGGGGGTGCTGCCTTGTGGACACATAGGGACTGCTTACTAATGTTTTTAAAATATTGAGTCATGTGCATACTTCTTTTCTTAGGAATAGAGATTGAACTTGAAATTGCATTGGCTTAAAGAACTATCACATAAAGAAACTCCCTTTACCTGTTCAGATTGGCCAGTGATGTTCTATCAATCAATAAACATTTATTGTTGTTCAGTTGTATCAGATTCTTTGTGACCTCATTTGGGGTTTTCTTGGCAGAGATTCTGGAGTGGTTTGCTATTTCCTTCTCCAACTCATTTTACAGATGAGGAAACTGAGGCAAACAGGGTTAAGTGACTTGTCCAGGACCACTTAGCTCCTACCTGAGGCTGGATCTGAACTCAGAAAGATAAGTCTTCCTGACTTCATGCCTGGCACTGTATCCACTGTGCCACCTGGCTGCTCAAACATCTCTTAAAAGTGCCTGCTATATGCACTGTATTAAACTTGGCATCTTCTCCTCTTAGAAATTTGCCTAGAGCATGGAGAGGTTAAGTGACTTGCTGAGGGTGACACAGCCAAAATGTGCCAGAGACCAGACTTGAACCTTAGCTTCCTGACTCTTTATCCACTGTGCCACAGGGACTCTCTTTAATTACACTGAAGTAGAGGCAGAAGTCAGCCCTCCAATGGTCCAGTAAGTGCTAAAAACCAAACAGAACAGATGTATATATTTGAGCAGGATCTACAAGCAGCTTTCCAAGACAAGAAGTCACAGAGCCATTGTCAGTCTGCATTGATAGGGATGGCTTCTTACTCTCGAGGTTCCCTTAAAAACCAAACCAAAACAAAAAACTGTGAAAGACTAGCCTGGAGGCATATCCCAGTTTAAGAATCATTTAATCATAGACTTATGTAAAATGAGCTGGAGAAGGAAATGGCAAACCACTCCAATATCTTTGCCAAGAAAACTGCAAAATGGGGTCACTGAGATTCAGATGAGACTGATGCCTGAACAACAAAACAGTTAGAATCAGAAGGAAAACTCAGAAGTCACCTAGTTCAGACTTTACCGAGATAAGACTTTCCTCTCCAGCTTAAACTACATAAGGTCATCCAACTTTTATTTGAAGACATTCTAGTGATGAAGAACTCACTATCTATGTAGCCTTGCCCAATTAACTGCCCTAATGGTTGGGAAGCATCTCCTTCTATAATTTATTTCCATGTAACTTCTATCTTTCAGTTCTAATTCTGCCTGTAAGTTTGCCGGGACACGTCGAATACTTTTCCTAACACCTAGTCTTTCAAATATTTGAAGACTACTGAAATCTTTTCTTCCATAGGCTGAAGATTTCTAGTTCCTTCAGCTGGTCATGTATGAAATGGGTCTGGATTCCATTTCCTTCTTGGTCACTTTCTTCTAACTTCATTTTAGCTTATCAAATTTGCTCCCATAACGTGTCATTCAGAGCCAACCACTATATGTGAAATGGGGTGTCTGACCAAGGCAGAATATAGTAGATCTTTTCCCTCTCTCTTTTGGGTCACTAGACTTTTACTAGTATAACCCAAGGTTTCCTAAGTTCTTTTGTTTGTTACATGAAGATATTGATTCATATTAAGCTTATAGTCTACTAAGACCCCAAGATCTTTTTTTATGTGAACTGATAGTCATATCTCTCTAATCCTGCACTTGTCCAATTGATTTGTAGAACTCAGATGCAGGACATTTTAAGTCATCCCTAATAATACTCATTGCTTTCATGTCAGCTTGCTGTTCAAATCTTTTTCAATCTGGTTTCTTTTGTATAGTATGTTAACTATCCCATTCAGCTTTGTGGATTCCATACATCTGATAAGCATTCCACCTGTGCGTTCATCCAAGTCATTGATCAAAAGGATGAGAGGCATTGGACCAGTGAGAGATCTCTAGGTTAAGACGCTAGAGACTGCGGATTCATCAATCACCATTCTAAGGGTCTAGTAATCCGGGTGCTTCTGAACCTACCTACCTGTACAATCACTTAATGAATCATCCCTAACTTGTTCATATGGATGTGACAATGTAGGATAAAGACCTTTCCCCAGTGGACTTGTTCTCAGGCCAAATTACAAAGTATTGTAAATTATAAAGGTATTTCTTCTCCCTTTCAGCATTTTCTCACCTAGGGTAAGTCAAATCTACCCCCTTCTTATTGCCTCACTTTCCAGGAGCCCCATGTTCCCATGTTTTTCTTCCTCTAGTGCCTCTCAAGCAATGCCAGCCCGCATCTAAGAAAGCTAGGCAGGAAATATTTAGGCAGGTAGGTGGCTCAGTGAATAATGCTAGATCTAGCTTTAGAAGACCTGAGTTCAAAACCTGTCTCAAATGTAGGGCTGGTCAAATTGCTACCTTTCCCCTTTAATTTTCTGGTCTTTTAACTGGGAATGCTCATAATAGCACCTACCTTATAGAATTGTTGTGAAGTTTAAATTAGAAAATATTTGTAAAATGCTTTGCAAAACTTAGAGAGCTATTTAAATGCTAGCTGTTGTTATTATTATTTCAGAATTAAAATTAATTTCAGTAGAGAGCTCCCTGGACTAAAAGTTAGGACAGCTAGACTCTATTTCTGGCTATGTCACAGTGGTGTTAGGGTCTTGGGCAAGTCCCTGAATTGTCAGGAAAGTTGTACAAGGAATAATGTCAGTGGTGAGACTACACTGCCTCCAAGAGATTCCCTCAGGTCCCAGCATTCTAAGAGACTCCACCGAGGCTTTTCTGTATTTTGTGATTGTTATTCCCTCTAGGGAAGGCGCTCTGGCATACGTGAAAGACAGCATGGTGCAGTAGGAAGAACACCAAATGAAGAATCAGTCAGTGAATCAGAAAATCAGTCAAACAATCTCCAACCATTAATTAAGTACCTACTGTTTGCCGGGCAGTGTGCTAGAGATCTGGGAACACAAAGATGAAACTGAAACAGTCTTTTCCTCAAAAAGCTTACATTCTTTTGGAAGACAATATATAAAATATATGGAAAATGAATACAGGGCAATTTTTGTGGTGAGGAGGAGGAGTGGGAAAGACACTAGAAGCTAGGGGGTTTAGTAAAGGCCTCCTGTAGGAGGCAGTGCCTGAAATGAACTAGAAAACTAGAACTTCTAAGAGGCAGAGATGAGGACGAAGTTTATTCTAGACATGGGAGACACCTTTGTAAATACAGGGATGGGAGATAGAATACCACATATAAGGAACTGGAAGAAGCCCAGTTTATCTTGACCAAAGAGTGAGTAGATGAGAGTGATATGTGGTAAGTTTAGAAAAGTCAGCTGGAACAAGATTGTAAAGGACTTGAAATACATAATGGAGGAGTTTGTATTTGTTTCTCAGTAATAGGAAGCCATGGGAGCTTCTTGAGCAGGGAATGCAAGTGGTCACCCCTGTGTTTTAACAGCTGGATTGGGGAAGGGAGAGACAAGGTAGGGTGATCAATTAGAAGGCACTGTAATATTTTAGGTGGGAATTGAGGAGGGTCTGTACCAGTTAGGTGGATGTGTGAAAAGAGAAGAGAAGGCAATATCATGTAGCTGAGAAAGTACGGGAGTTAGGGTGAGAAAGATCTGGATGTGAATACCCAAGACTAGCACTTAATTTTTATGGTCCTCAGTTTCCTATCCACAAAATAAGTGGGTTGGATTCTGATGACTCCTTGGGCAGCTAAGTGGTACAGTAGGATAGAGTACCAGGCTTGGAGGAAGGAAAACTCATCTTCCTGAGTTCAAATTTAGCCTTAAACACTTACTAGCTGTGTGACTTTGGGTAAGTCACTTAACCAAGTTTGTCTCAGTTTCCTCAGCAGTAAAATGAACTGGAGAAGGAAATGGCAAACCATTCCAGTATCTGCCAAGAAAACCTCAAATGGATTCACAGAGAGTTGGACACAATTGAAAATAACTGAGATTCCTTCGAGCTCTAAATCTATAATCCTATTAGATAAAGGAATAGATGTGAATGATGTCATGGAACTAGAATGAAAAGACTTAGCTACTGAAGGAGTAAGAAGCACAGTGACTTGGTCAAGATCTCATAGATGATTTGTCAGAGCTGGGATCAAGTGTCATCATTGTTATTTTAGCTCAGGAGATCTGAGAAAGTCATTTTACCATTCCTATCCTGAGCCCTATATTGCTCATCTACAAAATAAATACAATTGTTCCCAACTTACAGGTTTTTTTTCTTTGATGAGGGTTCTTTGCAAAATTTGATGTAAACAAGACTGTAATCATTACTAGAATAAGCCTTCCAGTCCATGATGCCTGCTAGGAACTCAGAGTCTGCTGCTTGGTATTTTGCTCCAGGAATATTCAAGGTTCCTTTGGAGTTGTATTTAAGCAGGAAGGCTGAAGTATGAGAGAACACGACTACATAATGGCACCTTCATTAAAGCAAACTCACAGAAAGGCAGGGTGGGAAATATTGCTGGTGTCAATATCAGGACGTGGTACTTGGGGCTTAATGAGCAGACCACATTTCTAATAGTCTCTGTGATTTTGTTCGCTTCCATGGAAGAAGGGTTATCAAGCATTCTCCAACTCTCCTGGGGATCAGTTATAAAGAATGGTATTTACACGTAGGTAAACCATAAATCTTTTTGACCTTCCTACAGTTAGAAGCATTTAACGGTGCATCATTCCCTTTTTCTTGGGGATGAAGCCTTTGATAAAACTATCTGTCAGTTGCTTTAAGTAACTTCTAGACTACTGGGGCTGCTGTCAGACAGGAGAGAAAAGTGACTCAGTTACTCCTGGTGAATGGTGACAGATTGTTTACAACGAGAAACAAAAATTTAAAGTGGTTTTCTTCAAAGGCCCTACTAGATGAGTTTCACTTGGCAGATGGTTAAGAAGCTGTGAGGTATTTTTCTTTCTCATTTTGCCATGTTGCTTTCAAGTGTGAGGGGATGAATTGCTGAGCTCTTGCCCTATTGGGGCAGAATAGTGCAGTGAAGAGAGCTCAGAGCCTGGAATTAGGAGACTTGGGTCCTTCTTCTGGCTTTACTCTTAACTAACTGTTACCTTGTCCAAGTCACCTCAGCATCTGAGCTTAGTGTCTTTATCTGTGATTGGACTAATTGATTTCAAAGGTTCCTTTTAGCGCTAACATTCTATGGTCACTAAGTTCTCTTCTACCTTAGACATAAAATTGAAAAAGCATTGATTAAATACCTAAATACAGACAATTAGGTGGTACTGGGTCTGAAGTCTGGAAGACTTGAGTTCCAATCCAGCCTCAGACACTTACTAGCTTTGTGACCTTAGACAAGTCATTTAAACTCCATTTGCTTCCATTTCCTCCTTTGTAAATGGGTCTAATAATAGGCAGCTACCTCCCAGAGTTGTTGTGAGGATGAAATGAGATAATAATGTGTCCCTGACACCTACAGAGAGCTTTATAAATGTCAGCTATTGTCTACTACGTGCCAGGGATAAAGACAAAAATAAAACAGTTCTCCATCTCAAAGAGGTTGTGTTCTATTTGGAGAGATAATGTGTAGCGTACACATAGGAATACACAAAATGTTGTTTTTTTTGTCCTTTGTTCGAAGAGGACCATGACTCAGGGAGGTGACACCATGATGTGAAAGTGGATTGGATTGAAGGGAGGCAGGGCTGTGCAAAGGGACCAGTCTCACTTTCTCATCTGGAGTCATTTGGGTTCAGAGGCCAGATATAGATCAGGATGACTGCAGATGACCCTGGATGTGGTGGAGACCTTTTTAAGCTAAGATCTTTAACGAGTCTCAGTCTGATTGAGGCAATACCCATCCAGTGATTAAGGCTAGAAAAATAATGAAGTAGAGAATGTCCTCTTTACCTAGTCAAAAAAGTCATTCTGGGAGGGGAAGACCTTCAGAGTTTCTGGCCAAAACAGAAACAATTGCTATTTACATTTATTCTGAGCCAATCAGAATCCAAACAATGATCAAGGACCTATTGTTGGCTAATCAATGAAAGCCAGAGTGATTTGGGTTTAAGGCATGGTCCTTAAGAAAGAAATCTAGCCCATAAACCCCAAGATATCTTAGGACAAACAAAGGTGATATAATTTGGGGGGGGTATTCTCCATTAGGAGGAATCAGAAAAGGCACACTTTTGGGGCATGTTTTGGGCATGCAGCTCCCAGAATAGCTCCTACACAAAAGGATTTGACCTGTGATTTCATTACTATAGGAAATTCTCTTTACTAATGCAGACACCTTCCCTACAAGCTCTATGGTCTTAGAGAGTTGCCTCTCTTGCTGAGAGGCTCAGTGACTGGCTTGGGGTCATGTAGTCAGTAAGCGTCAGAAGTGAGACTTGAATACAGGTTTTCCTGGCTTCAAGGTCACGCTGCTTCTCTATTTCTTTTACAGAGAGGGTTTTTTTGGAGGAGGGGTGAAGAGGAAGTTGTTTTTAAATGACTGTATTATAGTTTCCAAGTCCTTAAAAGCTTCCAAGCCAGTTTTCTTTCTCTACCAGCTTGGTCTTTCTCCATTTGGCAAAGACTGGCTTTTTCACCTCTGTTTCCAGTGGAGCTCCAGCCAAGATGGTTTTTGCCGTATGGGTTTTTTCAGTGCCATCAGCATCCCTGATAATACTCATCAATAATGTCAGCACAGTTCTGGAAACAGTTGGCTAAGTTAACCAGTTGACTTGCTCTTTCTTTTTACTTTGTAGCTGCCTGGCATAATAAGGCAAAATGTCTGGAGGGCAGGAGAGTTTTTTAATGTGTCAGCAGGGTTGTATGTATGTATGTATGTGTGTGTGTGTGTGTGTGTATGCAGTTATTTCCTGATCTAGAGAAACATATATATACCTGAATATTTCTGAATTTTGTTATTTGTCAAATTGTATGAATATATCCAGAGAAAGGCAGGTAGTATCAAAGGCAAGAAATGTTAGGACTTCCCCATGCTTCTTGGTCCAAGTCTCTGACATGCTGGTGTGAGTTATAGAGCCATGCTGCTAGAAAGGGCGTTAAAAATTACCAGCCCAACGAACATGTAGTTATCCACTAGACTGTAGAACTCTAATGATGGGGAAATCAGTAACTTCAAAGTAAGCTCATTCCATTTTGGAACAGCTCTTATTACAAATGAGATTGTTTTCATATTGAGTACAAATCTGTCCCACTTCTTCCCTGGAATTTTTTCCCTATATGCCCTGTCATCCTGATCTATATCTTGCTACTGGACCCAGATGACTTCAGAGGAGAAAACGAGGCTAGTGACTTTACATAGCCCTTCCTCACTTAAATCCAATTCACTCGCATGCCATGGCATCACCTTCCTGACGTCATGGTCCTCTTTGAGAACAAAGGACAAAGAACAACAACAATTTCTATGGCCACCCAGATGGCATAGTGGATTGAGCTCCAGAGCTGGAGTCAGGAAGGCATGAGTTCAAGTCTGACCTCAGATACTTCCTAGCTATATAACCCTGGTCAAATCACGTATCCCTGCTTGCTTCAGTTTCCTTACATGTAAGTTGGAGAAGGAAATATCAAACCTGTCTAGTATTTTTGCCAAGAAAATCTCAAATGGGGCCACAAGCGGTCAGACATGACTGAAATAGCTGAACAGCAAAATACCTATTTCTGTCCTCCCAGAGCCAAATAGAGAAAGTCTAATTCCTCTTTCAAAGGACAATCCTTTGGAAATTTGGAGACAGCAATCATTCTGCCCTTTCCCTCTTCTCCATTTCTTTTCTCTGGACAAAACACTTGCATTTTCTTTAGCTTATCATTTCCTGAGGTGACCTTACTGCTGAGCCATGGGATTTGAGGGACTGGTAAAAATAATTGTTTATTTCACTGATGTAGAAAATGCACTTTGAACCAGAAGATATCTTTGTTTCAGAATAGTTAATGTTCTCCTTCCCACAGAAGAACTCTCAAGAATTTATTGGTTATTAAATAAAAGACACAGAAACTTGTGCCTAAATGCTAAAGCTTATTGCCACAGTTAGTATATCCATCCATCCATCCATCCAGTCATCTATCCATCTACCATCTATCAGCCTCTCCATCCACCTACCTACTGCATTCATTCATAAACATTTTTAAGAACTTGCTATTTAAACAGATATAGAGGTAAATGACACAGATCCCGTCCTGACAAGCCAGTAATCTAGTTATAGAAAAAAAATTCATGTACCTAAAGATAATGAAGTAATATATGAATAGATTAAAGATGATATATTATAAATAATTCTAAAGTGCTGAGGGGACTTGGAAAGAAATAATGAAAAAGCATTTACCATGTACTAAACACTGGAAATCTAATGACAAAGCAGAGAGAGTCCCTATCTTCAAGGAGCTTGAAGGAGTTCCTACAGATATCTCCATCTTGGATAATGTATCCAAAGGAATGGCTGCCAGGGTGTTTTGAATTGGGAAGTCATAAGAATGGTCATTGGAGTGATAGGGATGTTGATTGACCTCTTCTTTTTCCTAGCAATTGTATTGATTTGATTACTGCTCCAGAGATGGAACACACACACACACACACACACACACACACACACGCACACACCTATTTGCTGGAGGGGTGGGAAGAAGAGTATGTGGTGAGGATGGCAAGAAGATGCCTAGAGAATATGTGGCATGGCCAAGGAAGGCTAGGCATGTGACCCACTCACTGATCAGGACAGCTCAGGCCTTAGCATGGGAATTCCAGAACTGAGCAGATTAAGGCCTACCAGGGAGAGTCAGCAGTCTAGGATGCTGTGGCAAAGTAGATGAAGGGTTCTCTTGGTCCAGAGGGTTTGTGTGTATTTGTCCTTCATTGCCGAAGAAGACCATGGCATCAGAGAAATAATGACATGACTTTCATTTGACTTTGTTTTGAGTGAAGGAGGGCTGTGCAGGTCACCAGCCTCACTTCTCCTCCAGAGCCATCTGAGTCCAGTGACCAGATATTCATCAGGATGACTGGAGGTGACCCAGGATGAGGCAATTGGGGGTAAGTGACTTGCCCAAGGTCACACAGCTAGTGAGTGTCAAGTGTCTGAGGTGAGATTTGAACTCAGGTCCTCCTGACTCCTGCACTGGTGCTCTATCCGCTGCACCACCTAGCTGCCCGGTCCAGAGGATGCAGCAACCCAATGAATGACTAGGTACTGCAGTAATAGTCAAGATGAATGGCAAGAAGATATCTGAGGTGGAATGGAATGATCATTACTGGGTACAACTAGTCAGAGAATACTTACAAGAAATGACAGAATGACAGAACTATAGAACTAGAAGGATGCAGTGGGAAGAATTAATGTCAGAGGACTTGGTTCAGGCAATAGTGTGCTAGTAAATGTCTAACAACTGGCTCTTTGGGGGAAAATGTATGCATAGCCCACTTTTCAGTTTAACCTGAATTGCTGACATTTTCTCCATCACTTTCTCAGGTCTAGATTCTAGACCAGGGGTGGAGAACCTGTGGCCTAGAGGTCACCTGTGACCCTCTAGGTCCTCAAGGGTAGCTCTTTGACTGAATTCAAACTTCACACAAGTCCCCTTAATAAAAGGATTTGTTCTGTAAAACTTAGATTCAGTCAAAACGCTGTACCTGAGGATCTAGAGGCTTGTGCAATTGATAAATGGTCAAAGATATGAACAGGCAGTTTTCAGAAGAAGAAATTAAAGCTATCTATAGTCATAGGAAAAAATGCTCTAAATTACTATTGATTAAAGAGATGCAAATCAAAACTCTGAGGTACCACATCACACCTATCAGACTGGCATGACATGACAAAACAGGGAGATGATAAATGTTGGAGAAGATGTGGGAGAGTTGGAACACCAATTCACTGTTGGTGGAGCTGTGAGCTGATCCAGCCTTGAGGCCACAGGTTCCCCACCTCTGGGCTAGGCCAATCAATGAAATAATAAATCAAGCTCTGATTTATAGCACTTGCTGCTGTCAGGGGTGTAAATGCTCATGCTGAAAATCTAATCATTGGCTCTTGCAAGTTAGTTTGAGCTGACTCTAGCTCACCTCTGTGTTAAGATTTGAATTCTTTAACTTTATTGGTACGTCTTTGGGAAAGTCACTATGGAGGATCTGTGTTTAAAACTCAGTTCTCCTAGTTATTGACGTATATATTTTTTTATTTTCAGTGTTCTACAATCACTACCATATAACTTAGGTTTTTTCCCCTCCATCTCCTTCTTTCCCCCTCCCTCCCCCCTCCCTCCCTGAGATGGCATACAATTTTTTATATAAGTTCTACACATACATTTTTATTAAATACATTTTCACTATAATCATGTTGCATAGAAGAATTAAAATGAATGAAGAAATCATATAACAAACCAAAACGTAATACAAAAGAAGATGATCTGTTAC
This sequence comes from Bettongia penicillata ogilbyi, assembly GCA_023548195.1. Lineage (NCBI taxonomy): Eukaryota > Metazoa > Chordata > Mammalia > Diprotodontia > Potoroidae > Bettongia > Bettongia penicillata. Next base: position 1,669,328 of record JAJHZJ010000365.1, read on the forward strand.
ATTCTGCAATTGAATCCCATAGTTCTTTCTCTGGATGTGGAAGGCATTTTCCCTTAAAAGACCACTGGGAATTTTTTAGGTCCTTGCATTGCCATGGAGTTTTAAGTCTACCAGAAAAAATCCTCTCACGCTGTGGTTGTTGCTGTGTACAAAGTTCTCCTGATTCTGCTCCTTTCCCTCAGTATCAATTCATATAAGTCTTTCCAGGCCTCACTGAAGTCTCCTGTTCATCATTTCTTACAGCACAATAGTATTCCATTACATTCATACATCATAATTTATTAAGCCATTCCCCAATTGATGGGCATCCCCTTGATTTCCAGTTTTTGGCCACCACAAAGAGAGTTGCTATAAATATTTTTGTACACGTGGAACCCTTTCCCATTTTTATGATCTCTTGGGGATACAGTCCCAGAAGTAGTATTTCTGGGTCAAAGGGTATGCACATTTTTTTTAGCGTTTTGGGCATAGTTTCAGATTGCTCTCCAGAAAGGTTGGATCAGCTCACAGCTCCACCAACAGTGAATTGGTGTTCCAACTCTCCCACATCTTCTCCAACATTTATCATCTCTCTGTTTTGTCATGTCATGCCAGTCTGATAGGTGTGATGTGGTACCTCAGAGTTTTGATTTGCATCTCTTTAATCAATAGTAATTTAGAGCATTTTTTCCTATGACTATAGATAGCTTTAATTTCTTCTTCTGAAAACTGCCTGTTCATATCTTTGACCATTTATCAATTGGACAAGTACTTGCATACTTGTAAATTTGACTCAGTTCTCTACGTATTTTAGAAATGAGACTCTAGTTGTAGAATTTTTTACCCCCAGCTTCCTGCTTCTCTCCTAATCTTAGTTGCATTGGGTTGGGCTGTGCAAAAATTATCCATTTTGCATGTCATAATGTTCTCCATCTCTTATTTGGTCATAAACTTCTCCATTCTTCATAAATCTGAGAAATACACTATTCCTTGGTGCCCTAATTTGTTTATACTATCAGCCTTTATACTTAGATCATATATCCATTTGAACTTTATTCTTGTGCATAGTGTCAGTCACTGGTCTATGCCCAGTTTCTGCTATACTATTATCCAGCTTTTCTGGCAGATTTTGTCAAACAGTGAGTTCTGATCCCATAAGGTGTGGTCCTTGGGTTTATCAAACAGAAGATTTCTGTATTCATTGACTACTGTGTGTTGAGTAGCTAACTTATTCCACTGATCTACCCCTCTATTTCTTAGCCATTACCAAGTGGTTTTAATGATCGCTCCTTTAAAATACAATTTGAGATCTGGTAGGGCTAGGCCACCTCCTCTAGCATTTATTTTCATTAATTCCCCTGATATTCTGGATCTTTTGTTCTTCCAGATGAATTTTGATATTATTTTTTCTAGCTCTAGAAAATAATTTTTCTGGTAGTTTGATTGGAATGGCACTGAATAAGTAAATTAATTTAGGTGGATTGTAATTTTTATTATATTAGCTCGGCCTACCCATGAGCAGCTGATGTGTTTCCAACTACTTAGAGCTAACTATTTGTGCAAAAAATGTTTTGTAATTGTGTTCATATAGTCCCTGAGTTTGTTTTTGCAGGTAGACTCCCAGATATTTTATCATGTCTACCATAAATTTAAATGGGATTTCTCTTTCCATTTCTTTTTTTTTTTAAATTTATTTATTTATTTAACTTCTTACATTCATTTTCACAAATTTTTGGGTTCCAAATTTTCTCCCTTTTTATCCCCTCCCCCCACCCCAATACCCCAAGCAATCTAATTTTCCCTATCTCCAATCTGCCCTCTCTTCTGTCATCCCTCACTTCTCTTGTCTCCATCTTCTCTTTTCTCCTGTAGGGCCAGATGACTTTCTATTCCTCATTAACTGTATGTCTTCTTTCCTAGTTGCAACAACAATACTAAACAGTTGTTCCTAAAACTTTGAGTTCCAAATTCTCCCCATCCCTCCCTCCCCACCCATTCCCTTTGGGATGGCAGGCAATTCAATATAGGCCATATCTGTGTAGTTTTGCAAATGACTTCCCTGATAGTCGTGTTGTGTAAGACTAACTGGATTACCATCCCTCCTAACCTGCCCCTCATTGTTTCTCTTCTGTCTTTTGATCCTGTCCCTTCCCAAGTGTTGACTTCAAATTGCTCCCTCTTCCCTTTGCCCTCCCTTCCATCATCCCCCCCCATTGCAATATCTCCTTCTCCCCCACTTTCTTATACTGTAAGATAGGTTTTCATACCAAAATGAGTGTGCATTTCACTCCTTCGTTTAGTCAAATGTGATGAGGGTAAACTTCTTGTTTTTTTTTTCTCAGCTCTCCTCTTTTTCCCTCCACTAAAAAAAACTCCTACCTGCCTCTTAAATGACATATAGTTACCCCCTTCCATTTCCCCCTCTTTCCTCCCACTACATTTCTCTCTCACCATTTACCTTAATTTCTTTTAAGGTATGGTCCCATCCTATTCAATTCAATCTGTGCTCTCTATCTCTGTATGTGTGTGCATGTGTGTATGTGTGTGCATGCGTGTACATGTGTATGTGTGGTCCCACCAACTACCCAGATACTGAAAAGTTTTAAGAGTTAGAAATATTGTCTTTCCCTGTATGAATGTAAACAGTTCACTTCTGGTAAGTCCCTTAAGACTTCTTTTTGCTGTTTCCTTTTTCATGCTTCTTCTCATTCTTGTGTTTGAAAGTCAAATTTTCTTTTCAGCTCTGGTCTTTTCATTAAGAATGATTGAAAGTCCTCTGTTTCATTGAAAGACCATATTTTCCCTTGAAGTATTATACTCAGTTTAGCTGGGTAGGTGATTCTTGGTTTGAGTCCTAGTTCCTTTGCCTTCTGGAATATCCTATTCCACGCCCTTCGATCCCTTAATGTAGAAGCTGCTAAATCTTGAGTTATCCTGATTGTATTTCCACAGTACTGGAATTGGTTCTTTCTAGCTGCTTGCAACATTTTTTCCTTGAGCTGGGAGTTCTGGAATATGGCCACAATGTTCCTAGGAGTTTCTCTTTTTGGATCTCTTTCAGGTGGTGATCGATGGATTCTTTCAATACTTATTTTGCCCTCTGGTTCTAGAATGTCAGGGCAGTTTTCCTTGATAATTTCATGGAAGATGATGTCTAGGCTCTTTTTTTGATCATGGCTTTCAGGTAGTCCCATAATTTTTAAATTGTCTCTCCTGGATCTATTTTCCAGGTCAGTTGTTTTTCCCATGAGATATTTCACATTCTCTTCCATTTTTTCGTTCTTATGGTTTTGTTTGGTGATTTCTTGGTTTCTCGTAAAGTCATTAGACTCCATCTGTTCCATTCTAATTTTGAGAGAACTATTAAATTCAGTGAGCTTTTGAGCCTCTTTTTCCATTTGGCTCATTCTGCTTTTGAAAGCATTCTTCTCCTCATTGGCTTTTTGAACCCTCTTTTGCCAATTGAGTGAGCCTATTTTTCAAGGTGTTAATTTCCTCAGCATTTTTTTGGGTCTCCTTTACCAAGATATTGACCCGTTTTTCATACTTTTCTTGCATCTCTGTCATTTCTCTTCCCAGTTTTTCCTCCACCTGTCTAACTTGCTTTTCAAAATCCTTTTTGAGCTCTTCCAAGTCCTGAGCCCACCCGCCACCCCCCTGGGGTGTCTGGGGTACTGAGGCCCCGCCCTCCACGTCTTTCCCTGATGGCAAGAATACGTCCTCGCCATCAGATCCGAAGGTCGGGATCATTTGCATTTGTTGGAAAAAAATCTCTATAGTCTTATTTTTCTTCCCTTTTCTAGGCATTTTCCCAGCCAGTTACTTGACTTCTGAGATTCCTTTCTAGCCCTGCCTGGATCCGACCAGCTAGTGCTTGGCCTCTGAGATTCAAATGGGCTTTCCACAGCATGCTTTAGTTCTGGCGCTGGGGTGGAGGCAGGGCCGCCTCCCAGGCTCAGTTCCCTCAGGGGCTTTAGGCAGAGACTTTCAGGAATGGAGCGGGTGGGGGCAGGGTGGGGGGGCCCGCCTCCCAGGCTCAGTTCCCTCAGGGGCTTTATGCAGAAGCCTTCAGTAATAGAGCGGGGTGGGGGCAGGGCCGTCTCCCAGGCTCATCCCCCTCAGGCCGTTCACGCAGAGACCTTCCCTAATGAAGATCCTGCCTGCTGCTGGGGGATTCCTGAGTCCCGGGCTGCTGCCGCCTCAGCCGCCGCCCACTCCTCTGCCTCCGCCGCTTCCTCCCGAGGGGGCCCGAGTCACGGAGACGCTCCGCTCCCCTCCTCTAGCCCAGCCTTCTTTCTCACTGACCTGTAGCTTCTGTGGGCGGAGGGACTTTCCCGGCTGCCGGAGCTTCCGCGTCTGAAGCCTGCTCGGATCAGCTTCTCTGTGGCTGCGGCCAAGGCCGCGCTGGGGTGGGGTCCGCTTTCTGGGGTGCGACGGACCCCGGGGATGGCTCTTCAGGGCTCTCTGGCACGGATATCTCTTCTACTCCGTTTCTGCACACCTTGTATTGACCCAGAAGTTATGGGGGTCTCTTTTTACATTAATTCTATGGGCTTTGGTTTTGGAGCTCGTAAACGTGCCTCCTTCTACTCCGCCATCTTGGCTCCGCCTCCTCTCTTTCCATTTCTTGCTGTTGGGCTTTTTTAGCAATATATAAAAATGCAGATGATTAGTGTGGGTTTATTTTGCAACCTGCAACTTTGTCAAAGTTGTTTATTATTTGAAGTAGTTTTTACTTGATTCTCTAGGATTCTCTAAATATATCATCATATTACCTGCAAAAAGTGATAATAGTTTCTTCTTTGCCTATTCTAATGCCTTCATTTTATTTTTCTTCTCTTATTGCTAAAGCTAACATTTCAAGTACCATATTGGATAACAGTGGTGATAATGGATATCCTTGCTTCATCACTGATCTTATTTGAAATGTATCTAGCTTAGCCTCATTGCATATAATGCTTGCTGATGGTTTTATGTATATACTGTTTATTATTTTAAGGAAGGCTCATTTATTTCTATGCTCTCCAGTGTTTTCAATGGAAATGGGTGTTGTATTTTGTCAAAAGTTTTGTCTGCATTTATTGAGAAAATCATATGGTTTCTGTTTTGTTGTTGATATGATCAATAATGCTGATAGTTTTCCTAATATTGAACCAGCCCTGCATTCCTGGTATAAATCCTACCTGACCACAATGTATTATTCTTGTGATAAGTTGCACTATTCTTTTTCTTAATATCTTATTTAAATTTTTTGTATCTATATTCATTAGGGAAATTGCTCTATAATGTTTTCTTTGTTTTGGCTCTTCCCAATTTAGTTATCAGAACAGTATTTGTATCATAAAAAGAATTTGGTAGAACTCCTTCTTTGCCAATTTTCCCAAATAGTCTACATAATATTGGAATTAACTGCTCTTTAAATGTTTGATAGAATTACTTGTAAATCCATCTGGCCCTGGAGATCTTTTCCTAGACAGTTCATTGATGACTTTTTCAATTTCTTTTTCTGATATGGTGTTATTTAAGTATTTAGCTTTCTATTCTGTTAATCTGGGCAATTTATAGTTTTTAAAACATTCATCCATTTCACATAGATTGTCAAATTTATAAGCATACAGTTGGGCAAAGTAATTTCTAACTATTGTTTTAATTTCCTCCTTGTTGGAGGGGAGTTCACCCTTTTCATTTTTGATATCAGTAATTTTTATTCTTTATTTTTCTTAAGTCATGTTGACCAAAGGTTTATCAATTTTATTTGTTTTTTCATAAAACCAATTCTTAGTTTTATTTATTAGTTCAATAGTTTTCTTAATTTCATTTTTATTAATCTCTCCTTTGGTTTTCAGTATTTCTAATTTGGTATTTACTTTGGGATTCCCCATTTGTTCTTTTTCTAGCTTTTTCAGATGCATGCCCAATTCATTGATTTCCTCTTATTCTATTTTACTCATGTAGCCATTCAATGACATAAAACTTCCATTAAGAACTGCTTTTGCAGTATCCCCGTAAGTTTTGCTAGGTTGTCTTATTATTGTCCTTCTCTTGAATGAAGTTATTGATTGTTTCTGTGATTCGTTGTTTTAATTCACTCAGTATTTAGGATTAGATAATTTAATTTCCAATTAATTTTTGGTCTGTCTTTCCATGGTCTTTTATGGCATATAATTTTTATTGCATTATGATCTGAGAAGGAGGTATTGGCTATCTCTGCCTTTCTGCACTGGACTGTGAGGTTTTCATGCCCTAGTACGTTGTCAATTTTTATTTATGTGCCATATACCACTGAGAAAAAGGTATATTCCTTTTCATCCCCATTCAATTTCCTCCAGAGATCTATCATATCTACCTTATCCAGAGTTCTATTCAATTCCTTTACTTCTTTCCTGTTTATTTTAAGGTTAGATTTACCAAGTTTAGAGAGGGGTAGGTTGAGGTCCCCCACTAGTACAGTTTTGCTCTACATTTCTTCCTATAACTTCCTCAACTTTTCCTCTAAGAATTTGGATGATATACCACAGTGCACGTATATTTAGTAATGATGTTGCTTCATTGTCTATGGTCCTTTTTTAGCAGGATATAGTTTCATTCTTTATCTCTTTTGATTAGATCTATTTCTGCTTTTGCTTTGTCTGAGATTAGGATTTCTACCCCTGCTTTTTTTACATCAGTTGAAGAATAATATATTCTGCTCCAACCTTTTGTCTTTACCCTGTGTGTATCCCCATGTTTCAAATGTGTTTCTTGTAAACAACATATTATTGTATTATGGTTTTTAATCCATTCTGCTCTTTGCCTCCATTTTATGGGGGAGATCATCCCATTCACATTCACAGTTATGATTACTATCTGTATATTTCTCTCCATCCTATTTCTCCCCATTTATTCTTTTAGTTCTCCCTTCTCCCTTTCCCTCCACAATAGAGTTTTATTTTTTGATCACCACCTCCCTCATTCTTCCCTCCCTTCTATCAGCCCCCTCCCTTTTATTCCCTTTTTCCCTTACTACTTCTTCCCTCCCTTTTAACCTCCCCTCCTTTTTCTTCTCTCTTTCCCCTCCTACTGCCTATAGGACAAATTAGATTTCTATACTTAACTGTTTTTGCTGTTCCCTCCTTAACCTAATCTGATGAGAGTAAATCTCAAATAATGCTCATTTCCCTCCCCTCTTTCACTCTTCTATAATATGTTTTTGTTCCTCTTCCTGTGATGTAATCTACCTTTTTCTGGCCCCTCTTTTTCTTATCTGCTGTTACAATCCCTTGCATCCTTAAATCACATTTTTAATCATCACATCAGTTAATTTATACCCACTTCCTCTATCTATGTATATTTCTTTTAAATATCATAATAAATATATAATTCTCAAGATTAACAAGTATCATCCTCCCTTATAGTGATATAAATAGTTTGCTCATAATGAATAACAAGTTTTTCCCCCCCTGTTTATCTTTCTATACCTCTCTTGAGACTTGCATTTAAAAATCAGATTTTCTATTGAGTTCTGGCCTTTTCCTCAGGAAAGAAAACATAAATGAAGATGAGTATGAATGAGAAGTATATAGAGGAATGACAATAAAATTTATTGGCTGAAGCTGAGAAGACATACTGGAAAACTCAAAGGAATGGTATTGGGAATATAGAAGACTGAAATGCTAGTGAGTTAACCGCTGATTTGGATAGATAACGGAGAATCACAATTAGAAGTAATTCACCTGACACTTGTATATCACCATCACTGGGTTTACTTATCCACCTAGGCACACTCACTGCCTAATTGAATCCCAAAGAGTTAGTTGGTTACTAATCTCAGGACTTTAGGGGTAACCCTGATGGTTTAAGTTTGTGGGACAGTTATTGTTCAATAACACCCAATGGCATAATTCCCTTTAATAATCATCCAGGTGACTCAATTAATAAGTGCAAAAGCATTTACTGAGGTGGCATAGTAAGAAGTTTTGGTGTAAAACATTTCCTCCCCAAACCTAGAACACATTCTCCCACAGATATATAGCTGTCTGTGGGAAGAATGTGTTCAAAGAGTGTATAATGGATATGGGTCAAGTAGGCCAAAAGGCTAACTCTTAACTGGAAGTTTTTTTTGTGATCATAGCTAGCCTTCCTTTTTCATTTTCTGATGCAAGGTACTCAGAGGAAGAGAGAGAAGGAGGCAGACACAGAGACACAGAGACAGAGAAACACAGAAATAAACAGAGGCACACAGAGACAGAGCAAGATAGAGAGAAGGAAAGAGAAAGAAAAAGGAGAGGAAAGAGATAGAGACAGAGACAGAGAGAGACACAGAAGAAGAGATACAGAGAAGCAGACAGAAGGGAGGAAGGGAGAGAGGAGATAAGAGCTAGGGAAGAAGATAGAGACAGACACAGAGATACACAGAGAGAGCCTTACACCAATTAGTTGACGTGGGGTGGCAGGGGATTTGAATTTTCTTATCCTTGGAAAGTTCTGAGATGTCATACTTTCATCTAAGCAAATCAAAACCCATTTATGTTTTATGAGCTACTGTGGCTGAAGAATTTATTGCCTGATGGCCACACTCAGAGTAATGAGGCTCTTGGCATTTAGATTGGATAGTCATGACACACAGTCAATCACTAGTCCAATACTCAAAATGTTTTCAACTTGTTAGGATCAGCTAGAACAGAGCCTCTTAGCATTCTTTGTGTCAGGGACCCCTGGCAATCTGGTAAGGACTATGGGCTCTTTCTCACAATAATATTTTTTAAATAATTGAAAGAAGTATTTGATTTCAGCTAGAGGTTAGTGAAAATAAAGATGTAATTCTCTTCACCTCCAACTTCATAGACCACAAGGACTCCTTAGGGTTCGGTGGATCCCAGGTAAAGAAACCACAGGGGCTGCTAGAGCTTGTGCTTTGCTGGCTTGTTAGAACCTGGGGGCATGAGGCAATGGGAAGGGGAACTGGTTCTGGAATTTGAAGACCATGGGTTTCAATCCTTCCTCTGCCCACTTAGATCTACCCATGTGACCATGGGTAAATCTCTTGAACTCCTTGAACCTCAATTTCCTTATTTGCAAAATGAGAGGATTAGACCAGGTAGCTTCAGACATCCCTTCCAGCTTGAACTCTATGCTCCCATGACTTTCACACCAATGTGAATCTTCAGAAGGAGTTAGATTTGAGTGAAATACTTTTGCTAATATAGTTATAAAATGTAGTTTCTTTTGGAGAAGGGCATGAAGATTTGTGGAAGATCTGAAGTCTGTTTTGAAGTGCATATGTGCCACAGATCTCTCTATGCTAAAAATGTATATTAGCATATGAATGGGGCAAGAAAGGTGTAGGTTTTAAGTAAGTTGTCTACTTGGGTCTTTAAAAATACATGGAAGAGTCTTTCATAAATAACTAAAGAGAAGAGGAATAAACATTACCATGCTGTAGGTGGGCTAGAACATCTGACTAAAGCAGGTGCTTCAAAATGGTTTGGACTTTTCCTCTCCCCCCACCCCATTCTCTACAGTTGGGAATACTGACCTTCAAATACGGCACTGTAGGAAGTTACTCCCATATTGATGAGACCACACACATTTTGGTCAAACTTGTGGTGAAGTAATGAGGACTTTTTAAATAGTATTTTATTTTTTCCAATTATATGTAAAGACAATTTTTAACATCCATTTTTACAAAATTTTGAGTTCCAAGTTTTTCTCCTTTTCCTAAAACAGTCAGCAATTTGATATAGGTTATATACATGTAATTGGGTAAAACATTTCCATATTAGTCTTATTGTAAAAGAAGAAACAAACTAAAAGGAAAAAAAACCTATGAAAAATAAAGTGAAAATGGTATGCTTCAATCTGTATTGAATTAGGGAAATTAGGGGAAGAGGGTTTGGGAGGAATAGTGAGTTCAGTTTTGGACACATTAAGTTTGGAAGTGGCTATGGGATATTCAATTGGAAAAGCAGTCATAGTTGGAGATATTGAACTGGAACCCAGAAAAGAAAGGAGGGCTATATTCCTAAATATGGGAATCATCTGAATAGAAGTGAAAATTGAACTCACTGGAATTGATAATATCATTGAGAAAGTAGGGGAGAGGACCCAGGTAAATTCATGGTTGAGGGGCAAAGATACGGATGATGATCCAGCAAAGGAGCCTGAGAAGGATTATTCAGAAAAATAGGAAAAGAATCATGATAGAAGTGTCACAAAAACCAAGGGAAGAAAGAGTATTCAGGAAAGGATGGTCAGCATCATCAAACATTGCTGCAGAGAGGCCAAGAAGGATGAGGAGAGGGAAGACCATTGGATTTAACAATAGAGATTATTAGTCACCTTGCAGGAAACAGATTCAGTGGAACAGTGAAGCCGGAATGCAAGGGACTGATAAGTGAGTGTGAGGTCAGAACAGGCAGGTGGCAAATATAGTAGATTTTTCAAGAAGCACAGTTATAAAAGGGGCCAATCAGAAATATATTTTTAGAGAGTTGCCTGAGCCACCAAGAGGTGAAAAGATGCCCACAGACACAGAAATGTCAGAGGCTGGGATTGAATATAGATGTTTCTTACTCCAAGGTTGGCCCTGTATCTGTTACATCAGGCTGCCTTTCACTCAAAATATCCATCCAACATTAAAATGACATTTTTGACTTGTTATGGTACTTCCACTTTATTATCTTACTTTACCTTTTTTTTAAAAATAAGATCCTTGTGAGATAGCTAGGGCAGATGCTATTACACACATCTTACAGATGAGGAAATAAAGGAAGAATGGTATAGAGGAAGGAGTATTGCAGGCAGTGAGGTGGCACAGAGGAGAAAACACTGGCCCTGAAATCAGGAAGACCTGAGTTCAAATGTGACCTTAGACAGCTGTGTGACTCTGGTCAAGTTACTTAACCGTGACTGCCTTAGGAGAGAGAGAGAGAGAGAGAGAGAGAGAGAGAGAGAGAGAGAGAGAGAGAGAGAGAGAGAGAGAGAAAGAAAGAAGTACTATATTTGGAGTCAGAGACCTTAGGATCAAAACCTAGATCTGCCACTCATTAACTATGTTATCATTGCTTAAATTCTGGTCCCCAGTTTCCTCATTTGTCAAATGAGCAAGTTGGACAAATTGACCTCTAATATCCTTTCCAGCTCCCCATTTATGATCGTATTATGCTAAGGGGGAGAAGGTCTTTGTCCCAGGTCAGACACCTGGTTAGTGACAGAGTCAGAACTATGGATTGAATCTTCTGATCCACAGGCCAGTATGTTTTTTATTATACTTGTTTAGAAAAAAATCATAATTATAATTATATGATTTCTGTTAGTTTTGTTGTTGATATAGTCAATGATGTTGATAGTTTTCCTAATATTGAACCAGCCCTACATTCCTGGTCATAGTGTGTTATCCTTCAGATAAGTTGCTGTAATCTCTGTGTTAATATTTTATTTAAAATATTTGCATCTACATTCATTAGGGAAATTGGTCTATATATTATTTCTGTTTCAGCTTTTCCTGCTTCAGGTATCAGCACCATAGTTGTATCATGAAAAGAATTTGGTAGGACTCCGCTTATTTTCCCAAATAGTTTATATATTTGATAAAAATGTTTGATATGTTTGATAAAATTTACTTGTAAATCCATCTGGCCCTGGTGATTTTTTCTTAGGGAGTTCATCGATGCCTTATTTAATTTCTTTTTCTGCAATAGGATTAAGTATTTTATTTCCTTTTCTCTTAATATGGGCAGTTTATATTTTTGTAAATATTTATCCATTTCTCTAAGATTGTCAAATTTATTGGCACACAGTTGGGCAAAATAACTACTAATTATTGTTTTACTTTCCTCTTCATTGTTGGTGAATTCACTTTTTAAATTTTTGAGACTGGTAATTTGCTTTTCTTCTTTTTAAATCAAGTTAACCAAAGGTTTATCTACTTTATTGACTTTTTTTTCATAAAACCAGCTCTTAGTTTTATTTATTAGTTCAATAGTTTTCTTAATTTCAATTTTCTTAATTAGATTTTTTATCATCACATCAAAATCAGTCAACTTATACCCATGCCCTCTATGTGTACCCCTTCTAAATGTAATAATTAAGATATTATTCTCACGAGTTACAAATATCATCTTCCTATGTAGGCATATAAACAATTTGCCCTTACTGAAATAATATGATTTTGTTTTTTTCTTTCCTGTTTACCTTTTTATACCTCTCTTGAGTATTGTATTTGAAGATCAAATTTTCTGTTGAGCTATGGTGTTTTCATCAGGAAGGTCTGGAAGTTCCTTAGTTCATTGAATGTCAATCTCCTCCCCTGAAAGTTTACATAATTTTGCTGGGCAGTTGCTCCTTGATTGTAATCCAAGCTACTTTGCCTTAAGGAATATTCTAAGACCTCCAGTCTTTCAACATAGAAGCTGTAAGATCTTGTGTAATCCTGACTGCAGTTTCAGGATATTTAAATTGTTTCTTTTTGGCTGCTTAGAGTATTTTCTCCTTGACCTGATAATTCTGGAACTGGGCTAAAATATTCTTTAGCATTTTCATTTTGGGTTCTCTTTCAGGAGGTGATCAGTGGATTCTTTTGATGACTATTTTACCTTCTGGTTCTAGGATTTTGGAATAGTTTTCCTTGATAATTTCTTGAAAGATGCTGTGCAGGCTCTTTTTTGGCACTATACTGAAGGATGGGGAGGTTCAGCTGCTGGAGAAAGTCTGCTTGTCAGCACATGTGGTGGTTCTCTGAGCTGTAGTCTGCCTGTTCCCCTGGCTGTGCCAAGGCACATAGAGGTGGGGCAAGGGAAGAGAGAGGCATATGTCTTGGCATGGCACTTCCCTGCTCCACCACCCTGGGGCTCAGGATTTCCTGCTGATTTCCTGAGGTAGGACTTGCTGCTGGCTTACCTGGATGCCTCCTGTCCTGTAGTGCTATCCTTCCATTCGCATTTATAGTTATGATAACTAACAGTGCATTTCTCTCTATGCTATTTTTCACTTACCCACTCCTCTCTCTTATCCCCCCTTTCCCTCCTCACAAGTGTTTTATTTCTGATTACCTCCTTCCCCAATATACCCTCCTTTATCAATCCCACACCCTTCTATTATCCTTATCCCTTTTTACTTCCTTATAGGGTAAGATCAATTTCTGTATCCAGTTGAGTGTGTATGTTATTCCTATTTTGAGCCAGTTTTGATGAGAGTAAGATTTAAGCTTTGCTCACTAGCCCTCCTGCTCCCAACTTCCCCTTCATTATAATAACTTTTTCATATCTCTTTTATATGGGATAATTGCCCTCCTCCATCTTCCAGTGCAACTTTCTTTCTCATGCCTTTTATTTATCTATCTCTGTATCTATCTGTTTATTTATTTATTCATTCATTTATTTACTTTATTTACTTATTAATTAATTCATTTATTCACTTTCTGTAGGTGATTTTTGGTTATAATACTAACTCCTTTGCCTTCCAGTATATCATATTCCAAGTACTCTGGTTCTTTAATGTGGAGGTTGCCAAATCCTGTGTAATCCTGACTGGAGCCCCACAATATTTGAATTGTTTCTTTTTGGTTGCTTGCAATACTTTCTTTTTAATCTGTGAGCTTTGCAATTTGGTTGTGATGTTCCTAGGAGTTTTCATTTTGGATCTCTTTCAGGTTTCTATTTTGCCCTCTGGTTCTAATATATCAGGGCAGTTGTCTTTGGATAAATTTTTTAGTATTTAGTATTTCATTTTTCCCCTGTTACATGTAAACAACATTTTTTTTAACATTTGTTTTCAAGACTTTGAGTTCCAACTTCTCTTCTTTCTTTCCTCCCCTCTTTCCCTCTCCCCCTTATTGAGACAGGAAATAATTTCATACAGGTTATATGTGTGTGGTCATGTAAAACATACCTATAATAGTCATGTTGTAAAAGAAAACATAGGTAAAAAAACTCAAGAAAATTAAAGTGAAAAAAAAAACCCCAAAATAAAAGTTGATTCAATCTGTATTCAGATCCCATCAGTTCTTTCTCTGGAGATAACTAGCATTTTTCATCCTAAGTCCTTCAGAGTTGTTATGGATCATTGTATTGCTGAGAATAGTTAAGTCATCATTCACAGCTGATCGTGCTACAATATTGTTGTTACTTTGTACCCATTACATGGGTATCAACCCATTAAAGTTTAGGTTTATTCTTTTCTCTTTTTCCTTCAAAATTTTTTTTTTACAGTTACTATTGCTACTTGTATTTTCCTCTATCCTATTCCTCTTACCTCTGTTTATTCTATTCTCTCACTTTTCACCCTGTCCCTCCTCAAAAGTGTTTTGCTTCTGATTATCCCTTCCCCTAATTTGCCCTCCCTTCTATCACCCCCCTCCCCCATTATTTTATCCCCTTCCCTTTCTATTTTCCTGTAGGGTAAAATAGATTTCTAAACCCCATTGCCTGTACATCTTATTTTCCACTTACATGTAAAAACAGTTTTTAATATTAGTTTTCAAAATTTTGAGTTCCAAATTTTCTCCCTTCCTCTCTCTCCACCCACCCTAATTGAGAAGGCAAACAATTTGATATAGATTATACCTGTGTAGTCATGCAAAACACTCCTATAATAGTAATGTTGTGAAAGACTATATTTCTTTCCATCCTATCCTGCCCCCTATTTATTATATTCTTTACTTTGACTTTGTCTTTCCTCAAAAGTGTGTCCTTCTGATTATCCTCTCCCTCAATCTGTCCTACATTCTATTACCCTCGCCTCTCTTATCCCCTTCTCCCACACTTTCATGTAGGGTAAGATAGATTTCCATACCCAACTGAGTGTATATGTTATTCCCTCCTTAAGCCTACTCTGATGAGAGTAAGGTTCACTCATTCCCTCTTTTCCCACCTCTTCTCCTTTATTGTAAAAGCGTTTTCTTTCCTCTTTTATGTGAGATAATTTACCTCATTCTACCTCTCCCTTTCTCCTCCTCTCTCATCCCTTTATTTTGTTTTTTAGATATCATCCCTTTATATTCAACTCATCATCTGTTCTCTGTCTCAATATATTCCCTCCAACTACCATAATAATAAGAAATGTCTCATGAGTTACAAATATCATCTCTCCATTTAGGAAAGTAAATAGTTCAATATTAATAAGTCCCTTATGATTTCTCTTTCCTGTTTGCCTTTTCATGCCTTTCTTGAGTCTTATTTTTGAAATCAAATTTTCTGTTTAGCTCTAACCTTTTCTCAAGAATGCATGAAATTCCTCTATTTCATTATATGTCAAAATTCCTCACCCCCCCTTATTGATTCCACTCAGTTTTGCTGGGTAGGTGATTCTTGGCTTTTAATCCCAGTCCCTTTGACCTCTGGAATAAACATTCCAAGCCCTCTGATCCCTTAATATAAAAGTTGCTATACCTTGTGTTATCCTGATTGTGTTTCCACAATACTTGAATTGTTTGTTTTTGGCTGCTTGCAATATTTTCTGCTTGACCTGGGAACTTTGGAATTTGACTATCATATTCCTGGGAGTTTTCATTTTGGGATCTCTTTCAGGAGGTGATTGGTGGATTCTTTCAATTTCTATTTTACTCTCTGGTTCTAGAATATCAGGGCAGTTTTCTTTGACAATTTCTTGAAAGATGATATCTAGGCTCTCTTTTTTTTTAAATTATGACTCTCAGGTAGTACGATAATTTTAAAATTCTCTCTCCTGGATCTAGTTCCAGGTCAGCTGTTTTTTCAATGAGATATTTCACATTGTCTTCTATTTTTTCATTCTTGTGGTTTTATTTTATAACTTATTTATTTCTCATAGCATGATTAGCTTCCATTTGTTTTATTCTAATTTTTAAGGAATGATTTTCTTCAGTGAATTTTTTGGATCTCCTGTTCCACTTGACCAGTTCTTCTTTTTAGGGCATACTTCTCCTTATTAGCTTTCTGGACCTCCTTTGCCATTTGAGTTAATCTGTTTTTTCAGGTGCTCTTTTCTTTTTTCTTTTCAATAAAATTTATTTTCAAGGAACCAATTTTGTTTCCAAAAGCAATTTTTAGTTAATAAAACTGGACACATCTTGATTTCCAGAAAATACAATGCACAGAAAGTTTGGAGAAACATCAAAAAACTACTACATAAATTCTCAACAAAAACAGTTTTGAGCTCTTTAATCCTAGAGCCAAAAGACTCCCTCTGATTGTTTGGCAAAAATTCAGCCTATTCTTTCATGGGAATTTAACTTCTGAGTAATACCAAAAAGTTCTAGAATAAATTTCTTTATTTTGCATTTTGATCAATTTTCCTGCCTGTAAGTACTAAAAGAGGACTACAGGGCTTCTCAGTCATATATAAGGTTAGGTTCTTTCTAACCACAATATGAAGCATAGAGAATCTCCTGTCACACGTTTTGCAATTTGACATATGGAAACATTTTTAAATACTCTTAAGGCATTTATTTATTTCTATGCTGAGATTTCACATTAGTTAATCCATTCTGTGAGTTGTCCTCACGATTTCTCTATTTTAAATTTCCATTTTCAGTATGTTACATAAAAACAACTTTTTCAGATATCAGTGTGTTTACCAGCAACCAAATAGTGAGTTCTCAAGGTCTGCCTCTTTGTTCCCTAAGTGAACCAGCTAGATGTCAGTACCGCTCTGCCACAAGATAAAAGTTCCTAACTCAAAACCCATTGGAAAAAGAGTGAAACTTTTGCAAAGTGCATGTTAAGAAGTGGTAATTTTTGCTCTAAAAATTATAAAAAGGAGTATTTTACAGTTAAGCACATGATTTGGGGTGAAGAAATCAGATGTTGCTGCTCTACTGGTACAGTATATGGATTATTAATACTCTTCTTACTCCTCTTGTGGTCCCCCTCATCAAGTATCACAAAACCTTCATCTGTGGCATAGAGAATCTCCACAATCCTTTGCAATACTGGATCACTTTCCCCTTCATTTTCCTGACAGATCAATTCATATTCCTTAGCTTTCCAAAGTAGAAGTCTCTCTCTTTCTCCAAGTCTTCAGCAGTGAGTTTCAATGTATTGATCTTCTGGATTAATTCTGTTGACTCATAATCCCTGTTTCCCATACCTGGATTCTTTCTGACCATGCAAGGCCTGTCTTGGAAGATGCTGTAATTCTCTGTGTAGAAGTGGGCCTTTGTGGAGCTGTACCACTGGAACCAAGAGGTTTTTTTGGCTTATTCAAAACTGGAGTCATGAGGGAGAGGGCTACTGCTGTTTCTTGGTCTTGTTGAGCTGCTACAGAGTCATAGTCTTTTCCATCATAGTTTGCATCAAAAAATTTCTTGAACCATTGAACAAATTCAAAATTGTCCCGAAATTTTCCTTTCACTAATTTGTCCGCAGGGATTATTTTGTCAAGACCCAGTCTCTCAAAACCTGCTTGTAGGATTTGAAGTTCTGAATGTATTCATGTTCCAGCTTTACTTGAAACTTCACTTTCTTTAGAGGCTGTGGAACCAGGGAAAAACATATCCATAAAGTGGCAATAGACAGCACCTGAACGTAAGTGTTCAGTCTTTGTCAAGGTGAACTGCAGAGATTCATTGATCCAGGCCAGCATATCATGTTGACTCAAATTATCACTAGTGACTGAAGTTGAATACAAGTTAACTGCCATCTTCAGCTTCTCAAGGTGCCACATTTCCTCAAGGTGTTTTTTTCTTCAGTATTTTTTGGGTATCTTTCAGCAAGCTGTTTATTAATTTTTTCATGATCTTTTTGCATCACTCTTATTTCTCTTCCCAATTTTTCCTGTAATTCTCTTACTTTATTTTCAAAATCCTTTTTGAGGTCTTCCATGGCCTGAGACCAATTCATATTTTTCTTGGAGGCTTTGGATGCAGGAGCTTTGACTTTGTTATCTTCTTCTTGTTGTATATTTTGATCTCCCTTGTAACCAAAGTAATATTCTATGGACTGATTTTTTCCCCTACTGTTTGCTCATTCCCTCAGCCAATTACTCAACTTTTTAACCCTTTGTTAAGGTAGGACTCTGTTTCCAGTGTGAAGAGTGTACTGTCCCAAGCTTCAGGGATTTTGTGCATCTGTTTTCAGAGTTGCTTCTAGGATCCTGTAAGTTTTCAGCTCTTCCAAAGTGATATGATCTAAAGAGAGGTGTTTGCTCCTCTCCTGTCCTGTGTGCTGGTCAGTGGGTGACCTCAAGTACTCTTTTCTGACCTGAAACTGTGAGGAGGGTTCCCTCTCCATTGCTGCCACAAGGTCTGCTATGGCAGTGCTCTTCCTCACTCAAGGACTGCCAACCAGATCCAAGAATGTGCAAAGAAACAGAATATTGCCTCAGGGCCAGCAAAGAAACTTGTGTTATCTCCTTCTGATCAGATGTTCAATCCCCTTACCGTTTGTGGGCTGAGAATTCCAGAAGCAGCTGCTGTGACTACTGTCACCATCCCCACTGTTGTTCCAGGGCTGGACTGCTCTCCTTCTCACCTAGAGTCAAGAGGCCTTTCCTCCTGACCTTCTAACTTGTCTTTGGCAATTTGTGGGTTGAAAAGTCTGGAAATCCTCACAGCTGCCAGTAATTCAGTCTCCAGGAGCCTACTCCAGGTCTGCTGCAACCAGGTCTTTGCTGGTGTAACTTGTGCTAGACTGTGCTGGTCTTCCAGCCTGGTGTAACAGAACTTTCCTGTTGACCTTCCAGCTTGTCTGGCTCTGGAAATTTGTTTTACTCTGTCTTGTGTGTGTTTGGTTGCTCCATAATTTGTTTAGAGTAATATTTTACAGATATTTATAGAGGTTTGAGGAAGAATTCAAGCTTTTACTCCACCATCTTGGCTCCACACTGGATAATTTCTTGAAAGATGTTGTCCAGGTCCCCTTTTTTTGATCATGGCTTTATATTATCTCTCCTGGATCTATTTTCTAGGTCAGTTGTTTTCCAATGAGAAATTTTACATTTTATTTTATTCTTTTATTTGTTTTATTGTATCCTGATGTCTCAGAGAGTCATTCATTTCCACTTGTTCAATTCCAATGTTTAAGGAATGATTATCTTCAGTGCACTTTTGGGTTTTCTTTTCTATTTAGCAAATTCTACTTTTTAAGGAGTAATTTTCCTCAATAAATTTTTGTAAAAACCTTTCCCATACTGTTGACTCTTTTTTCTTCATGATTCTTTTGCATTACTCTCATTTCTTTTTCAATTTTTCTTCTACTCTTATTTGCTTTTTAAATTAAAGCTCTTTCAGGAATTCCTTTTGGGCAGGAGACCAAATTAACATTCTTTTCTTTGAGGCTTCACATGTTGCTATTTTGACACTATTGTCTTCCTCTAAGTTATGCTTTGATCCTCCCTATCATCATAGTAACTTTCTATAGTGAAGCTCCTTTTCTTTTTTGCTCCTTTTTTTCTGCCTTTATTTTGTGACTTGGTGTTTTCATATGAGATTTGGGCTCTGGTCCTGCACTATTTCAAGCTTTTGTCCTGGAGCTCTGGGTCTTGGTGCTGGCTTTCACTGGACTTCAAGATTTAGCTATTTGCTTTTGAGGGTACACTTTCCTTCTGGCTTGTTCTGGGGGTTGGAGAGAGGCTCCTCTGGATATGGCCTTTAACTGATGGCCTGCTACAGGGGTGGGGCCTTACTGCTGGATTGCTATGGTGACAGTCTTTCTGGTGGTTGGCCAGAGGAGAAATTTTGTTGCTGGTCAGGCCCAAGGGTGGTTATTTGTTGCTTGGTTCCTATGGTAATATTGTCTCTCTGCTAGCAGGCCCTGGAGGAGTGATTTTGTTGCTGATCTGCCTGAGCGGTGAGGGCCTGTTGAAGGGCTACTGTGGAAATAAAGTCTCTCTGTTGGCCCCAGGGATGGGGTCTTGATGTTGGCCAGCTCCAAGGTGGGGCTTCACTACTGGTCAACAATGGGGTCAAGACCTCATGGGTGGTTCGCTGGAGTTGGAGTCACTGGGGTGGGGCCTTGCTGCACTGCACAGACTCCTCATGTGCCAAGGGGTCTGAAGGTTTGCAGGAGGGCAGGACTGCACAGGCCCCTGATGTGAGGCTAGTTATTTCTGCTGCTCTTGGACCTTGCTTCTCTCCCTCCCCAGGGAGACAAACTTTTCCTACTGACTGGAAAGCTGCTTCCCTGCTCCTCAACAAA
Source organism: Bettongia penicillata ogilbyi (assembly GCA_023548195.1). Classification (NCBI taxonomy): domain Eukaryota; kingdom Metazoa; phylum Chordata; class Mammalia; order Diprotodontia; family Potoroidae; genus Bettongia; species Bettongia penicillata. Next base: position 1,689,397 of record JAJHZJ010000365.1, read on the forward strand.
TTTTTCAGCTGTTTTCTAGTTGCTTGAAGGAGAATTTTGGAGGGCTTCAGAGGGTTCCTTCCTTACTCCACTATCTTAGCACTGGAAATCCCTTTGCTAAGCCCTTTTCAGGGTTACTCATCCACCTTTGGTATCTACCTGCCCCCCAACTTTTACCTGTGGTTCTAAGAAGCTGTAGCATGCATGGGGGCCACACCTCAGGAAAAATCATCTTCATAGATGGGCTAAACCAGGTTGAAAATAACTGATAGGCCTCAAACTCATTGGAAGTTAGGGGAATGTCTAAGCATGTGAAGACTTCCCCTGGTGGAAGAGGTGAATGACAGTTTGTTTCCATGACCTTGAAAGTGGCTGAAGCAAGTACTATGAAGTACCAAGATGCCAGTGTCATCCACTACATGCTGGTCTATTGCCAATTATCCTGACTTCTGTTTTGACAGTGGACTTTGATGACTCTGGAAAAGAGAGTGAGATTGGCAACTGTGCACAACTCTGCCTCACTTACATCCAATTGAAGTGCAAGTCAAGACATCACCCGTGATGTCATTGTTCCTCTTTGAAATGAAGGATAAGTAACTATGTATATGCATATGCATGCAGGCACACACCTATCATCTATAAACAGAATCATATAGAAAGCCTCTCTATTCATGGAGAATCCTTTAACCTGGACTACATGCTCTATCTCTTCCATAACAGGACATATATCTCTGGCAAGTATACATTCCTCACTTGATATTTATTATCAGAGGACCTTGAACAAGATTGTTTCTGTTGTTCTATCTTCTAAGGAAGCCTGAATAATTTTCATGTATGGATCAATCAATCATCAAGTATTTATGATATATCTGCTGTGTGTTAAGCACTGTCCTAGGTGCTGGAGATACAAATACAAAGAATGAAACAATCCCTACTTACAGAACTGGCTGTTGTAAAAGTACCTCTAGAGTACCATTTTGTTCTACTGAATCAAATGTTGGGTTTTCTGTTTTTGGCAATTAAGAAGTAACAAGCACAAGGGGATTTTATATTCTGTACATCTTTCAACTAATTGTGAAATTGTTAAAAAGTGGCCCATTATTGAATATGGATTTTCAAAACTTGCTTATTTCTCCCTAATGTTTCCACTGAGGATGGCCTTAATTTGTGTAGAGATGACTTTCACAAAAAATATTGCATGGATGGGAGAATATGCATCTAGGTTAAGAGTTATTGATTTTCCTCTTGGTTGCCTTTTTTGGTATCAATAAAGTTGAAGAGTTTTTCCTACCTTTATTTTCATCTTCTCCTTTAGGTACCTTTTAATGACCCTTCATTGTCCTCAGAATGTTCCCAAGTATGGATCTCCTAGTCCATGGTCCAAGTCAACTGACTTTACTTTAATCTCCTTCATCATATTGTGAACTCTTTGACAGCAGGGACAATATTTTTGTTTTGTATTCCCTGGGCTTACAGTGCTTGGAACATTGTTGACTTTATTTTCTTTGTTCTTTTTTAATGTCATTTGACTTTGCAAGTAAATCAGGGACTGTGATGTCAAGGTCCAAGTGCAATGGCTCCATTATCCTTGATTATAGAAACAAACCTAATGTAGTTAAAATTAGTAAAGAAATAGGCAAAGGGGAAAAATCTTTGCAGCCAGTTTCTTTGATAGAGGTCTCATCTTCAAGTTATAAGGAATTTATTCAGATTTATAAAACTAAGAGCTAATTCTCAACAAATAGTCAAGAGATATAAATAAGCAATTTTCAAAGGAATAAATCTAGGCTACCAACAATCTTATGAAAAATCCTCTCAATTACTGACAGAGTATACAAATTAATGTTGAGTTTTTACCTCATTCCTATCAGATTGACAAAGATTACAGAAAGAGCAAAATGATAAATGTTGGAAGACTTGTGGGAAAACTGACATGCTAGTGCACTGTTGTCGAATTGTGACTTGGTCTAGCCGTTATGGAAAAAAATTTAGAATTGTGCACCCCCCTCCACCCAGTTTCTATATTTGTTCATACCTATGACCCAGGTATACTACTAGTAGCTCTAAACCCAAAAGAGATCTAACAAAGAGCAAAAGGACCTATTTATACAATAATATTTATAGCTACTCTTTTAATAATAGCATAAAATTGGAAACTAATGACGCCTTTTGATTGAATCCAAACTTCACCCCTGGACTCTTTTGAAGAATGACTAAACAAATTTTGATACATAAATGCAATAGATTATTAATATGCCATAAGAAATGATGAAATGGGCAACTTCAGAGGACCTTGGGAAGATCACTGTGAACTGATACAAAGTGCAGCGAGCAGAACTAGGAGAACAATTTGTATGATGACAATTTAGAATTCTGATCTATGCAAAGATAAATGAACCATTAGTTCATAAGATGCTACTTACCTTCTCCAGAAATATGTTCACTTGTTGGTCATTGGACAAGAATCTCAACATTAGAGTGCCCATAGTCAAATGAAAAGTTTATTAATGTTCTAAAAACTGTATGTTTCTTTACCACCACTCTGCCATCATCACTACAAAAATATGAAGGCGAGACACAGAACTGAGATCCATTTAAAAATTTTCTGTTTCATGGATTCCTATGGCAAATATACAAACACACATATATGTATGAGTGTGTGTGTGTGTGTGTGTGTGTGTGTATACATAATAAAATCAGCTTGTGATTGATCTACCAGTGAAGGGCCTATTTCCAATTAATTATGTTGGTCCTTGGAAAACAGACTCAATCTATTACCAGGATGATACTGGAAGCTTTTCCTGCATAGTGAAACCTGCTAGAGTTTATACTTCATTAACAGAGCTTTTAAGAATGGCTGATTATCTTTATGCCATATGAGAACTTCAGAGAGGATTTCCCATATGTAACCCAATTAAGTTTACATTTATCCTGAGTAATACATGGTTATCTCTCACAAAGAAAGGCATACCAGTAGAGATAGTAAAATTATTTTTTATTAATTTGCTTTCAGTTTTCAACAATCACTTTCATAAGTTTTAAATTTTCTCCCCCTCCTTACCCCCTCCCTCCCCAAGGTGGCATGCAATCTTATATGGGTTCTACACCTACATTCTTATTAAACACATTTTCACATTGGTCACGTTGTATAAAATAATTAAAATGAATGGGAGAAACCATGAGAAAAACCAAACCAAACCAAAACATAAGAGAAAATAGTCTGCTTCATTCTGCATTCCAGTTCTATTGCTCTTTTTCTGGATGCGGACAGCATTTTGCATCACGTCCTTTGGAAATGTTTTGGGTCCTTGCATTGCTGTGAAGGGCTAAGTCTATCAGAAACAGTCCTTGCACACTGTGGCTATTACTGTGTATAATGTTCTCCTGGTTCTGCTTATTTCCCTCAGTATCAATTCATTTAAGTTTTTCCAGGTTTTTCTGAAGTCTGCCTGTTCATCATTTCTTATCACACAATAATATTCCATTACATTCATATACCACAAACTTGAACTGATAGGCATTTCCTCGATTTCCTATTCTTGGTCACCAGAAAAAGAACTGCTATAAATATTTTTTATTTGTGGATCCTTTTTCCATTTTTATGATCTCTTTGTTAGCCCAGAGCCCTAGAAGCAATACTGCTGGGTCAAAGCACATGTACATTTTTATAGCCCTTTGGGCATAGTTCCAAATTGCTCTCCAGAGTGGTTGGATCAGCTCATGGCTCCAGATAGTAAAATTTCACTGAAGACTGTGAAGGATATTGGTGGGAATGATGTTTGACATCTCAAATATAGTCAACATAACCACTCAATGAATAATTTCCTACTTATCAGGAATACTGTTTACTTCTTAAAACTTTCTAAAAAGAAGTGCCAATGTTCCTTAAGATTGTGGTAGTTCTTCTGGACACTGCCCCGGTCAGACTATAGTTGGAATATGATGTTCCCTTCTACATACCACATTTTTGGAAGGATGCTGACAAGTCAGAACAGAGAAGTCTAACCCAGTTAGGTTAGGGAATAGACTAGCAACCATATGATAGGAGAGTTCAGTGACCTTGGAAATGAGGGTGCTTAGCCCAGAGAAGAGAAATATTGGGGAAATATCATGTCTGTGTTTATATCTTTGAAGGGTTGGCCTGGAAGAAGAATTAACCTTTTTCTGCTTGGTCTCAAGGGGCAGAACTAGAAGCAATGAGGGGAAGAAGCAGAAAAGTATCTTTTTACTTGAGGGAAGGAATGACAATTGTCCCAGAGTGGAATGGACTGCTCCAGGAATTGGAAGGTTATCTTTCATTTGAAGTATTCAAGTGGAGACCAGAAGCCCACTTTCCAGAGATGTAGAGCACAAGTTCTTGTCCTGGGATCCATGAGATTTTCTTTTTCAAAAAAATTGATAACTATTTACAATATAATTAGTTTTCTTTGAAATCTTAGATATTTGATTTTATATATTTTAAAATATTAATTTGAGAATGGATACATAGGCATCAGCAGAATGTCAAAGGGGTTCATGAAAAAAATATTAAGAACCCCTGTGGTAGAGAATAAGGATTACATTAGCTGACCTGAGATGTCCAATTCATTTCACAGACTCTATGACCCCACAGGGAAGAACTAGAGTTAGCAAATTCCCCATCACGGAGGGAGAGAGGGTATTCAGGTAGATGTGATATGCATAGTTACTTATTTGTAGCTAGTTATTATTGATAGTAGGAAGAAGGGTAAATTATCTCTGACAAGGTTGCTTTCATCCCTGGAATTTTATGGTTTTAAATAGTCTATACTCTTTTCAATAGAAATTCCTATTAAAGACCAGTTAAATCTGAAGAAGACGCCAGTTTGGCCAATTACTAAATTACCAAAGATATGTAAGGAATAATCTCTACTGTGTAGTGTTACATGAAGCAAATAAATAGCCACTGAGATTGATTAATGACCAAAGCAAAGCTGAGACATTTAATCAATCTTAAATGCCATTTATTGCAAAGGATTCAATAGAGCAATAGAATTACCCATCCCCACTACACAATAAGTCAGAATGATGGAGATAAAGAGAAGAGTAAGCAGGACTTATTTCTTACCTTGGAGAAGACCTCAAAATCTGGACTGGCTTTTCATCAGCTTTTTCTTCCTAGAGGTTTGTTTATATCCTGCTTGATTCAGGACTATTTAGAGTTGAGCACTCAGTTCAAAAAACACTAATCAAGCCTTTACTGTGAGCAAAGCTCTAGTCTAGGTTTCTGACATTTTTCCAGGAAGGCATTTGGGGCAGAATTGACCATTTTTTCCTTTTCCAGTGAGTAACTTTTGGAATTTTTAGGCAATGCACAATAAGAAGCCACAATAACCTGGTAGAAATTCTCTGAACAAACAGATAATTTTGCATGAGAAAGAGAAAGAGCACATGAGAGACAGGGAGAGAATGATTTAATGAATACAAGCAGTACATGGTCTTCTGCTAAAATTTCTGGCTCAGTGCAAATATGCAAATTCAGAAAAATGACTTCTATAATTTGAAAATCTTATACTTAATGGTATCCCTAAAGATACAGATACATATGCATTCCTACAAGTTGTTGTTCATCCTTTGTTTTCGAAAAGGACCAATGACATCATGGAGTGATGTTTTGACTTGCATGTGAATTAGATTTAAGTGAGTCAGCGTTGCACAAAACTGTCAGCTTCACTCTGTCTTCCTGACTCATCAAAGTCCAGTGGCAAGATAAAACTCAGCATGACTGGCAACAGCCCTGGATGCAGTGGATGACCTTGGCATCTTTGATGTCTGACCAAGCTCTACATGCTCCACACCACCTGCTTCAACCACCTTCATGGCCATTGGAAAAAATTGCTCTCACTCACCCATTCCATTGGAGGAAGTCTTCACTTGCTTGGGGTAGACATCTCCCTAATGCACAGATGGGTTTGAGATTCCTTGGCTACCATTAACTTGGTTTAGCTTCTCTGAGATAGTTTTACTGGGGTGCAGCCACTGTATAAAGGTGGAGGAGCAGTCCTGAAAAGGGCTCAGCAGCCCTCAGAGCTGAGGTGTTAGTCCTCCCTGAAGACCCCATATACCCCATTCCTACAAGTAAGGTATAATTAGATTGCCTTTCTAAGCCCAAGTAGGTTTTACTTGGTCATAAAGTCATGCAGTCCTCTAATTCTACCTCCACACACACAAACACAGATCCACAGACAAAACACACACACACACACACACACACACACATATAAATAAAAGCCTTTCCCACTGCTTCTCATCTAGGTGGGTTACAGTATAATTTTTTCTCTCTACAAATTTCTGTAGCCTATTCCTTAGAACCCCTTGAGAGTAAGAGGTAATCATTCTTCTTGTGTTCTAAGCTTAGTATCAAATCCAAGGGCAATTAGAAGTGCTACCTTTTCCCCAGGGAAAAGTCAGTTTTAAATCAGTTTCTAATGTTATTAATAACAGAAAACTTCTAGCACAACTGAATTACATGGCTCACCATAGTCTCCCTTTTCAAGATCTATTGTTCTGTTTGGAACTGAGCCAGAGATGCATATTTTGCTTTCTATCCCTGCCTCGAGACTCCGGGAACCATTCTAAACAACTGGAATATAATGAGGCTGGTGAGTACTCTAGCTTGGCTAGAGTACAGTTTAGATATAGTTTAGTACTAGAAAGTACTGAGAAAGTGTCTAGTTCAACTCTCTTATCTTACAGGTAAGGACACTTAAGAGTAGTAATGTAATTTGCTCATGGGCAAACAGGCAGTCAGTAGCAGATCCATGTCTCTAAGTCCCCTTGTCTTTCTCTCCTGCCCTTACCTTTTCCACCATTTCAATATCCTTTCCCTGTGGTAGGCTGGCACCGATTGTGTAGGGCCTTGAATGCTAGGCTTTGGAATTTGACCTATATTGAATAGGCACTGAAAAATTATGAATAAAGTAGTTATGTGTATCATTTCAATCCCAAAGCACATTGATATGAGACTCTCACCTTATCGGTGGAGGTGAAGGCCCTGCCCTGCATGAGGGGCCAGGACAGAGGTGGTGAGAGCAGGAGAGCTCAAGCCTTTGCCAGTCTTCTTTGAGCATTGAGTCACTTCTGGCTTTTAGCTTCACGGGAAAGATGAATGAAACCAACTTCAGGTTGTAGGAGGAAGACATGAGAAGATTTGGTAGTCTTCATCATGCTACACAAGAAAATCTGGGCAAGTTCCCCATGAGAGGTATCTCATGTTCTCTGTCTGTCTGTCTGTCTGTCTGTCTGTCTCTCTCTCTCTCTGTCTGTCTGTCTGTCTCTCTCTCTGTCTGTCTGTCTGTCTGTCTGTCTCTCTTTTTCTCTCTCTCTGTCTCTCTCTCTTTTGGTTGAGTGGAATTACCTTCTTCAACTCTGAATTGTTTGGTATATATTCTCCTTTGTATACATTCTCTGATTTCTGTTTTGCTACCAATTTGGATAATTTTTTTGATAAGTGTTATGTAGTTCATTGTGGAACTGGTATTATGAGGGAAATTATAAGTCTTGTATATTATGTCTTGTATATCAAGCTTGGGATCATGCTTAACCCCCAATAATGGTAACAATATTCAGAAATTAGTTTGAATCTGATCATATCTCTTAGAATAAAGAATATTTAGAGGAGCAGGTAAGTATAATTTTACCACAATACCATGGTAAAGTGAAAAGCATAGCGACTTCTAGCCCCCAAATCCTGCTTCCCCTCTTAGCAGGAAATAAAGTCTCCCTTGAAAACAGGTAGGAGGAGAAGAGGCTAGAGATATCTATTCTGTCTCCCTTCTAGCCAAACAGTGACACGCCCATGCTACATGTTGGGGACAGCCCTTGCTGCACTTGGGGCCTGTCTACATATGAATAGATTTGTGCATAAGGAAGATATCAGAAGAGAACAGAAGGGGGATGAGAATGGAGGTGGAAGACCTGGAAAAAAAAAGGCCATTAAATATTCAAGCTGGTGATCATGAGAACCAGAGCAGTGGGAGTAGGAATATGACTTGGTAGAATTTGAGTGTTGTAAATTGTTGACCTGAAGGAAAGAAAACAAAAACCTAAATTCTGCAATTCAGTGTCTCATACAAACTTTTCAATTAGTTTTTCAGATTTGTGTTCCATAATGGTATGCAAACCTTCATGGTTCTTAAGATGTTGTAGGACTGAAGATGACCAAATTCTATCAGCTAAAAAAAACTTTGCCACCAATAAAAGGAACCTCCATGGACTCAATGGAACAAAGGGGATTGCCTGTTTTGAATGGCATACTAAGGAGTAATATTATGCCAGAAATGATAAACATTGACATGATCATTTAATAAATGCTCATTTAGGTGAATGACTCATGAAATCTTTTTCAAAAAATTTGTTTTATTGATTCCTTTTGTTTCTATGCCAGTCATTTCTAGATATAGGCTTCCTTCCTTTATTATGCCAGACGTGAATTATCCATCTCTTGTAACAAAAGAAAAACATTAAGCAAAAAACAGGGCAGCTGTAGGTGGCACAGTACATGGAGTTTCAGGCCTGAAATTGGGAAGACTCATCTTCCTAAATTTAAATCTGGCCTCAGGCACTTATTAATGTGACCCCAGGAAAGTCACTTCACCTTGTTTGCCTCAGTTTCCTCATCTGTAAAATGAACTGGAGAAGGAAATGGCAAACCACTCAGTATTTTTGCCAAGAAAACCCCAAACCGGGTTTTGAAAAGGTGGACACAACTGGAACAATTGAATAACAAAATTTCACAGTCTTGTTTTGGAATAGGCACTTAGTAAACCCCAAAACATGTCAATTATTATTTGTATGATTAAATTATTCAAAAAAATTTCATATCCCTTATGTTATTTTTGCCTATCTGAGATAAGGAGTATAAAGAATATTATCTTTATTTGACAGATGAGGAAATAGAGACTCAGAAACATGATGACTTGTTCAGATTCACTGAAACTGGAAATAAAACCTGGATCTTTGATTTACTCATTAAAAGTTCTTTTCACTGAACAAATAACTTTCTAATAGTTAGAGAACTGCAACAGTGGAATATGCTGTTATGAGCAGTAGTGAGCCTTCAATTTTTAGATGTGTTCAAGTAGAGAAAGGCAGGTCCTTTGAAAATCTTTTAAGGTGACTCAGTCATCTGAGGATTTGTTGAGTTGCTTCATGAAAGTAGCCTGACTTCTCAAACTGATGCTTGGTAACCCACAGTTTCTAATAAATCTAAGCTTGTTGACTTTCTAGGTTTTAATATGTGCCAGCCAACACTTTTAGTATTAGTTTTCTTTATTGAATGTTTTCCTTGTCTGTTTCTACTTGTCTCATTCAACAGAATTTCCATGCTCTAGGACCTTTACTGGACATGAGTTTTTGATGAGGGAACTCAATGAATCCTTGGGGTATCCTGTCAAGGTTACATTTGGGAACAAGTGCCCAAGTTGGGGCTAGGAAGCCAGTCTTGTCTACTTACTGGGCTTTTGGCCAAGTATTTAGGCTTTCTATAGGAAAGGCATGACAAGAAGGTATCTCCTGAGTATGAAGGAAGCTTAGCTTTCTAGTGTTTTTGCTGTTTAGTTCCTGGGATTATTCAGCTATTCAGCTGAGCAAGCTGTTTTCAGGTTCAAGACCAAAAGACACTTTTTATCCCTTAGCACAGCTGTACTACCATTTCCCAAAGGACACCTTAGTTACATGACAACATCTCAAGAATTGTTTCCCTTGTTGTATCTCAAAATTGTTTCTGATCTTATGCTGTACCAACATTTTTCTGACATATTCCTGATCCTTCTCCATCTTTTTTCTTTAAAAAATTTAAATTGATTTTTGTTTTTATTTTCTTTTATTTAAAACATTTTTCAATTGCAGTTAAAAACAATTTTTAACATTCATTTAAAAAAATTGAATTCCAAATTTTCTTTCTCCCCCTCTCCTTTGCCTTCTCTCTGAGAAGGCAAGCAATTTGATATATAGACTATACAGGTTCAGTCATCAAAAACATTTTCATATTAGCCATGGTACAAAAGAAAACACAGACCAAACCCTGTCCCCCACCAAACCCAAGAAAAACAAAATAAAAAAGTATACTTCAGTGTGCATTAAGATTCCATCAATTCTTTCTCTGGAGGTGGATAGCATTTTTTTTTATCCTAAGTCCTTCAGAATTGTCTTGGATCATTGTATTGCCGAGAATTGCTAAATCATTCACAATCTTCATTGTACAATATTGAAGTTACTGTGTACAATATTCTCCTGGTTCTGCTCATTTTGTATCAGTTCATGTAAGTCTTACCAGTTTTTTTTGGAAACTCTCCTGCTCATCATTTCTTATAGCACAGCACTATTCCACCACAACCTATACCACAATCTGTTCAGTCATTCCCAACTGATGGGCATCCTCTCAATTTCCAATTCTTTGCCACTACGAAAAGAGCTGCTATAAATATTTTTATACATACAAGTCCTTTTTCTTTGTCTTCGAACTCTTTGGGAAGCAGACCTAATAGTGCTATTGCTGTGTCAAAGGGTGTGTACATTTTGATAGTTCTTTGGGCATACTTCCAAATTGCTCTCCATAATGGTTAGATCAGTTTACAACTATGCCAATAATTCATTAATGTCCTAATTTTTGCACATTCTCTCCAATAGTCATTTTTACTGTCTTATTAGTCAATCAAATAGATATGAAATTGTACCTCTTTAATTTGCATTTCTCTAATCAATAGTGATTTAAAACATTTTCATGACTATAGATAGCTTTGATTTCTTCTGAAAACTGGTTGTTTCTATCCTTTGATCATTTATTAATTGGGCAGTGATTCATATTTTCATAAATTTGACTCAGTTTCCTATACATTTGAGAAATGAGATCTTTTTCAGAGAAACTTGCTGTAAATTTTTTTCACTCAGTTTTCTGCTTTCCTTCTAATCTTGACTGCATTGGATTTTAATTTAATGCAATCAAAATTCTCCATTTTACTTCCTGTAATGTTCTCTACATCTTGTTCTTATCATAAATTCTTCCTTTATCCATAGATCTGACATTCAAGATATTTCACGGTCCTTTAATTTGTTTATGATATCTTTATATCTAAATCATGTGCCCATTTTGACCTTGTCTTAGTATACAGTGTGAGATGTTTGTCTATACCTCATATTTCTGCCAAACTACTTTCAGTTTTCCTAGCAATTTTTGTCAAATAGTGAGTTCTTGTCCTAAACACTTGTATTTATCAAACACTAGGTTACCATGACTATTTACTATGTATTGTATATATGATCTATTCCAGTGGTCTACCACTTTATTTCTTAGCCAGTATAAGATTGTTTTGATGATTAACACTTAGTATTGTGATTGGATATCTGGTACTGGTAGGCCACCTTCCTTCAAAAGGTTTTTCATTGATTTGCTTAATATTCTTGACCTTTTGTTCTTCCAGATAAATTTTGTTACTATATTTTCTATCTCTATAAAATAGTTTTTGGTAGTCTTATTTGAATAAAGAAATGAATCTAGGTAGAATTGTCATTCTTATTATATTGCTTGGCCTACCCCATGAGCAATTCATATTTCCCCTGTTGTTTAGATCTGACTTTATTTGTATGAAAAGTGTTTTGTAATTGTGTTCATATAGTTCTTAGATTTGTCTTGGTAAGTAAACTGCCAAGTATTTTATATTATCTACAGTTATTTTAAGTGGAATTTCTTTTTCTATCTCTTGCTGCTAGATTTTGTTGGTAATAAATAGACATACTGATAATTTATGTGGGTTTATTTTATAATCTGCAACTTTGCCAAAGTTGTGAATTATTTCAGGTAGTTTTTTAGTTGATTCTCTAGGATTCTGTAAGTATACCATCATATTATCTGCAAAGAGTGACAGTTTTGTTTCTTCATTCCCTATTCTAATTCTTTTAATTTCTATTTCTTCAGAAATTGCTATAGGTAGTATTTCTAATGTAATATTGAATAACAGTGGCGATAATGGACATCTTTGCTTCACCCCTGACTGTATTGGGAAGACTTCTAGCTTATTCTCATTACAGATATTGCTTTCTGATGGTTTTAGATACATTCTACTTAGCATTTTAAGGAAAGTTCCATTTATTCTTATGCTTTTTGGTATTTTTAATAGGAATGAGTGTTGTATTTTGTCAAAATTTTTATATCTATTGAGATAATCACATGATTTTTATTTTTGTTATTGATGATCTTTTGTATTTATCTCATCATTTCTGAATATTTTTCTTCCCTCTTCCTGTGTAACGAAGAATAAAGCAGAGGAAAAGAAAACAGTTTAGAAGGATTGCTAACAATTAGTACTTGTATAGTACTGTAGGATTTTCTAAGCACTTTACAAAATTATTTTATTTTATTCTCATGATAACCCTATAAGGTAGTTGCTATTACTATCCTCATTTTATAGATGAAGAATTTGAAGCAGGTGGATTGTGATTCACCCACAGTCTCACAGCTAGTTAAGTACCTAAGGCCACATTTGAACTCACATCTTTCTTACTCTAAGTTTGGGGCTTTATCTATTACACTAGCTGCCTTTAACCAATCAACCCACTCACCAATCAAGAAACCAACTGATACATTCACTGAATTTGACATTTATGAAATCTTGTATTTCCCCCACTTCTCCAAAGAAGGGAAGGAATGCTTTTCCCCACCCCTTTTCTTTGACCAAACTTGGTCATTATAATTATAAAACATCTAGTTTCTTCTTTTTTCCTTTTTATTTTTGATTGTTATATTAATTGTGTATATTGTTTTCCTGGTTCTGCTTACTTCACTTTGCATCACTTCAAATATGTCTGCTCATGCTTCTCAGAATTTTTCAAGTCTGTCAGTTTTGCAATCCAGTAGTATTATATTACATTCATTTACCCCAGTGTGTTGAATCATTCTCCAGCTGATGGGAATTTTCCTATTCTTTGTTACCATAAAAGGTGCTGCTATGAAGATTTTGTTACATATATACATACATATGCATATACATATATATTCTTTGGTTCCCTTGAAGTATATGCCTTGTGCTCTGGATCAAAAGGAATTGATAGTTCAGTTACTTTTTAAGTACCATTCCAAATTATTTTCCAGAGTGGCTGAGCTAAGTTATAACTCCACCAATTAGTGTGTCTGAGTTCTCAAAGAACTTCTCATATTGACTATTTTCATCTTTGCCAATTTGTTGGGTGTGTAGTGAAACATCAGAGTTGCTCTGACTTACATTTCTCTTATCATTAATGTCTTGGAGCATTCTTTCATATGGTTGTTAATAATTTGCAATTTTTCCTTTGAGTACTGATTGTTTATATCCTTTGGTCACATATCCATTTGAGAATGGCTTCAGACCTTATTTAACATTTGCAGTAGTTCCCTATGTACTTATCTCTATCACAGATAAATATATTTGATCCACATATTTTTCCATAATTTACAGCTATTTACATATTTTTTCATAATTACAGCTTTATGCAAAAGATTTTCAATTTTATGTAATTGAAATGATCAATTTTGTCTTTTGTGACACAGCTGCAAAAGATACCTTATCTATTTCTCATCTGACGTGTTATTTGGCTACATTGATGTCGAGCCTTTTGTGACATATGGTGTAGTATGCTGGTCTAAACCATTGGTTTCTGCCAAACTGCTTTCCAGTTATCCCAGTGGGTTTTGTTAAATAACACATTATTTCCCAAATAATGCTTTTTGGTTTTACTGAACACTGAGTTATTGAGTTTGCTTCACTGCTTAGCACAATATTTGGCACATAATAGGTGATTAATAAATGCTGATTGATTACTTATAATTTTTGTTTAGTCTTTTCCACTGTTCTTTTCAATTTTTCTAATCAGCATGAAATAATTTAGATAATTACTGTTTTATAATATAATTTGATTTGACTTGCTAGTTCCCCTTTATTCCTACTTTTCTTCCTTCCATTATTTTTCTTGGGATTCTAGACCTGTTGTTCCTTCAGGTAAATTTTATTTTTTTGCTCTACTTTTATAAAGAATTCCTTTGTTAGTTTGATTGGTTTAGTACTAAATCTGTAAATTCACTTATTATTATTAGTTTTTTTATTATACTGGCATCCATTTCTTTTCTAACCAAATTCCTAATTCCCTTTGACATAGATATGGTGCATTTTCCATTATATTGGTCCCTCCAGTTGCCACACCAACCCCTCAGAAACCCTCAAACCCATTTAAGATAGCTTCCCTTTCAGCTACGATAACTGTTAATTCCCAAACAATAGCCCTGACAGGTTTTTGACAGCTTCATTCTTTCCTGCAAGTGAGGATAAATTGGTCTGTGTAATATTTCTGGATCTGGCACTTACAATTTTTCAATTAAATAAAAGATGCCAAGAGTCTGTTTTTCTTGTTGATATGTAGCATCTGGGCTTAACTCTCCTTCTTTGCTCACCTTGTTCTGCTGTGGAAGGGAATTGGGGGTGTTGGGAGAACCATTGGGGTGAGATCTAGTCATTCCACTCCATCTTCTCATATTTCTCCAAATGGAAATGTCTTTTCTCATGATAAAGAGTTATGCAGGAAGGCAAATTGAACTCTTAATGGCAAATCTAGCTCAGGTGCTGAATTGCAAACAGAGCTTTTTCTTATCTATTTTTATTTTTTTTAGGTTATTGAGATGGTTACAGTGACACCTGGTATAATTATTTTGCAAAAATCCTTTTAGGATATGCAGGAACTTAGACAACAACTATACAGGGTGGGAATTGCTTGTGATATCCGCACTTAATAATGGCAGTGGTTAGTCAGTGAATTTGGGAATTAGAGTTGAGAAACTCTCCATGTCCTTCACTTGAAAATTACAAAACAGATGGCCAATTGGAACCTTATATATTTTGTGGTTGGAAGTAAATACTGCCATAAGTGCTTATTTTATGCTAAAAGCCACCATCTGCTAGATGTCATCTCTTTGTACCTGTGGAAAAATGAATAAAATGAGAGGAGGAACCTTCTCCACTCTGACCCGGACACTCAGGCATAATGCATCAGAGATGATTTCCTATTCTACTTGACAAGCATAATTCCCAAATGATAGCAGTGAGGGGCTTTTTGACAGCTCCAGTCTTTCACCCAAGTGGAGTGAATTGGGCTTTGTAGTATTTCTGGGTGGCATAGCATGGAATCAGTGGAAGGAGGAGAGAGCTGGAATTAGGTGAATTGGGTTGGCATCTTGGCATTGCTACATGCTACCTGTGTACTTAGCTGACCATTCTGGGTCTCAGTTCTCTCCTTTGTAAAGTAAGTGGGTTGGACTAGATGAGCTCTAACAGGCTGCCAAGCTTCAAAGTATATTTTGTGGTGGTTCATGCTTTTACTTTACTCAGCTCTGCCTTTGCACATCTGTTCCTCATGTCTGGAATGCACTCCTTCTACACCTCATACCTCAGAAAACTGTTTCTTACTTTTTTTAATAGGCTGTTCATGTGTTTGCTCCTATAGGAAATCTATACCAATCTTGTTAGTTGTAAGTAACTTCCTCTTCCAAAATTACTTTCTATAAACTATGTGATTACTTTTTGGGGGGTACATGTTGCTCCCCTGTCTCACTTCATAGTATTTATGCTTCCTGAGAGCTGGCATAGTTTTGTGTTTGTCCTTGTCCCTCAGCACCTAGCACAGGATGTAGCACATTTTTCCTTTCTCCTAGGCTGGATCTTTGATTTTATTGGTGTGACAGGGAGAACTTTTCCTCTACCAGTTCATATTTGCACCTGATTACTTCTTAAAGAGGCTTATTCAGTGAATGGTCTTACCTCACACTAAGTACATACCTGAATAGGCCAAGGTCTCCCTCTGCATCCGGGGCCTTCTCCCATCATCCTGATAAATATCTGGTCACTGGATTTAGATGGCTCAGGAGAGGAAAGTGAGGTTGGTGACCTGCGTAGCCCTCCCTTACTTAAAACAAAGTCAGCTATGAAGGATGAACACAAACATGGGATGATGCCTCTCTCCTGGCACGTGGTGGACACTTTATTAAACAAACATTTATTAGGTAGTCCCCTCCCCCCTTTTTTGCAGTAATGTGTGTGTTCATCCTTCATTGCTGAAGAAGACCATGCCATCAGAGAAATGATATGACTTGCACTTGAATTTTTTTTCAGTGAGTGAGGGCTGTGCAGGTCACCAGCCTCACTTCTCCTCCAGAGTCATCTGAATCCAGTGACCAGATATTCATCAGGATGACTGGAGATGACCCAGGATGAGGCAAATGGGGTTAAGTGACTTGCCCAAGGTGCCACAGCTAGTGAGTGTCAGGTGTCTGAGGTGATATATGAACTCAGATCCTCCTGATGTGTGCACTGGTGCTCTATGCACTGCATCACCTAGCTGCCCCTTTGCAGAAATAGGGAAAAAAAGAAAGAAAAACATTCCAGATTTTTAAGTATCTAGTAAAAATAAAGCTATTACAGATGGTCTGAAAATAATTTTGTAGATCATTTTTTCATTTAAGGGGAGGTGGTAAACAAGGAAGGAGCCAAAGTTGGGGAATTTACTAAATTATTTGTTATATCTCTATCTTTGCAGATGTAGCCATGAATGGTTCTCTCACTTTCTACCTTGCCTCTATTTCTAACCTGCTTTGCCTATTGTAATTACACACAACATTATTCTCTGACAACACAATATTTTTCCCTCCACAATTATTCATGATTGTAGTCCTCTTGAACTAAGCAGGATACAACGTTTCCGTATTTTTTGGTCTCAGTAATGGAGTTCCTCACTCTAAACAACCCTATGGAAACACAGAACCACAGAATACCAGAATCATAGGGATATTAAAAAATAGAATGCCAGTAGCTGAAGGAGATCTTGAACTATAAGATTAAGGCAGCTAAGTAATGTAGATAGACTGTGAGATTTACAGCCAAGATGTCCTGAAGTTGAAGCCTACTTCAGACACTGATTACATGTAAATGCAAATCATTTAGCCTCTATCTGTCTCAGTTTCCTTATCTATAAAATGAGGATAGTAATAACCCCCCACCCCATAAGATTGTGAGGAGGATTAACTGAGTTAACATATGTAAAGTGCTTTGTAAACCTTAAAGCACTATATGAATTCTAGCTCTCATTCTTAGAGCAGAACAGAGAATGTTACATTTCAAAGTGGTTTTAGATATCAATTGACAGAACTGGAAAGTCTTATTCTTTAATAGAATGTTAGAGTTGGGAGAATGGCAGAGCTAGAAGGGACCTTCAAGACCACCTAGTTCAACTTTTTCATCTTACAAATGATGAAATGAATGTCCTGACAAGTAAAGTGACTTGATTAAGACAATGAACATGATTAGGGGCAGAGCTAGAATTAGTGTACTCTCCTGCTCTGAGCAGGAAAATCTCACTCATCAAACTCTGCCGTCAGCCTTTGGTATAAGGATGGACCTGTGAATATAAACTTCAATCATGGATACTCTCAATATCTCACCTATTCCCAGCCTTGGGAAATTCTAGGTCTTTGTGGGCATATTATAAATGTCTAAGTATCATCTAAAGGATGATAAACCGTGGCAGATTTAAATATAATTCTGAAATATTTCATTCCAAAAGTGTTATCAATTTTCAATGTAATCACCTCCTAACAAGGCAAATTTATTCTGACTAATAACCATCCTGATTTCACATAGTCACATATTTTAAATAAAGCATATAGTATTTGATCAACTCCATATTGATATTCCAGTTCATCTTTGACCACTGCCATGGGGTGTATATTTATGTGATCCAAACATATACAAACCAAAAGAGGAAATAATGAGAAGCAACTGTGTGCAAAAACTCTGGTAAATTTCACTTGATCTAACTCTTTCTGAAGATGAATAAAAACTGATACCTTGCTGTTCATTCAGAAAAATTTCCCAAAGAAAAAATGCTTCTATCCCCTTTCTAAATAGTTCTGAAGTTTTTAAAGGAAGAAATGATATTGACCAACATATGGAAAAATAGTTAAAACCTCTATTGATAAGAAAAATGCAAATTAAAATGACCATGAAATTATTACTTAATATGTGTCAGACTGGCAAAGATAATTAAAAGATGACGATACTCAGTGTTAGAAAGGCTGTGGGAAGCTAGACACACTCAGTACACTGTCGGTGAAGCTGTGAACTTATCTGACTGCTCTGAAAAATCAATTTGGAATTATGTGAGAAAAAATGCTAAATTGCTCATACTCTTTTGACCCAGCAATCCTACTACTGGGCAATGTACAAAGACATACATGATGTGTTATATGTGCAGGGTATAGGTTGGCTAGAGACATGTGTGATCAGGAAAAACACATAGTATATATGTATATGCTATAGTAACAAACACTTGTGATGCTGCGGACGTACTGATGTCCTCTGGTGATATTAACATGCTACTTTGCTGGATATTTTCACTGAAATGCTCTCTGCCAGGCATCTCTAATCTCTGTTGGGTGTCTACCTGAAACCGAAGCGGTTCTTTGCTGCCAACTGCTATTTTTTTTTTAGCAGTAATTTCTCCATAGGGGGTCAGGTGGGGATCTTTAAGAGACAGAAAAGACAGGAGATTATATTCAAAGAGGAGAATTACAGACTTCAAGATCATAGATGGCAAACATTGTTTAATAATATCCATCAATCAGTTGATGTCCACTAGTTATCAGAAAAACACTAATCAGAAAATGCCCTTGCTGATTTATCTATCTGGGACTTCAGTTTCTGTATTTAACTGATGCTCTCTGCCAACATTAAAAATTGTTAGCACAACATAATGCAGTTGGTTGATCCTGGCAAAGCGATAAAGTTGTTATTCTTTTTTGTTATGATGGATAATTGGTTTTTTTTTTAACCTTGTGGTAGTACAAAAAAAGCAGATGTCTTATAGTCAGAACATTTGGGCACAAGATCCAACTCTGGTTTTTGTTAGTTATGTTGTCTTGATCTGGTCGTTCTCCCTCTCTGTGCCTCAGCTTCCTCATCTGTAAAAAGATGTTAATATTTACCCTACTACCTCAGAAGGTCCTTGTGAAGAAAATGTAAATGACAAAGTGCTATATCAATTGAATGCGATTAATGTTATTGTTACTGAGAGCTCTTAAAAAAGGTACATTAAATAATGTGACCACTGCAGAGCTTTTATTATTAACACTAATTGAGACATAGTGGTACAGCTAAATCATCAGGTGACAAATAGAGGTGTTCATAAAGGCATGATCTCTTCATTTACCAGTTGTTACCAAAATTAGCCAGTGAATGGACTTAAGCCCTTCTGCATACAGACGCACTAGTTTGGAGAGACAATGCAAGCCCTTCTGGTGGAAGGTAATAGTAAAATAATGAGGATAGCTGCCTATCTTTTCATAGCAGTGGGTCAAGAGAGAGGTGAAGCTGTGGTACTGAGAGAAAACCTTCTTGGGGAGAAGCTTAATGGAGAGTGAAGCCTAGTAAATAAAACACAAGTAAGATGCTTTATTCTGGGAAACAAACATCCAAACACCCACAAACCCAAGAACTTTAAAATGAAATAGTTTTCCTGGAGTCTGAGAAAGGAAAACAATTCATTTAAAGAGAGAAATGCATTTTGCCCATTCAGACAGAAGCCTTGTAATAATATAGCTTCATTCTTTTGAAACTTAAAGTCATCCATCAGTCAATAAATATTTATTACGCATCTACTATATACCAGGCACTGTACTAAGTTGTGGGTATGCAAATAAGAGAAAGAAAGACAGTCTCGTGCCCTAATATGATCTAATAGAGGAAGAGAGCAAGACATAGGGCAGGGTGGAGTCCAATTCCTAGACTGTGAGTTGGTGGGAAATGAAGAGACAGGGCCTGGGAATCCTCTTTAAATGGGAGCTTGGAGGGAGTTTTTGCTTCTTCCTCCAGCCAAACAGAGAGGCAGAGATTACAGATGGTATAAATGAGGTGTAAGTACCAAAGCTCATGCCATCTCTGTGATGATGATTTCCCTGGTGATGAGGTTTCCTGGGCGGCATACTCATCATGGTGTTCAGTCCTAGAGAGTTACATCTGGTGGGAAATGAAGAGATAACCAGCCTTGGAGACCTCTTTAAAGTGAGTCTTTGGGAGGAATTCTTTGCTCTGCTGATCCAGTTTCTTGGGATGATGATAAATAAAATTTCCTGGGGGCAGGACAATGATGGAATCCAGTCCTTCTGAACTACTTTGCTGCTCTATGATATTTTTTTATCCATTCTTTCACTCATTTTATTGAATTGTTCAATGAGTTCATATTTAATGTTATGATTGCTAGGTTTGTGTTCTCCTCCATTTATTTCTTTGATATTGATTTGTAGCCCCTTTCTCTTTTAAATCAGCACTTCATTCCTGAAATTAGTTTTGCTTACAAGAATTTCATTCTGGTTAATTTCCACAGGCTCGCCCCTGCTATTTCAGTTTACTTGTCCTGTCCCAAGTCACTTGAATTAAGCTGTTCATTTCTTTTTCTGTCTTTGTCTAGCTCACTAATATTTTCTTATATTTCTCAGCCTAGATAAACTTGTTAGAAATTTTTCCCCTCCAACAATCTCTTAGCTTCAGTAATATTCTCTTGTAGAACTCTTTTCTAAGAAACTTTGTTACTTTGTTTTTCTCCTAATTTCAAGCTGCTTTTACTCTGTCTCAAATTCTATATTTTTATATTTCTTCTTCATTCTGCCTATATTCCTCATGCGAGGTAAGACCTCTGGAGTACCAGTTTTGGCTCCATTCTCTATCCAATTATTATATTAATGCATCTGCATTACTCTATCCTCTCTTTTGCTTGTGTATTACTTTATTTTATTTCATTTCATTTTTTGTTTTGTCTTTGATAGAGTCTTTTGCTACATACATCTCACTCCAAATAATATCAGTTCATAAGGGAAACAGTGTGAGAGGCATCTCAGTATACTGAATCATGATGCTGATACTACTACCCTCTGTATTTATAAGGCCATTCATGATAAAGGCTAGTGTCTGTTTTTCCATTCTCCCCACTATCCTAGGTATTGGCCTACTTTATTGATTCATACACCTGTCTTCTAAGATGGGATGCATTACTTGGAACTGTAATCCTGTCTTGGAGAAGGTGGTCTATTATGCCCATTCCCCATAGATGAAACCATTATATGGTCCCTCTTTTTTAGTTGCATTGGCTTTCTTTGTACAAAACCTTTATTAATGTAGTCGAAGCTGTTCATTTTGCATTTCATAATATTTTCTATCTATATATTTTTTGTTCATAAATTCTTTCCTTCTCCATAGATCTGACAGGTAAAGAATTCCTTGCTCTCCTAGTTTGCTTATAGAATCAACCTTTATATCTAAATCCTATATCCATTTTGACTTTCTCTTGGTATAGGTGTAAGATCTTGGTCTATGCCTAGTTTCTGCCATACTATTTTCCAGTTTTCCCACCAGTTTTTGTTAAATAGTGAGTTCTTATCCCAGATACTGGAGTCTTGGGATTTATTAAACGGTAGATTACTATAGTCATTGACTATTGTGTCTTGCGTACCTAACCTATTCCACAGATCCACTACTTTGTTTCTTAGCTAGTACCAAGTAGTTTTGATGATTGCTACTTTGTAATACAATTTGAGAAGAGATACAGCTAGGCCATCTTCCCTTGGATTTCTTTTCATTAATTCCCTTGAAATTCTGGACCTTTTGTTCTTCCAATGAATTTTGTTATTATTTTTTCTAGCTCTATAAAATAACTTTGTGGTAGTTTGATTAATATGGCACTGAATAAGTAAATTAATTTAGGTAGAATTATTATTTTTATTATATTAGCTTGGCCTATGCATGAGCAACTGATATTTTTCCAATTATTTAGATCTGACTTTATTTGTGTGAAAAATGTTTTGTAATTGTGTCCATATAATTCCTGGGTTTGTTTTGGCAGGTAGATTCCCAAATATTTTATGTCTACAGTAATTTTAAATGGAATTTCTCTTTCTATCGCTTGTTGTTGGACTTTGTTAGAGATATATAGAAATGTTGATGCCTTATGTGGGTTTATTTTATATTGTGCAACTTTGCTAAATTTTGTTATTTCAAATAATTTTTTACTTGATACTCTAGGATTCTCTAAGTATACTATCATGTCATCTACAAAGAGTAATCACTTTGTTTCTTCTCTGCCTATTCTAATTCCTTTAATTTCTTTTTCTTCTCATTGCTTTTTCTTCTCTTATTGCTTTTTCTTCTCTTATTGAAGTTAATATTTCTGGTACAATATTAAATACCAGTGGTGATAATGGATGGTCCCTGTTTTTTAACATAGACATTCTCCTATCCTCCAACCTTGGCAACTTTATTTAATGCCATCCTTTCTTTTCTTAATCTAGAGTAAGATCTGACTTCCATGTCTATGCCCAACTAAGTCTCACCTCTCTATTGTTCTTATCCTACTCTCCCGTCTATTCTTCTGCTCCAGACTTGTTGAGAGACTAAAAACTTCTTATTTCCTCACTCCCTGGCTGCCAACTCTTGCTTTTCTTTCTGATTAAACAAGTTCCCATTATGTTATTCCTTCTTTATTTCATCCCAAGATACTGAGTAATCTAAAGAAGTCTGTGGAATTTTAGACCATATAAGATTAATTTAGTTCTTCCCTCTTGTCTCCTTTCTCCTTTAGGTCCATTTAGATATTTAGTTCCTTTCATATGTTCAATCCCTTATTTCTTTTTGTTATTTATTCTTTGATTTACATTCCTTTTTATATTATTATTAAGCTATAGCCTAGGAATATATCAATGAAAGTTGACTTCATTGCTTAATCTTTTGTTGATAATTGTACTATTTACCTTTCTTGTGTTTCTTCTCTTTGGAGGCTTTTCTCCTCATTAATCTGACTGAAACTTGCAGAATATGTTATTCTGGACTGCATCTTAAGCTCTTTGGATTTTGGGACGATCCTATTTCATCATTTTCTCTGATTTGTTATGACTAAAATAAAATCCTGTATTATTTGAATTGAGGCTCCTTCATAGCTTATTCTCATGGCTGTCTGCAAGTTTTTTGGCATTGAAAATTTTGAAATTATATCATTATATTCTTTGCAGATTCAAGTTTGGTGTTTATCCCTGGTGGAAATTTGTTACAGGAGCTTGCCCAAGTTTCTGCTATGTCAAGAAAACCCTGAGGGAGAGGGGCAATGTGGTTCAGGGAAAAGAAAACTGAATTTGGAATAATAAAATGTGAATTTGATCCTAGATAGGGCATTTACTATCTTGGATCATACTCTCCAGATTTTCTCTACAGAACTTCTTTACCTGGGAACTTCACTCCATTCTTGGACATCTAACACTGGAATTACCTGCAACACCTGCAGGCTCTTGTTTTGATTGGATGATTCCTCCCAGAACCTCCACTTTTAGGAGGATACCAGGGCCAGCTAAGTCATCATTCCTCTTTAGGCTTTACACTTGATTCTCTGGACTTATTTTACAAGGTTCCTGTGGGTACCACTTTCCCTTCTTTTGACTTCCTTTTATGTGTCTTCTCCTATAAGCTCTTTGAGGGCAGGGATGTCTTTCTTCTTGCTTATATTAAGCTATATTTGCATGTTCTTTTTTCAAGGCAGTTACTTGGGCTTTTATAGAATTCATGTGCTTTTTAAAAGTTGCTTTCTTTTGATTTTCTTCAGCTACATTTTCATCCACTTCTATATTTTGCAATTCCAATATTTAATTCTCTTTATTCAGTGCTTCTATTACTTTGGAAATCTTATCCTTTATGTGTTCTAATTTGTCAACTCTTCTGTTTGCCTTGGTTATTTTTTATTTGAGAATTATGTTTTCCAACTTGATTTACATCTTAATATCATCATTAAAGTTTTGTTTATCTTTTGAATGATTCTGGAGCTTCTTTCTAAAGTCCCATGACCTCTGGGTAATTAATAGAATTCTCTTTTTCCTTGAGGGTTTTGATTATTTTCCTTCACAAAGTAATCCTTAGTTCAATGTGTTATGATCCTTTCTTGAATGGTCTCATTTTTCCTTTTATTTTTATGAACCTTACTTTTGGTTCATCCACTTGGGAGCTAGGCTTATATCCAGACATTCTCTCTTGGTCTTTTTGTTTTTCTGTTCTCTTCATTTTTCACCTCTTCTCCCTTTTTTTTTTTTTACTGTGGCATAAACTCTTCTACATAGACTTCTGAAAACCTCTGCCTCCTTATAACAGAGATTTGAAGAAGATTAGTAGTGGAAACTCTATTGGAAGAGGTTAATGTCTGAAGTAATTTTCCATTGGCCTGGACATACATCCCATCTCCTCTAAGTGGTGTCATTTTACTTTGTATTCATATCCCTCAACCCACTCTTCAATTGTGCTCTCTTCCTTAATCTAACAATGTGTCAGTGTGTTCCATCACCTCTGGGACAGGGATGACATTCATGGTGAGTCACTGCCACTGAGCAACCAGGCTGAGAACCCCACAGATGGGCCCAGTAGGAAAAGACTATTGAGTTTTTTGCACTGGCTATACCAAGGAGGATGAGTGAAAGCTTTAAGTATTTGAGTTCTCTGATGTTATAATTCCCCACAGTCCCCTCCCCTCCTTGTTTTTTGGTCCTTTATTCTTTCTGCACTGTGGTATGCACCTTTTCTCTTACATAGACATCATAAAACTTACTTTCTAAAGCCACATTCATTCCTCCAAGCTGTCACTGTCCCTCCTAAAATGTAGAATACAGCATTCCAAATGTTATGTGACCAGGGCTGGTATGCTGACTTCCCTTAATCCCTTGGGTGTTTTTTCTCTTAATGTAACCCTGGGTAGAATTAGCTACTTCAGTGTCTATACAATATTGTTGACTCATATTGAACAATCACGTGATATTTAAATGTCCCTAGGGTAAGGTAAGTCAAGTTCTTTGTTAAACTGAGTGATGTGGCACAAACTTCCTTTGGGTTCATTGCTATAACCAGAGATTCCTGGTTGAAAGACTCAAAGGTTATTCTCAGAGGGAAACCACAAAGCAAGATCATCTGCAAGACTGTACTCAGTGATCATTGGTTACCTACCCACAGTCCTACGCAAACTTACTTCTATATGGGATTTACATATAGTGGTTCAGGAGCAGCTCTGTAGCAAGGATAGAGTCAGAACAAAGTAAAATAAGATGGTCATCCTCCATTACACTTCATTTGATTTTCCTTTAGCTTTTGAGGGTGGGGTAGGGTAAATGGATATGGAAGGGGGATAATTAAAGAAAAAGCTAGAGAAGGGCAGGAGATATGGTAGCTAGGCTCAGTGGCAACTACTTGCAGAGAGCTTTGGTACATTAGGCTTAGCTGTGGAGTATCAGTAGCTACACATATACTAGCCTACGCTACATTAATCAGAGCCCATAAACACACACACACACATACACACACACACACACACAAAGAGAGAGAGACAGACAGACAGACACACAGAGAGAGACAGAGACAGACAGAGAAACCCAGAGGGAGATACACACACACACACACACACAGACAGAGAGAGAGACAGAGAGAGAGAGAGAGACAGAGACAGAGACAGAGAGAGAGAGAGAGAGAGAGAGAGAGACAGAGACAGAGACAGAGAGAGAGACAGAGAGAGAGACAGACAGAGAGAGACACACACAGAGAGAGAGTTTAATTAAATAAAATATGTCACTGGATATTTTCCTGCCAGGTTCACTTTTGCTTGTTGAATTTTTCCATTGCCATTTACTTTTTGTAGAAGGTACTATCCTATCAGGAAAGATGTCAGAATGCTGAAAATACTGCCCTCTCTGCCTATGGAAACAGAGATGGCCTCTTATGTGGTCATAGGGAACCAAGTGGCATGTGGCATAAATTGGAACATCTTTATTCTTTTCAACCTCATGGAAAGCTTTATATTTATTTTGGTATCTAGAATTTGTCATGACTAGTTTGTCATCCTAATGTTTCATGCTTTATCAAGATGATTGGATGTTGAAGTCCACTCCATTCTCAAGATTCATTGCAAAATGTACAGGTTTTCATCTGAAAATTATGGTCAAAGGATGTCTGGGTCATATAATGATGGTAGTCAGATGAGCTAGTGTGATATAAGAAAGAATGCTCATCCTGGAATTCAAAGACTTAGGCTTTTAAGTCCTGATGGTGCCACTTACTGGCTGCATGACTTACGCAAGTCACTTCACCATTTGGGGAATTGTATAAGGCAATAGTGATAAGAGAATAGTGAGTCTTTCATGCTTAATTTCATAGATTCATTGTGAGGAAAGTGCTTTGTAAATCCTAAAGTATTACAGAACTGTAAATAGTTTATTATAATAATATTTGAGGTGTTTACCCTAGAGAAGTAATGTTCAAAAATCTTCACCTCTGATGACTGCCAGCGGGTTACTGATGGAGAAGAAGTCCAGTCACCAAAGGGAGAGGATAATGGCTAGCCTGCCCCTTCTTTTCTTTTGCAATAATCACAGAGTTTCATTTTGTTTCATTC
Organism: Bettongia penicillata ogilbyi; assembly: GCA_023548195.1. NCBI lineage: Eukaryota > Metazoa > Chordata > Mammalia > Diprotodontia > Potoroidae > Bettongia > Bettongia penicillata. Next base: position 1,715,866 of record JAJHZJ010000365.1, read on the forward strand.
TTTCCATCTGCATTGTTGTAGGGTGTGTGTGTGTGTGTGTGTGTGTGTGTGTGCGCGCGCGCGCACACATTTTCTGGTTTTGTTTACTTCACTTTAAATCAGTTTCTATAAACCTTCTCAAGCTTCTCTTAGTTTATCATCTTTGTCCTCTCTGTTGGTTTAGAAGTGCTCCATAACACTCATGCTCCACAACTGATTTTCACTCTTACCTGTGATTTTTGAAAACTGGAAGAAAACACACTCATGTCAACGAGAGAGGTTTCTCAGTGACATTGGAAAATTGTTGCTTGCAAGCTCATAATTCATCTGAATCCCTAGAGAAGTGGTTATTTTACATCTAGAACATGCCCTGAGAGTCATCAGGGTTTCAAATATTTATGGTGGCTCTATTTCCCAGAGGAAAGGTGAACACTCACACACAGACAATGCTCAGAGAACATCTTGATATATCCCCTGTATGGCTCAGTGGATAAAGAATTGGGTTTGGAGTCAGGAACATTCAGGTTGGAATCCTATAAAAAATAATAATAGCTATATTATATAGTACTTAAAATTTTCAATTTATATATATTATCTCATTTGACTCTCACAATGACCTTGTGAGGTAGGTGCCATAATTATTCTGATTTTACAGATGACAAAACGGAGGCTCAGAGAAGCTGTCATTTTCCTAGAGTGACACAGTCAATTAGTGTAGGAGGTGGTATTTCAATCTGGTCTTTCTGCTTCCAAGTCCAGTTTTTTATTCACCATTCACTTAGCTATATCAAATGCTTATTAGTTGTGAAGCCCTGGGCAAATCCTATATCCCCTCAGCCTTAGTTTCATCACTATAAAATATGGATAATAGCCACTCCCATTGTGAGGATCAAATGAGATTTATATATATATATATATAATGTATATATGAATATATACACACATACACATGATGTTTTGTAACTTGAAAGTCTTCTATAAATATTATCTGTTATTACTGTCATTAGAGACAACATCAGTGGCAGAAATTTATTTGGTATACCCTTCCCTTTTCTCTCTGACTCTTATCCATTTTAAGTGACTTCTGTTGCTTTTTAGTATCTATATTTTTTAGCCCTGACTCCTCTTCCAAGCTATATATCCATATCTTCAACTTCTTACAGGACTTCTGCATCTGGATGCCTTACTGGAGCCTTAAACCCAGCATGTCCTAAACCAAGTCTCTCTTTCTCCCTGAACTTATTCCTTTTCTGTTTTAATTATTTTTTTTATCTGTAGCACCACTATTTTACCAGTCTTTCATGTTTGGATCCTTGTTTCTGTCTTTGACTTCTTTTTCCCTTTTACCACTTACACCTTAATCAGTTATCACATCTGACTGATTTCACTTTTTCCTTCCTTTCTATCCCGACTACAACCACCCTAGACCAGATCCTCATAGCCATTTTCTATACCATTGAAATAACCTCCGAATAAATCTTTCTGCCTATATTTTCTCCCCATTCCAATCAATCTTGCATAAAATTGCCACAATAATATTTCCTGGATATAAATCTGGTCAAAAACCAAACAAGAAACCAACCAAACCTCAGTGGCTTCAAGTTACATCCTGATTAAAATTTAAATGAGTTAGAATGGCATTCAAGGCTTTCCAAAATCTGTTGCCATCTTACCTTTCCAAACTTATGGTAGTTCTGCCCTTGTATACTCTAACTGGACTTCTCTTTGTCCCTCAAATTGCCTGGAATGAACCAATACTTCTTTCCCCATTTGCCCATTATCTTTCAAAGCTCTGAGTGCCCTTGCTTCCAAGATGCCTTTCCTGCACCCTCACCCATTTGGAAGTAGTTCCTTCCTGCCTAGAAGCCTTTGTGCCATCTCAAAATTTCTATGAGTTCTTAATTATAATATAGTGTTTCATGTTCATGTTTCACTCTTTTAGTTGATTGTAATCTCTCTGAAGGAAAGAACAGTGCAGCTTTTCCATTTCTGTATTTCCAATGCTGATCATAGTTCACTGTACATAGAAAATACATACTAAATATAATTGAATGAATTGAAGGAATGAATCCTTGGTGTATAGGTTGGAGAGAAAAATATTTGTCAACAACTATATGATGCAGGTCTCTTGCCAAATAGAGTATTTGTACCCTCTCAGTTTCTCAACCTCTAGAAGGGTTCTTGGAGGTTGTCTGTTTTGTTGTTCAGTTGTTTTCAGTTGTGTCTGACTCTTTGTGACCCCATCTGGGGTTTTCTTGACAAAGATACTAGAGTGGTTTACCATTTCCTTCTCCAGCTCATTTGACCCATAAGGAAACTGAGGCAAACAGGGTTAAGTGACTTACCTAGGATTGCATGGCTAGGAAGTGTCTGAGGCTACATCTGAACTCAGGTCTTCCTGAGCCAGCACTCTATCCACTATGTCACCTAGCTGCCTACAGCTGATTTAGGGTTGGGCAAAATCACAAAGTTCATGCAGGGGAATAGAGAGGAATAAGCTTTTATATAACAACTATTATGTACCAACACTGGACTATGATTTTTACAAATATTATCTCATGTGGTCCTCATAGTAACTCTGTGAAATAGGTGCTGTTATGATCTTCATTTTGCAGATAAAAAAACTGAGGCAGAGAAAGATTAAGTGACTTGCCTAAGGTCACACAGTAAGTGTCTGAGACTGGATTGAAACTCAGGTCTTTCTACTTCCATGCCCAACACTCTATCCACTGTGCAACCAACTCCCTCTATCAGGTGCATGTAGTCAGATTCCCTCATTTTGCACATGAGAAAACTGAAGCCCAGAGATTTGCCCGAGGCCACAGAGGCCATGAGTGTCAGAGTCAGGCTTTGAACCTATATTCTCTGAATCCAAAGTCAGCTTTTCCCCACTGCATTTTGCTGATGCTTAATGAAGAAAACTAGGCCAGAGATAATCCAAAGTACAGGATAATTCAAACGAAATCCTCTTTGACTGGCCTTTCTAGTTATGTTAGTTTTGGGCTGAAATTTACTTCTACTGTGAAGCAATGGTGCAGGTAGAGGTTCTTGGGAGGCAGATAGAAGCCACTGTAAGATGAAAACAGTCACTATGGAAAAAATGCACAGGAGGGTAGCTGACCATAATCTTGACATAATCTTGTTCAGCCTTTCAGTCATGTCTGATTCTTCATGACCTCATTTGGGGTTTTCTTGGCAAAGATGCTAGAGTGGTTTGCCATTTCCTTCTCTAGCTCATTTTACAGATGAGGAAACTGAGGTAAACTGAGTCAAGTGATGCCCAAGGTCACACAGTTAGAAAGTGTCTGAGGCCATTTTGAACTCAGGTATTCCTCTCCAGGTCTGGCATTCCATGCACTGAGCCACTGCCATCTCAGGCCCTAGGTATTGCTTCTCTGTTTTGCTTCAATAGATCAAGGAACAAGAAAACCATGAATGCCTTCCACAAAGCTACCCCTTTAGTCTCTAGGTGTGAAATGACTGCCACATCTGTCTGCAGCATTATAGTATACTTTGGCTTGTTTTTTCTTTGTAACTGTAGGGAGTCCTCACCCACTCTGTGGAAAAGACTGGCTTGATTCTTTCTATTTTTTGGTTGTCTTCAAAGGTTAACTCAATTGACTGTATTTTTATGAGGCCCTTTCCATCTGACCATCTAGTTTCCAACTGCCCTCCCTAGCTGGGTCTTGAATAGGTGACCTTATAACGGCAGGAGGTAAACATACACTTTTCCAATCTGCCAAGCTCAATATCTTTTTGCTTAAATGTTAGATGGATTTATGTTATTGCTCTAGGAGGCAGTGATCCGGAGAGGAATTAGTGTCCCTAAGAGGGCTCCTGTCTTGTTAAAATGGCACCAGGAGTATGAGGTCACTTGCTCAAAGCCACTCCTGGTGGTTGGAGTCATTCTTTCTCCTTTCCTCCTCTCCCCACATTCATTTATCCATTCCAGTCCTTTATGAATGCTGAGAACAGGAGTGGAATAAGAGTTTACAGTTGAGAATCAGAGTTTTGCCCCCGACAGCCTTGTTTACTGCAAGGCATTGTGTGGCTCCACATGAGTGCTGCTATGCTTATATATGTCTGAGGCTTTCTGAATGAAAAACCAGGAGATTGGTAGAAGCTGATTAAGAGTACAGGGATGGCTCAGTGCTTCCTTCTTTTGCATAGCAAAAGTGTTAGAGGCTCTTATCCTGCACATAGATTCGAAGAATCAATAGTGATATTTTCTAGCCATGTTTTCTGTGAAAGTTCCCTGACCTTTCCCCCACACATCTATAATTCTCATAACAATTGCTGACACGGGTGTGGCTTTATTGATATAGTAAATTTCTTTTTGAAAAAAAAATTGGGGTAAAGTAGGCCCAAGGAACCAGAAAAATCTAGATAGGAATAATGGAATAAGATCCCCGTTCTATTTACTGGTCACCAAGCTTAGAAATCTAACAGCCTGAAGAAGCCTGCTCAAACACTGTATGGCATTAGATCATGGCATTAGATCATGAGCTTCTTGAAGGCAGAAACTGCTTTTTTGTGTCTTTTGCAGCTCTAGCACTTAGCACAGTGTCTGGCACATAGTAGGACTTAATAAATGCTGATTGATTGCTTGGCATAGCCTTCTAGTTTCTAGGCATGAGGGGGTGGGGGTGACTTCAGTGGAGGTTTGGCTTGGCTCTTATAGCAGAAATACATAGAAGAAGCCAGGCAAGTTGTTTCAGGCCCTCTATAAGCTCACTGTATGTTTGGTGTCTGTATTCTTAATGTCTACTCAAGGGCATATGTATACCTCCCTCTCTTCCCACTGTAGTGTAAGCTTCTTGAGGGCAGGTCTGGTTTTGGTTTCATCATTATATTCCTAGCATCTAACATAATGCTTGGCATATAGTAGGGGCTTGATATATGTTTATTGGATTAAGTTAGATTAAATACTCAGTCTTATAACGAAATCTACCTTCCCTTCTCTTTGTGGAGAGGTCGTGGGTTTCAAGTACACAAGAATGAGTCATTTTCATGATGGTCTGTTCTGCTTAACTATATTTTTTTTTGTTAGAGAGAGGAGTCTATTGGGGGCCAGGTGGTGTAGGCAGAGGGAATATATTGGAAAATGACAGCAATGTTAAAAACCATTAATTAAACAAACAAGCCAAAAGATTAAGATGCCAGATATTCTTAGTGGACCCCAGATATAGCTAATGAAAAATAAACTGTGACTTGGGAAGCATAACTTATTATGAAGGTATACTGAAGGGAAGAAGTATAATGCTATATGGAGAAATGAAAACAGCAAGATGGTAGTCATAGTGTAGTCTGGAAAATGAAGGCACTTGGGGAGGAAAGACTGGTCATTGTGTCTTTAGCATGACAGGGGATATCATACCTAGTATACAGACACATTTTCTATTAATCTGGGTGATCTGGTTTATTGATCTTACATTACCCGACTCTGATTTAATCTTCTGTATCTATCCTATCTTCCAACTATACCAGAAACTCCTTGGGCACAGGGACTATGCCTTATATGTATATACATCAACAGTGTCTAGCCCAGAACCTTGGGCAGAAGAGGTGTTTATAAATGTTGCCAATTATGATTTTGCATCAGCTAGTATGTGGCAGAACTCCGATGCAAATCCATGTCTCCTGACTCCCACCCTTTTCTCTACTGTGCTAGGATGCCTGTTAACTCTCCAAATCACAATGTAAGGAGGGTTACTTCTGGGAAGGTTTCCTAGAAATAGCTAATCCCATCCATAGTATGTGGAGTCTTCTTAAGCTTCTTCTAACACTTTCTTTTTATGACTTTTACCTGCATCATATTTTTCCTTCTTGAGCCAGAAGCCATCTGTTTGTCTGAGTTTTCTTGAGACAGGGCCCAGCTGCTGGGGTATGGTAACTTTTCTGTTGACAGAGAATCCAGGAGATTATTTATTCATTTGAAAAAGCATCTTCTATTCTTTCCTTTCTTCTTCTTTTTTTTTTTTTTAAAACTAGTTATTATCATACAACAATGGAGAAGGAAATGGCAAATCACTTCGGTACCTTTGTTAAAAAAACCCACAAAATGGGGCCATTAAGATTCAGGTGGGGGGGCAGAGTCAAGATGGCAAAGTAGAAAGATGGACCTGTAGAAGTTCTCCCCCCATCATAGCCCATAAAATACCTGAAAAAATGACTCTGAACAAATTCTAGAGCAGCAGAAGCCCCAAAATGACAGAGTGAAAGAAATTTCCAGTGCAAGACAGCCTGAAAGGCCAACAAGAAAGGTGTATTGCACCGAGCACTGAGCAGAGCACAGCCCAGTATAGGCTGCATGGCGCAGCAGGGACAGGACTGGAATAGGCTTTAGAGCACCACCAGCAGCAGCAGTTCCCAGATTGCTCAACCCCAAAACGCCATGACAGCTTCAAAGGTCAGTGAGAAAGCTCTTTCACTTGAGTGAGAAGGGAATGTGGTCTGGACTCACCAGCAGCAGCCACTGCAGCAGCAGTGTGCATTTTTGGAGCTCTCTGCTTAAAGACCCTGGGAGGAATTGAGAAGCTGATCTGAATTTCAGCCTTGAGTGCCTCTCCTGGGTTGTGGAAGACTGCTGGTGGTGGAGCTGGGGGTGGCTCTGAGAAGGAACCCTGCTGGCAGATCCTGGGCAGAACAGAGTGCTTCTGGTTGCTCCCCAACCAGAACACTGGCCAGGAGAGGAGTTTACTCCTTTCCCTTGATTCTGCCACCTAGAGGAACTGAGAACTTACAGGTCCCCAGAGTATACCCTCCTCTTGACAAAGGACTCAAAAGTCAAGTAACTGGCTGGGAAATTCCCAAAAAAAGGAAAAAAAAAATAAAACTATAGAAGGCCACTTTCTTGGTAAACAGGTATTTTCTTCCATCCTTTTGGATGAGGAAGAACAATGCATACCATCAGAGGAAGAGCTAAAAGTCAAGGCTTCTGCATTCAAAACTTCCAAAATAAATGTTCAATGGTCTCAGGCCATGGAAGAGCTCCAAAAGGATTTTGAAAATCAAGTAAGAGAGGCGGAGGAAAAATTGGGAAGAGAAATGAGAGTGATTCAAGAAAATCATGAAAAGTGAGTCAACAGCCTGCTAAAGGAGACTCAAAAAGTGCTGAAGAAAATAGCACCTTTCAAAATAGGCTAACTCAATTGGCAAAAGAGGTCCAGAAAGCCAATGAGGAGAAGAATGCTTTAAAGAACAGAATTAGTCAAATGGAAAAGAAGTTTCCAAAGCTCACTGAAGAAAATAGTTCTTTAATGCTAGAATGGAATAGATGGAAGCTAATGACTGTATGAGAAGTCAAGAAATTATAAAACAAAACTAAAAGAATGAAAAAGTTGAAGACAATGTGAAATATCTCATTGAAAAAATAACTGACCTGGAGAATAGATCCAGGAGAGACAATTTAAAAATTATGGGACTACTTGAAAGCCATGATCAAAAAAAGAGCTAGACATCATCTTTTATGAAATTATCAAGGAAAATTGCTCTGATATTCTAGAATCAGAGGGCAAAATAGATATTGAAAGAATCCACTGATCACCTCCTGAAAGAAATCCAAAAAGAGAAACTCCTAGGAATATTGTAGGCAAATTCCCGAGTTCCCAGATCAAGGAGAAAATATTGCAAGCAGCTAGAAGCAATTTGAGTATTGTGAAAATACAATCAAGATAATACAAGATCTAGAAGCTTCTACATTAAAGGACTGAAGGGCTTGGAACATAATATTCCAGAAGTCAAAGGAACTGGGATTAAAATCCGGAGTCACCTACCCTGCAAAACAGAGTATAATACTTCAGGGAGAAAACTGAAATTTTTCATTCCCTGAAATAGAGGACTTTCAAGAATTCTTGATGAAAAGACGGAACAGAACTGAACAGAAAATTTGACTTTTATAAACAAGAATCAAGAGAAGCATGAAAAGGTAAACAGGAAAGAAAACTCATAAGAAACTTTCTAAAGCTGAACTGTTTACATTCCTACATGGAAAGTATTTGTAACTCTTGAGACTTTTCTCAGTATTAGGGTAGTTGGAGTGATTACATACACACACACATGCACACACACACACAGAGCACAGAGTGAGTTGAATAAGAAGGGATGATATCTAAAAAAAATAAAATTAAGGGGTGAGAGAGGAATATATGGGGAGGAGAAAGGGAGAAATGGAATGGGGCAAATTTTCTCTTATAAAAGAGGCAAGAAAAAGCTTTTTCAATGGAGGAGAAAAGGAAGGAGATGAGAGGGAAAAATAAAACTTACTCTCATCACATTTGGCTTAAGGAGGGAATAACATGCTTACTCAGATTGATATGAAAATCTATATTACACTATAGGAAAGTAGAGGAGAAGGGGATAAGTGGGGTGGGGGGATGATAGAAGGGAGGGCAAATGGAAAGAGGGAGTAATTAGAAGTAAACACTTTTGGGGAGGGACAAGGTCAAATGAGAGAATAGAAAAAAATGGAGGGCAGGATAAGATGAAGGGAAATATAGTTAGTCTTACACAACATGACTATTATGGAAGTCTTTTGCAAAATTATACATATATAGACTATAGTGAGTTGCTTGTTTTCTCAGTGGGGATGGATGGGGAGGGAGGAAGGGAGAGAAGTTGGAACTCAAAGTTTTAGGAATGAATGTTGAGAATTGTTTTTGCATATAACTGGGAAATAAGAAATACAGGCAATGGGGTATAGAAATCTTTCTTGTCCTACAAGAAAAGAGAGAAGATGGAGATAAGGGAAGGGAGGGGAGGGCAGATTGAGGAAAGGGGTAATCACAATGCATGGTGTTTTGGGATGGGGGGAGGGGAGAGAATGGGGAGAAAATTTGGAACTCAGAATTTTGAGGAAATGAATGTTGAAAACTAAAAATAAATGAATAAACCTTTACAAAAAAGCATCAGGCAAAACTGAAATGACTGAACAACCACTGAAAATATCATGCAATAATAATGACAGCAGTAGCAACAACAGTAATATTTGTAGCACACTCTCTCCACATTTGCAGTTTACAGGTTTGGTCACTGGTAGCGGTTGAGGGGTGGATTGAAAACCTCAGGTTCTGGAGTACTCTGTGGGTTCATATTCTTTTAACCATAATTCATGGACCCTCTCCAGTGTCCTAAACTTTAATAGTTTGCTGGCACACAATTAGCTAAAAAAGACATATACTAAGGTATCATAGTAGCTACAAAACATTAGCACAATAAATCTAATGTATAGTCTCCTACATATGTATATGACATTAGTGGAAAGAGTGGGCATAGACTTTGAATACACTGGTAATGAGACACACATAGGGATTACATATGGTCAAGGCAGCTCATGCCTCTGGCACTGTAAAGCTTTAGTGTCCCTTGTGTCCTTTGGGGTACTTTTATGATACTCCCCCATGGGTGTAGCATCTCTGCTAGACAGTTCATTCATCAGGGCTCCCTTTGTTATACTCTTTCAGCTCAAACCTTGACTGTCAAGGCCATTCTCTTTTGAATCTGGTCAGTTCTCTCCTCTGCCACCAGAGGTCATATCCATAGGAACTGTTTTCTCCCTCTAACTCTTTGTGATTATGTCTTTATTGAGAGTGTATCCTGTTTTTTAAAAGTCTTATGGGATATAGTTTATTTTTGGCCAGTTAATAGCTGACTGTTAGTTCTATCAAAGAAGACTTCAAAATTAATAAAGAGGTAACAAGACCTCTAAAGGGTCTTTGCATTTTGTTTAACATATTAATGCCTTCCTATCTATCCCTGGGGTGCTAGGTGGGGCAGTGGATAGGCCTGGAGTCAGGAAGCCTTATAGGCTTGAGTTCAGATTTGATCACACTAGCTGGGTGACCCTGGGCATTAACTCTGTTTGCCTCAGTTTTCTCATTGTAAAAAGAGCTGAAGAAGGAAATGACAAACCATTTTAGTATCTTTGCTGAGAAAAACCCAAATGGGGTCAGGGAAAATTGAACATGACTGAAATGACTGAACACCTATCCCTACTGTGATTTTATCAACAAGACTAAGGATGAGAGTCAATTGGTCAGGTAACAGTGGATGATGCTAATGAAAAATCTGTATTCAAATATGTTAAGAGATTTTCTTGGCATCCTAAAAGCAAATTGGATCAATGTGAAGAACACATTTAAAGCAATTAACACTTAAGCAATACCAGTCCTAATGTAAAGTTTGGTATTATGAAATTTATTATAACACATATGAAAATTATCTGAATTAAACCTAGTATGAGTGGAACATAGGATCATTCACCCTAATGCAATTCCAAAAAGAAAAACACTTCCTCACCAAAAAAGGAGGAAGTATATTCTCAGAGAACATAATAAAAGGTTAAAAAAAGTTCTATAGAGCTACTTTTGGAACAGGCAGAAATCACTTCACCAAGAATATTGAAGGCTGATAACAGGTACATGCCATTGGAGTTGTCAAATGTAAACAAAATTGGTTTACTTCTGGAGAGAGTTTATGAAATGGCTAAGATCCAAGAGCTGCATCCAAATGAACTCATCCAATAATATGTCAACAAAAAGGTCATAAACCGAGTCTGAGTCCCACAGAGTTGTTTTTGGACAAAGTGGCTTCTGATGGCAATTGAAGACCAAGTTCTTACCATCAGAAATTACAGAAAGGTTATTTGGTTGTTGGTGATCGATGCAGATTATGCGAAGAAAAGGTAAAAACAAACAAAACCTTCAAAATAACTTTATAGCATGTCACTGTGCACTGTGAAGATTTAGTAACTGCCATGTATCTATCAGATATGACCTAGTAGCTGCAATGGTTCAACAGAAGCTCTTTGACAGATGACAAATCCCCACAACAGACCTTAAAATATCTTTGAGAACTCCTCCAATAAACCGTACTGGAACCAGAGGATTATCACAGACAGAAATGTTGCTCACAATCTCCTAGATAGATCATTGATCCATAAAACTTAAGAACAATACTTTTAATAGCTGTCACTAAACCAAATACCCATAATCTCTAAGCTGTGTAAGAATAAAATACTTTAGAAATAGAATCCTAGCAAAATAAATCAAAATCATATGAGAATAGGATGAGGTGCATATGTCATATCATCCTGACTGCTATTGGAGTTGTCCTGGAGATGCTTTCAGTAAGCCTACAGAAGATGAGCTTGTATATTAATACTTTTACAAATATGTTATCTTATTTACTTGTTCAATAGTCTATAGAGCATGATACATAGTGTCCCAAATGTCTTAGTGCAATTTTGACCTTAAGTAGCTTGAACTGTTTTAATACCTTAATAACTTAACACTGTACTAAAGACTTTTGGGACATGTCACATACAGATCAGTGGTAATTTGTCCCAGGACTGTTTCTATCTGTCCTTTATTAAAAAAAGAAGAAAACAATATAACAGCAGCAGTAACAATAATCACTGATTGGAATCCACACAATATCAAAAGAATTAGAGACACTCCATTGCCCAACTCCAGGCATTTTCACTGCTTATCATCTTCCACACATGGAATAATCTCCCTCCTCATTTCTGCTTCTCGACTTTTCTGACTTCCTTCCTGTCCCAGCAAAAATCCTGCCTTCTACAGAAAGTGGTTTCTGATCCCTCTTAATTCCAATGCCTTCTCTCTATTGATTATTTCCAATTTGTCTTGAATATAGTTTGTTTGAAAGTAGTTTTCTGCAAGTTACCTCCCCTCCTTAAATTGTGAACTCTTTGAGAGCAGGTACTGAGCTTGTATAGGTACTTATAAATGTTTACTGGCTGGCTGACTGGAGCAAAACCCTAGCACATTGGGTGGATTTTCAGTAGACAAAATAGAAGTCAATGGACAAAATTCACACAGGAATTGCAAGTATATATGGGTTTAGATTTATAGCTTTGGAGGGATATAGCAAAAAAATGTTTGGTATAATGGATATTATTTGATTTAGGATTGCATAGTCCTGGGTTCATATTCTATCATCAGTATCTACAAGCTCTGTAATCATGAATGAATAAGTCATATAACTTGTTGAGCTTTGGGTTCTTTGTCATAAAATGGGGATAATATTTGGATTATCTTTTAGCAGTTATTTGCTATAGGGACTACACAGGCTTGTTTTGTAAAGCTCAAATGAGCTAATATATATAAAGCACTCTGCAAACATATATAAATGCCAGTTAATGTTACTGTCTCCATCAGTTAGATATAAATCCATTGAAGTGTTATAATAACCAACTTATGTAATGCTTTAAGGTTGACAAAGCACTTTATATACATAATCTCTTTGAAGGTTAAGCCTAGAACTCACAGATGTGGCTCCATTCCCTTGAGAAGGGTATGGGTGATAAATACAGTCATGAATCAACCATCAAGGATTCATTGAACACCTACTATGTACCCAGACTTAGGTTAAGTTCTATAAAGATAAAGAAGCACAAGTTTACCCCTTCCCTCTTGGAATTTACAGAGTATTTGGGTAGATAAACAAAACAGAAGAAACAATAGCATTTTTGAGAAGTGAGACTGTTTTGTGTTTGCATCCCTAGTACCTTGTCCAAGGCTTAGGAAAATTAAGTATTATTAATACGAAATATAATATTATCTTCTCTGTCAAAAAGCCATTCTGAGAGTTGAATTGGGTTCCACCTGGTGGGGTCTAAGCTCTGTTTATCCTGTAAACAAAAAGTAACTTAGGCTAGTCACTACTACCAAAGTGACCCTCTCATTAATGTTTGGAACAGTTTGGATCACCAAGGAGGAAACGACCAGGATGAAATGGATTATTTTGCTCAGATTATTAAATGTGGCTGGAAGTTCGAGACCAGGCCTAGTTCCTTACATGAACTTCCCTCACCCCTGTCCCCTCTTCCCCTACTGTTTATTCTCCTGAATGTATAAAATTCTTTCTGTAAGTTTTCATGGTGGACACCAGTATACTCAGATACACGGCAGTGCACCAGGCTCATCACCCTCTTTATCTCAATTAAAGATGCCTTTTCCTCTACATTTTGATTTATTTTGAGTTTCATTTATTGACTTGATAAGGGCAAGATTGCCTCTTTCCTCCAGGAATTTGGAGAGCATTTAGGTAGACAAATTTGGCAACATGAAATAATAGCATTATCCCCTATACTCCAGTAGTTTGTAAACTCTTTGAGAATGAGGAGGAAACTGAGGTAGATAGAGATTAAGTAATTTGCCCAAGGTCACACAACTAATAAGTGTATGAGACAAGATTCAAATTCAAGTCTTCTTGACTCCAGGTGTGGTGCTTTATCCACTGGACCACCAACCTGCCTAGTCCAATGCCCTCTTTTTACAATTGAGAAAACAGTGACCAAGGAAGGTAAAACAACTTGCCCTGGGTCCCACTAGGAGTAAACATCAGAAGCAGATTTAAACTCAAGTCTTCTGACTCCAGAACAAGTGCCCTTCCTACTGTTCCACATTGCCTCCTTCTGTGTAAGAAATATATAAGAAATGAAAGAAGGAAAAACAAAACACAACACCAAGTTTCAGAATTTAGGTAGTTGAGGGGGCTGGGGGAGGGGCTAATGACCAAAATAGTAAGGTCAGCAGGAGCAGCAGGTTTAGGGGGCTAGAAAGGAAGTTGTGGTCTTGGTTTCATCCCCAGATAACCTCTATTTTCCCCCTCAGATCTGGTATCCTGCGAGTGAGCCATTGTTTCAGTCATATAGTTGAGCACAGGCCAGGTGGATGAGCCAGCTTTTACAATCCAGTCTGACTCAGCTGCAAGCATATAGAAAAGGTCAGAAAGAGATACAGAAATGACCTGAATAAAGAAAACCAAATGTATTTACGGGATTTACAGTCTAGCGGCAAGCTGAGAGCATAGCTGCAGAGCCCTTCCAGTGCCTGCCTGCCAAGGGATGGTTTCAGGTAAATATGCCCAAAGCCAATGGAAGAGAGACTGTCTATGTGGGTGGGTGAACAGCAAGGTGAGACAATTAAGCCTTTCCAAAGGGATGGATGGGAAAGGACTGTTTCTCTCAAGAGACTTTCTCTAGGTTATACTTTTTTATCCTGGCTGAATTCAAATCCTTTAAAAAAAGTTTTCCCCAGAATAGCAGATGTAGAGGGACAGCAACCTTCAAGTATTCTTCTATAAATAGGACACTGGTCTATTACTTGGCTAAAGCAAACCATCACTGGTTGTTTTTTTTTCTCCTCTGATAATGAGGGGCACAGTGTTTCTGGCCTTTAGGACACTCCATACTCATGTGATTGACAGAAGGAATGAAATCAGCATAGAAAAGAAAACCAGAATATCCATAGTGGTCCAAATATAAGCTTCATTTTTTTCCCTTCTCTCCACAAAATTGGCTGGTATAAAACCTAAATGCAGCCTGAAATGGGTGTTATTTTTTAGTATTACTAAAAGATACATGTGCACACATTTACAGTGAAAAATACATATCTGTATTAATATATATTCTACAAAAACTATATATATATATGTATATTCACCTCAAAGGGATTTTATTTTAGGACTATGGTCTTTACTCATAGACATCCTATATTTGGAATGAGATGCTATTTTCTCCCTCACATCTCTACACACATTTCAAGTCAATTCAGTTATATACATGTTCAAAACCTGCTATATACACAAGGTACTGAGTTTGTCACTGGAGACACAAATGCAAAAAAGACATAGTACCTGGCTTCAAGAAGCTTACAACCTAGTGCGTGTGGGAATACAACATGTTTACAAATAGATATGGCATAAGATAGAATGTGATTTGTGGGAAAACCTGGGAAATAACTTGACACACTATTGAAGGAAGATTTGAGGAGAGAACCATTGCTTTCATCTGGAAGAATGGGCAGGTAAATCAGTTGAGGCTTCATGGAAGAGGGGGTCTCTGAACTGATTCTTGAAGGAAGAGGGTTTCAATAGACAGAGATAGTAAGGGAATATTTAGCTACTATTACTGCTGTCTCAAACTGTGTGCACAGTTCAGCAAAGAAAAAAACCTTGTCTGTAATATGTGCAAAGCACAGTAGTAGTCAGAGGGTTAGATAATAAAAACAAATCTCTTTCCTCAAGGAACTTACATTTTACTGCCATGGGAAAAATAATTAATATATTCAAATGGATATTGGCACATTGCTTAGGGATAAAAGGTCAATTTCTTGCTCCCTGTCATTTTGATCTCACAGAAAGAGGTGTATATTTTAAAAGTTTTATCCATGCCTTTCCCCTCCTCTCTAAATCTAAGAGTAATTTCTGTGGCACTGTGGATAGAGTGTTGCCCCTGGAGTCAGGAAGACTGATATTTCTGAGTTCAAATCAGGCTTCAGACAACTTACTGGCTTGTGACCCTGAGCAAGTCGCTTATTCCTGTTTGCCTTAGTTTCCTCATCTGTAAAATGAGCTGGAGAAGGAAATGGCAAACCACTCCAATATCTTTGTCAAGAAAACCCCAAATAGGGTCACGAAGAGTCAGACGTGACTGCAAAATGATTGAACAGCAGTGATTTCTGGATAATGCTTCTTCTTCCATTGTCTCTCCCCTGCCTTACCCCAGCCAGAGAGCCTTCCTTAGTAACAAATAATTAAACAAAATCCACCAACCCATGAATTGTGTCTAATTGCAGCTGTGACATGTCACACCCACAGTGCCCTCGCCTCTTCAACAAAAGGAAGGAGGGACATTTCTAGAATCAGGATTTTAAGAGCAAGAAGCTTTGAGACATTTCTCAGTCTGGATAAATGTCCACAGAAGCCACTCAGCTCATTTTGATCCTTAATTATTACAATGAATTGCTTGATAGCATAGCATCTTTGGAGGAAGAGAGAGAGAGAGAGTTTAGTTAAATCCAAATTGATCAGCATTTATTGCGTTATGATGTCTGGAAACAATGCATTTCCTTAAAATAATGGTGTGGCTCCTACTGAGTAGGTGACAAGTGGTTAGCAAGTCATTGCTATTTTAGGGAGATGACTGAAGAAAAGTTTGGTCCAATTGTACCAAGAGTAGAGAAATCTTAAAAAAAGAAAGAAGATGGCATAATTCATGACATGCAGCCATTCTTGCTCATCACCCTGTTAATCCTTCTTCTTCATCAATAAAGGATTAATTATTCAATGGTCTTTTTAGTTCCAAATTAGCCTGATGGCATTTTCTCAAAGGGAAAAGAGGACAATTTATGAAACAAAGGCCTTGTTCTTAACAGAGGAGTTTGAAGGTTGGGAAGAACGGAGCTAATACTCCCTCCCTCAGGGAGCTTATTAAAATAATTCATGTACCTACTATCTTTTCTTTGCTGACTCCCAATTCTGTACCACCAGGCCTAATTTTTTTTTTACCCCTGCTTTATCTTTCATTTACATCTGCCTATAGAATAGAGCATTTTCATGCCCTGTCATCACCTTGGACTTAAGATATCCAACTGTCAAATTCTTATTTTCCCTTCAAAAACTGCTTCACCTTCTCTTCCCATTTCTGTCAATGGGAAATACCTCACCCTATAAACGTTCGAGTCATCTATGACTCCTCTTTCACCCCTTACATCTTATCAGTCATCAAGTCTTATTGATTCTCCCTGCTTAATGTATCTTGGATTGTTTCTTTTCATAGTCAATCCCACTTCCAGCATCCATTTCTGAGCCCTGATTAGTTCACTTCTCAACGTGATTGATTTCCAAGGAAGCCAATCAGATTCGTGGATCAAGACATGTCAAGGGGCTTGGTTTCTCAAGTTAGTGTTTGGTGATGAGTGAAGACTGAGAAAATCAAGAAAGAACAAAGTCTTGGAGTCCATGGCAAAGTTTTCTAGACAAGTTCCAAGAGGGCTCTGAAATCTTGGGAATCTTGACCATGATTAGCATGGTGGAAAGCCCAGGGATAAAACCGTGAACAGATCCAAGGATGCCTTATTTTACCCCAGAGAGTTTAAGTTCATGTAGACTTAGCCATATGTTCCTTCTTTGTGCTTCCTATAGCAAGTTCATTCAAGAGTTACAAGCTACTACTGACTTAACTTCTCAGCTTCCTAACATCTATGCTTACCGGCAGTTGGTAAAATTAATTTGCAGAATGGAGCTGTAAATAGAAAATATATGAGAATAATAGGGAGCTAATTGAGTCCCCTAAGACTTGTTATAAAGAAGGCCAAATGGGTACTCAGAGCCTGAGCCAGCTCTCCCATCCAGGCCGCAACACAAGGGTCATTTCAAATATCTGTTCTGTCCAATGTTAGCCAAAGACAAAGACACTATTTCAGATACCTTAATTTTCCACCACCTGCTCCTCTCTTCATTTTGTTCTGTTCTATCCTCCATGAGTCCCGGTAGGAGCTCAGATAACACAGTGGCATAGTAGGAAGGGCCCTGAACTTGGATCTAGAACTAGCTTTCAGTTCAACTCAATTTATTTCAGTTCAGTTCAATTCAATTCAAATCAGTTCAATTCATTTCCATTAAAGTCAGTTAAGCCTTGTAAATTTCTACTTCCTTCAGTCCTCACAAGTTCTTTGAGGCTACTCTCAGTGTTGCCTCTATTTTATAGATGAGGAAGAAGCATCTCAGATTGGTTCTGTGACTTAGGGTGCTTTAGCTAGTGTGGGTTCTACCTCTGACAATAGTCATGTGGCCTTGGACAAGTAAAATCCCTTTTCCAAGCTACAGTTTTCCTATCTATAAAATAGGGATAAAAATACTTATGGTTTTCCTACTTCAGGATATTTTGATGAGAAAAGCCTTCTGAGAACTGCAAAGTTCCAGAGTGATGTGAATTGTTATTATTTTAAATATCTTTTTCCTTTTTTAAAGTCACAGGAAACACTTTTTGCCTCATGCAGGAAAGAAACATCTCCCAATAGGTGTTTATAAGCAAGAATGTGGTTCCACTGCTATCCCTTCTGCATGTCATTTTAGCAATTGCTCTCACAAACTGCTTAGTGTACTCATTTTCCTGCTTCTAGAATTAAATTAGAGGAGAGAAAACAAAGCTGTTTTAAAGGTTCCTTCTCTCCTTTTTTTGACAGGCATTGTATTTGGGGCAAGAAGGAGTACTCTCTTTAAAATGCTGATGCAAGTATTATACAAACATAATCTTTTCCCTTCTTTACTTGCTCCTCTCCTAAAGTGTTTGTTGTCTTTACCTATTAAAACATAAATTTCTTGAGGGCAGGGATGTCACTCTTTCCTATTTGTATCTTCAGTTCTTAACACATTGAAGGCTAAATAAATGCATATTCATCCATCCATCCATCCATCCATCCATCCATCCATCCATCCATCCATCCTCTGTCACTTAAACCTGTGCACCTCCGATAGTATACAAAACCTTCCCAGGTCTTCAGTGTTAGCTTTGAACCTGAGAAGTCTCAGACACTTAATGGTTGTGTGACCCTGGGCAAGTCACTTAATGCTGTTTGTCTCAGTTTTCTCATCTATAAAATGAGCTGGAGAAGGACATGGCAAACCACTCTTTATTAAGAAAACCCTAAGTGGAGTCAGGGAGAGTTGGATACACTGAAAATTACTAAATAACAAATGGGAAGCTCACTTGTACCCTCCCTCAATTAAGGTATTATTCATATCTCAGAAGTTTGCAGAGAAGCAATATGATAAAATATACAAGGTTCTGCCTTTGCTAATGTTCAATATTTGGTTAGTTAACCATGCAGGGTAAGGTGCTAAACTTGGTTTCTTCAGTCTTTCTGATCCTGCAGTAACTCTTTAGACCCTAAGTCATATGGGAATTCAATCTGTCAGGTGGAGGGAGTTTCCACATTAATGAAAGCACAGGTCCCTTACAGGTATTGATGTAAGATGTTTATACTGAACATGTCACCTCTTCAGGCTAATGGTAGGTGTTGGGCAGCCACTGAGACTATCTTGTGTTGCACTATTATCTCATTTGAGGTCTGGGATCTATGCCAGGTCAATTTCCAGTGGAATGTTTTAATCTGTTCATAGCCCCTATTACCTATACAGCTTGGTAGTCAATGATCAGTTGCTTCCAATTCACTATTGGACTGTTTATATTTTAAGATTTTTCCCTGGTGTGATATTTCCAGTTTTCAGACTGGAGGAAACATTTGTATTTCTATAAACATTTCAGGTTCTTTTCATGTGAAATTACCTTGGCCTACCTTCTTGGAGGGCTTTTTTAGTAATGGATGACAAAGAGCTCTGTTGTACCTGATAACTAAGACTTCCCTTCCCTGGGTGGCCTTGATGGCTACAATTCCAGAAGGCTGCATCTGAGACTGTGCTCTGGCCATCCAAGGAACTGAGTGAGTTGTTAAACGGTGGTTAAAAGAATCAGAAACACTGCTGATGGAAGCTAGGAGGATGCTCAGCTAAGTGTGGCTCTGGCTTTCTTGGCAAAGGACCTGCTGGAGAGAGTCATGTCTGCTGCCAAATATTTTTATGGTGGGCACTCATCCAGACCATATTAGCTGTCAGGGAGTCTTCATCCCCTCGAATCCATGTGATGATCTGTTTTCCAGGATACTGTCCCTGGTTGTTAATTAATGTACCACCTGCTATGGAGGTCCTCACTCAAGGGCCAAGTCTGCAGGTTTGCATGGGAAACTAGACTTTATCATACTGGGGGGATTGAGGAGGGGTAAGGATCTTGGGTGTCTGAAAAGATTCATGAACAGCCTGGAAGACAACAGAACCCTCACTTATTACCTCATCTCTCCTGGGCAGTCTCAAACACCCAGAGAAACTAGTCTCAGACTCTACCAGCTGTAGTAATAACTCCCATAGAGCCTGGGGTACAGTCTCTCTTTTTTTGTTTCACAATATACTTTGGATTTAGTGCCCCTAGAACCTGAATTGGCTGGATGAATAGGTACCTGCTCTAAGCTGATTTGGTGAAGAAGCCCTTCTTTATTTGTCATTTTTTCCTCTCTGTGTTTTACTATGTATATCCCTAGCAAATTCTCCAAAACAACCAAGGATGGTCAAATAAATGATTCTGGAATAAAAAAACACCTAATGAGACTCACTCAAAGAATGAAGGACTGGTGGTGTTGTGACAACTTTGGCCTCGTGCCTCATGAGGCTTCCTCATTATTTTTGACCTTGCAACTCTACTGACCACTTTAACAGACATAAAAGAACAATACATAGGACAATAACCACTTCTTTAGGAAAATTGGAAAATGATTTATATCTGGAAGGGACTTTAGACACTGTGCAATGCAATGTTCTTATTTCATAGATGAGGAAATTGATATCCAAGGAGGTGAAGTGACTTGGCTAAGGACATACCTTTAGTGTCATAGAAGAAATTTGGACTCAGTTCTTTGACTCCAGAATCTATCTTAGAAAGCCTGGACTTTTAAACTTTAAAAAATTTGTTTTAACAAAGTGGTCTGTTATTAACTCATATTTAAATGGTACCTGATCATACAGACAGTTGAAATATCTTAAAGAAGAACATCAATATCCTTGTCGGTAGCTCTTTGGGGTGTAAAAAACACTTGCCTATGAGGTAAATGGTATAGATATTTTTATTATTTCCATTTTATAGATGAAGAAACTGAAGTTCAGATGAGAAGTGAGTTGCCCAAGGGTCACAGGGTTAATAAGTCTCAGGATCAGAACCTGAACTCATTTTGTTTTTTAAAGACATGTGCTCTTTCCAATACATCGTAGTGCTACCCAGAGTATATTAAGCTACAGCAACTTATCACTCTTCCCTCTCTGCTACCTTCTGACCTTTTCTTTGTCCATCTTTGCCCACATGCCTCTTTCAATTTATGTAGCAGTAATCAGCTTGCATTTTGTTTTTCTAGTTGTGTTTTATTTCTGTCATATTATTCATGTCTCTATTTCTTTATATTTCTCATAGTTGGCCTTCTTAGCTGTAGTAGAAAATTCCATTTCATTAACCTTCTACAGTATTGTTTGTTTGGCTATTTCCCTGCTGTTGGACATTAAGATTGTATCTAATTTTCACTCAAACAAAAATAATTCAGCTATAAATACCCCTGTATAGATAGTTCTGTCTTTTTTTTTTTCTGAAATGCTCTTAGGATACATTCCCAGTAGTAGGATTATTGGCACAAAGGGCTTAATTATTTTGATAACTTCAGAGTTTTTTTTTAAATTGGTCCAATCTTTTTGCAGAATAATTTGCAATTCTATCATCAATGTATAATGTTACTGTTCCCCTATGACCCTCTTTGCCAGCAATAAACTTTGTAATTTTTGTTTACTTTTGAGTATGAGGTCTATCAGATTATGTGCATTCCTCTGATTATTAAGAGATTGAACACTGAAAACATATTATTTGGAGTTTGTGTATCTTTTTCTAAATTGATCATTCAGTTTAAAGCGACCATTTAGTCACAGGAGATTCAGCTTTTTTGTATATTTTAGAAGTCTCAGGAGACTTTTATATTTGCTATAAATATTTTCCATCAAATTTGTAAAATAGAAGCAAAACCAAAAAAAATTTACCCAGAACTCTTTAGTCTCTATATGTGGGCATTTCTCTATATGTCACATGAATGAATGACTTAGACCAAAACCATTCCTGAATTTTAGCTGTGTTTCTAGTTCTAGTGTCAGCCTTAAAGGTGGGTGAATTATGTATGAAATTGTTGAGGGAAGAGAGAGGAAGAGGGGAGAGAAAAGTGAAAGAAAAGAGAAGTAAGAACAGAGAGAGATAAAAGAGAGGGAAATATGTGAGAGAAAAGTGAGGGAAGAATATGGGGAAGAGAAGAAGAAAAGAAGAGAGAGGTGAAAAGAGGAATAAAGAAAAAATTAAAGAGACATAAAAATGAGAGGGAGAAGAAAGAGGTTAAAGAGAAAAGGGGTAGAAAGGGAATTAAAGGAGAACTTAGAAGAAGAAAGGAGACATTTACGAGCTTAAGTACGTCCAGAAAAAGGAGACAAGGATGATGAGGGCACTCAAAGCTGTACCATATGAAGGACTGGTCGAAGCAGCTAGGGATATTTTTTTTTTAAAGAAAAGAAATCTTTGGGTAGAGAGAAGGACATAATTGGTAGCTTCAGTTATTTAAAGAGCTTATTTTATGAAAAAAGGATTTAGACTTATTCTGCTTGGACATGGAAGAGCTAGGTGAAATTTTTGGAAATTACATGGAGTTAGATTTTAGCTCTGTAAGAAAGAATTTTTAATTTATTTAAAAAAAAAATTATACAGGTCAAAGGATATGAACAGGTAATTTTCAGAGGAAGAAATTAAAGATATCTATAATCATATAAAAATGTTCTAAATCACTTTTGATTACAGAGATGCAAATCAAAACAACTCTGAGATACCACATCACACCTATCAGATTGGAACCCATGACAGAAGAGGAAAATGATAAATGTTGGAGAGGATATAGGAGAGTTGGAACACTAATTCATTGCTGGTGGAGCTGCGAGCTCATCCAACCATTCTGGAGAGTGGTTTGGAACTATGCCCAAAGGGCTACAAAAATGTGGATACCCTTTCATCCAGCAATAGCACTTCTAGGACTGTATCCCCAAGAGATCATAAAAATGGGAAAGGGTCCCACATGTACAAAAACATTTATAGCAGCTCTCTTTGTAGTGGCCAAAAACTGGAAATCAAGGGGATGCCCATCATTTGGGGAATAGCTGAATAAATTATGGTATATGAATGTAGCGAAATACTATTGTGCCAAAAGAAATGATGAACAAGAAGACTTCAGGGAGGCCTGGAAGGACTTATATGATCTGATGCTGAGTGAAAGGAGCAGAACCAGGGGAACTTTGTCCACAGCAACGACCACAGTGGGTGAGAGTTTTTTTGGTAGAGTTGGATCTTCATGGCAATGCAAGGACATTAAAAAAATTCCCAATGGTCTTCTAAGGCAAAATGCCTTCCACATTCAGAGAAAGAACTATGGAATTCAATCAGAGAATGTAGCAAATCATTTGTGTGTGTGTGTGTGTGTGTGTTTGGTTTGTTATATAATTTCTCCCATTTATTTTAGTTCTTCTACACAGCAAGACTATAATGAAAATATACGCAGTAGGAATGTATGTGTGGATCCTATATAGAATTGTATGGTGTCTTGGGGAGGGAGGGGGGTGGTGGGAAGTAGGTAGAGGGAAAAAAATCTAAGTTTTATGGTAGTGATTGTAGAGCATTAAAAATAAAATGAATATATTTAAATAATTATATATGTACCTTTAATTTTTGAATCAAAATAATTTCTTATGTGAAAATTCTAACTTTATGAAGCTTGTTAGCTGTGCATATTATATTGGCCTGCCACTGCAGGAAAACCAAACAAGGAGTCCAGGAGCAACATTTTTTATTAGTTCTCTAGTTTTAAAAATGTTCCCCCCAATTTAATTTTATTATTATTATTATTTTTTTACCAATGAACAAATATTTATTTTCTTTCCTGACCACTTACTGCCTCTCCTGAACAATTAAAAAAGAAAAATAAAACTTTCATAGCCAATCTGCAAAATAAAAATACAAAACAATTCCCCTTAGCCATATCCAAAAATGCATCTTTGAGTCTGCATTTTAAGTTCATGACCTCTCAGGCAAGTGGTAAGGGGCATCTTTGGTCCTTTGGAATCGTTGTTTCTCATTGAATTGATCAGAGTTCTAAAGTATTTTGAAGTTTCTGTTTATGTTGTCGTATAAATTGTAATAAATTGTATAAATTGTTTTCCTGGTTCCACTCATTTCACTCTGCATTGGTCTATAAAGTTCTCCCCAGTTTTCTTAGAAATTATCCATTTAGTTATTTCTTAGGGTTCAATTATATTTCATTTTGTTATTATAACAATTTATTCAACTATTCTCCAATATGTTGTCACTCTCTTAGTTTTCATTCTTTCTGCCACTACAAAATGAACTACTGTAAAAGTATTCTGTACAAAAACATCCTTGTTTTTTCTTAATTTGATCTCGGTTGGGGTTTATAGAGCAAAGAATGGTACAGCTGGATTAAAGGATTTAGTTTAGTGACTTTTTGGCTGTAGTTCCAAATAGTTTTTCATATTCTCGTGTCTTTTTTCCAAACCTTTTCCAATATTTGTCATTTCTCCAGACTGATGGGTATGAGGTAGAACCTCAGAGTTGCTTTAATATACAATTTCTGAAGTAGTAGTGATTTGGAGCATTTTTCTTATGGTTGTCAATAGTTTAGATTTTGCCCTTAGAAAACTTGCCTGCTCATCTCCTTTTGCCATTTATCTACTGGGATATGGCTCTTAGTCTTAAAAAAATTTGAGTCACTTCCTTGTATATGAAATCTTTATCAGAGAAACTTGCTGCAAAGATGTTTTTTTCTCCAGTTACATTTTTCTACCAATTTAAAATGCATTGTTTTTGTTTATGCAAAATTTCTTAAATTTTATGTAATCAAAATGGTAAATTTTTAGTTTCTGAGATCCTTTCTATTCTTTGTTTGATCATGAACTATTCCCTTATCCATAAATTTCTTCCTAGTTCCTCTAATTTGCACATTTTCACCTTTTATGTCTAAGTCAAATATTCATTTGGAATATGTCTTGGCATACAGCGTGTAATATTAGTTTATGCCTAATTTCCCTCAGACTGATTCTCAGTTTAAAGAAGAACTTTTAAACAACCAGGGTTGTAAAAAAGTGAAAAAGATGTCTAATGATACAGTGAGCTCCCAATTACTAGGGATGTTTAAGCAAAGGCTGCATGGGAGTGTTATAGAGGGGTAACTGAATGTGTTGGGAGGTTGGAGATGATCTTTGAAGCCCCTTCTAACTAATATTCCATTTGTGATTGAAGGTAAAGAGAAGAGAGAAGAAATGAAGAGAGAGATGAATAAATTTCACCTTCCAGCCAAGTCAGACAAATCTTTTCAACATATTGGCTACTTAGCTAGCAGGTGCAGCAGGAGTGAGCTGATTTTTTAATACCCAAGGGCTAATGCTCCCAGATGGTTCAAGATGCCTACCTGTGTGTGTACAAAAACTAAGCAATCATCTTGCCTTCCCAGGCCACCTGGAAACAGCAGGAACCCTTGTAGGCATAATTGTACCTTCAAATTTTAGCAGAATGCTCAGGCATTTCCAATTTTTAAAGCCTGCGTCAGGATCCTGCATCTTTAAAAAAAATGTTTATGAAAGAAAGCACTATCAGATCTCATTCTCCAAAAGCAATACTTGGAGCACTGAAATGGAGGGTTAACTCCTAGGGATTAGGGCCCCATGCTTTGTTCAGCACTTGGCTGCCAAGGTTCCATGACGTAGAGAGAAAGACAGTACTTTGGGACTAGGAAGACTTGGGTTTGAGCCTAGGCTGTGCTACTTACCAAATTTATTCCATTATTAAATGCATACTATATGCAAGGTATTTTTCTAAGTTTGAGGATATAAAATATAACCAAACAATCCTTGCCTTCAAGGAGCATATATTTTATCACTATATGTGTGTTCAGAATACAATACATATAGAAGTAAGTAAATACAAAATAAATGCCAAATGGTAACATGAAATAATTTCAAGAAGGTGAGAGTTCTCCTTGGAGGAAATGACAAGAAAGACCTCATGCAGGAGGAAGTCTATAATCTATACTTTGATGGAAGGTGAGCATTCTACCCTGAGAAAGTCATTATCCATCTATGGGCTCCTATTTTTACATGTGCAAAATGAAGATTATAATTGCACTAACTTACCTTAAAGATGTGTTGTGGTTTATGAATGGTGGAGTGCAGTAGGAATATGAATGATTGCTATTGATAGTAATAACTCTCATGGTACACCAATCAGGAACAAATGAACCCCATTTGTAGTTTCTGACTCCTTCTAAAGGGAGAATAAAAAGAACTTGACTCCTTTAGAAAAAAATTAACTTGGCT
Organism: Bettongia penicillata ogilbyi; assembly: GCA_023548195.1. Taxonomy (NCBI): domain Eukaryota; kingdom Metazoa; phylum Chordata; class Mammalia; order Diprotodontia; family Potoroidae; genus Bettongia; species Bettongia penicillata. Next base: position 1,741,654 of record JAJHZJ010000365.1, read on the forward strand.
TTCAGAGTCCCAAGAGTTATAACAATGAGAAGTGATTAGGTACTTAGGGCTACCCTTTGACAGAAAAGGAAAGAATGAGAAAGGATTAAGTATGACTGTATATATATTCTGTGGCACACTGAGAATGTGGATATCACAAACAATTAGATAGAGCAAGTTTCTCAAACTAGAAGACACTCACTTGAAAAGGTTTGGCCCTTGGAGGCTTGAGGATAAATGACTTTTTCCACAACAGGTAATTAGCTCATGTAGCAGGTTCCCAAAGGGAGCCACGAAAGTTGATTTACATGGACACTGGAAAAGAATTGTTTCACAACTTCTTCCTTGGTTGGCTTAGGAGAGACAGGCAGGAAGAAGGAACCACTTGGAGAATCATACCATCTTGAATCAAGTCATATGTGAGGGATGGTGAAAGGATCTGGGAGTGCTGAGTTCAAGAACGTAAGGCAGCTAGGACATGAAGGAAGGTGTATTCATATAGCAATTTACAGGTTAGGAATGCTGTTCATTTCCTCTCACCTCATTTGACCTTCAGAATGACCTTGTGAGACAGGTGATGCATATATTAAAATAAACTCCGTTTCTTCCATCTATTAGAATCTCTGCTTACTTTAAAGTATAGTTCAAGCATTACTTTCTTTATGAGGACACTACTGGTTCCCACAACTATTAACTCCCCTTCCCTTTCTCCATCAAGATCACCTTATATTTATTTTATATATATTTTGAATATATGTATCTATGTATATGTAGCATTCGTTGTTGGTCTAATTCCCCATATCCCACTGGCATGGGGATTGGGACCCCAGAGGGCAACTGATTACTTCCTTTAGGATTCTTCAAGGTAATTCTTGGAGGTAAAAGTGAGGGACTAAGTTTTCTAGCACTGTCACCTATGAGCCCCTGGTTGGTGTGCTAATAAATATCAATTGGCCAGTTTTCATAATTTTGCTTTTACAAAAGATATTTACTGATAGGTATAGAGAAGGTAGAATTTATAAAAATGTTTTTCTACCCCCAACTCAAGGGAACACTCTATCACTGCACACACATGATCCATAGAGTGGGGCTCAAATTTAGAGAGTTCAAGTAACCAAAGAGTAAATTCATAATTCCTGGTTACTAGTTGTCCCTTCCCCTTCATTCTGTGGAGTCTTCAAGAGACCCCATTTTATATATAACTCTCTTGTGGACTCTGAGGATCCTTGTAGAATCCTAAAGTTGTTTCTCCTAGTGCTATACTGTTGTCAGCTATCTACCTGACCACTGTTGGGTAGCATAGACACCCAACTCCAGTACACAACATCATCATCCCTAGATGTCAAAGGTACCTTGACATATTCTGATCACTCCAAGTTTACTAGGTCAATAAGTCAATGGGGGAGGAGAGAAACTCAGTTCTCTATCCCTTTCCTCCCCCTACCTCCAAGGCAATTTCCTTGACCAAGACTCAATTTTCCTGGTATGGGAGTGCCAGACAGTGTATTATACATATATCAAGAATTATGCCTGTTCTTTCACAACCAATTACAAGTCCCTTCTCTTGTGACATCATCTATCTTCATTCAATCATCAAAGGACTGTTTCTTCAAAATTAATGGGCTTGTTCATACCTATTTCATATCTCCTCCCCGCCCTTGATTGATTTAATCCAATTGTCTGGCCCTTCTATGATTGATTGGGTTGGGGTGGACCCCTATACCTGCATGTGCTTGTTGTTTTCTTTGAGAAAATTCAAATTCTTTGAGGGCAAGGAGATTTACATTTGTCCTTGTATCATCAGTACCTAGTAGTGTGCTTGGTGCATAGTAGGTCCTTGATAACTGCCTGTTGATTGATTGCTGTTAGTTTGTAGACTTGTGATTTCTTCAGCATGTGTAGAAAATGCCATTTACCAATCCAAAGGAACAACCTCTCTGAGAGTTATTCATCAATAATCATTTATTAAGGACTTGCTATGTGCAGGCACTGTCCTGGGAACTGGGAATATGAGAATAAAAGTGAAGCCAGCTTTTGTTCTCAAGGAGCTTACGTTCTATCAGAGAGGGCCATGTACACATCTATACATTTAGAAGGAGTGGTAGCTATGTGGTACAGTGGATAGAGCACTGGGTCTGAAGTTAGGAAGACCTGAGTTCAAATGTGAACTCAGACATTTCCTAGCTGTGTGATCCTGGGCAAGTCACTTAAGCCCTGTTTGCCTAGCTTGCCAAACTCATCTGTAAAAGGAGGATAACAATAATACCTAACTCCCAGGGTTGTTGTTGTGAGGCTCAAAGGAGATAATATTTGTAAAGCACTTAATACATTGCCTGGCACATAGTCAACACTATATAAATGTTAATGACATTATTTTATTCCTCCAAGCTCAATTGATATGATAATAGGTGAAGAGGTATTGATGTGGCAACAAGGTGTCAAGATCTAATAATCTCTTTTTTGAATATGAGCAACTTTTTCTGATTGATCCAAAATAAACAATGAATGGGCTATGACAAAAACTGAGCATGCCTTGGGAACTTTACATGGTTAAGCCCTGCAAACAGGAATATGCTAAAAAATGTTTAACTGGCTCTTTAAAAGTATACAGGACATACTTTTAAGTTCAATCTGTGTTATTAACACTTTTCCATCAATTTCTTAAGTCTAGAAATCAACAAAACAATAAATCAAGCCCTAATTAGTAGCTGTTCTGATTTCCAAAATGTTGTAGCAGCAAATATCCTGACATACATAGGCAAGCCTGCTGTACAGATTTTTAGATCTGCTTTTCTAAAAGGAAAGCAAATTTTGAAAGGTCAATAGCCACTTTAATTAAGCACATGTACAATTCACATAGTTCAGGAGAAAAAGTCAGCATCCTTAACTTCAGAGAAAATACAAGCAGAGAAAAAAAGATCAACAGACAGGGTTTCCAACTTTCTGACTGTAAGCAATCCATACATCACAGATCAACAGACAGATAGAGTTGTCTTATTATTTCATACATACATAGTTACCAGAGAGAGAAGTACCAACAACTGGGTTTTTAAAGCCGGGCAGGGGGTTGGGGGAGGGGGGTGTGGCAGCAGATCCTCAACTGCTGCCCAGAGTCTCATCTGGCCAAACAAACACATCCAATGAGTAAGCCTCAAAGTAAAACTTTGCTTGAGAGTATTATACACTTTTCTGAGCCAGATAGCATCACAACCCTTGGGGACCAGTGCCTCATTAGAAAATTAACAAAAGGTGTGGGCCTTCTGGAATCAAGCTTCCCTTAATGGGCAGGCCCATTAATGGGTGGGGAAGATCTTTAACTCTCTTTAGTATTACAGGTATAAATGCTCATATTGAAAATTTAACATTTGGCTCTTGAGAGTCATTTCAAGTTGATCTTAAAGACACCTAATAGTTCAAGAGTTGGAGAGCTGGATTCAGGTGAAGACAAAGACAGATAAACTGGGGAATAATTCAGCTTTTCACCTCTCAGAAGTGGTTTTCCTTTCTCTATCATTAAATATGGTTTCTAATAGTGGAGCTTCTCGTCCAAAATGATGGAGAGCAATCTATCCAGAAGTTGGAGAGTGGTATGAGAAAGTTCAAGGCATAGCTGAAGAAGCAACAACCCATACTCCAGACAGACATGGAAACAAAGAGTTAGTCACTGAAGTTTAGAATCAGCTTTAAGGAAAGACCTTGGGCAGCAATGACCAACTCTGTGCCAGTCACTGTGCTAAGCACTGGAAATAAGGATGAGCATGAAACAGCTAGGGCCTTTAAGGAACTTATATTCTGTTGGGGAGACAATTCTGCATAGGAAAGTATGAGGGTCCATCCCACTCTAATTAATCACAGAAGGACCAGATAGATAGATTGCATTAATTAATCAAAGGTCTGAACTAGGTGTCAACAAATTCTTAGTCAATTTTGGGAGAAGTGAAGTCCTTTGATCATTGTTTGAAGACAACTGATGCTATATGCATAGGAAATATTTTGTAATTGGCAAGAAGGATCAGATATACCTCTTAGGCAGCAAAGAAGAGAGCCAGCCATGGACTGAGGAGAGAATTAGCCCTGGCAGTTAAGAATTAAGTGGTAGGTAGGATCAGTTCCTGAGAGCCCAGAAAAATGACCTGATGGGTAGAAATGCTGCATTCTGGGGGAGGTTTTCTGATGCCTCTACAGGGGAGAAAGGTTTTGTAGCTACTATTTTACTATGCTATTTTAGCAAAAGCTGTTGCTTTGAGCTAATTTTATTCACTAACTGTCAATGGGAAGCCCACCGATGGAGGTTCAGGAGCTATATTTTTAGAAGGGTAATTTCATACCTCAGTTACATCCTTGAAACTGAGATCAGAGATACCGTCTGGAGACTCTCTCTACAAGTCTGAGTGTATGTTGGGGGAATAATTCAAAGGAGATATTATATGAGTATATACAAAATTAAAGACTTATTGATGGATAGTGAGGTTAATTGACTTGCTCAGTTTTGGCCTAGGTAAGACACAAGTCTTCTTGACTCTGAGACCAATTCTCTATGTATAATTCCATACTGTTTCTCACTCAGATATAACTATTTCCATTTTAAAAAATGAGGCATCTGCTCCTCAGAGAAGATCAGGTCACTTGCACAAGGTCGCACAGCTTGTAAGCAGCAGAGCTAAGACTTGAATCTCATTCTCTGATTGTAAGTCTCATGGTCTTTCTTCACTTCATAGGGATAGCTAGGTAGGTGGCTAGAGCCTAGGCCTGCAGTCAAGACTACCTGAGTTCACATCTGGCCTCAGATACTTTCTAACTGTGTGGTCCTAGGTGAATTACTTAACTTTTGTTTGCCTCAGTTTCCTCAAATGTAAAATGGGGGTCTTAATAGCAGCTACCTCTAAGGGTTGTTGTGATGAACAAATGAACTAATATTTGTAAAAAGCACAGTTACATATAGCTGATGTTTAATACACGCTTGTTCCTTCTTCCCCAAGGAAAAAAAGAATGCAGCTAGTAGAGATTAGTGCTTTCATGTCTTAGAAAACTAGAATCATAAATTCTTAGTGCCACAAAGGACCATCTAACCTGGAGCTCTAATTTTATAAAAGAGGAAGAATTCTATTTCCTCAGACCTTAACCAAGATTACACAGGAATTTCTTGGAAGAGCTAGGACTAGTCCCATATATTTCTATATTTGTGTGTCTATTGTACCATGTTGCTTTGGGGGGAGGTTAATATTTTGTGGGTGTGATCATGAAATATGGAATTTCATTCAGGTCCACAGTGTAGCAACAAGATGCTTATTGCCGTAAGTCTTGTTTGTGTGTCTCCCTCCCAGTTAAAGAGTTTCTGCACTTACTTGTTTTATTTTAATTATGGGAAAGCAACAGACTTCATCCCGGTTATTAAAGACATTGAACGATGAACATTCTTGACCCACAGGAATTCCTGAAAAAACTGAGGAGCAAAAAGGTAAAAGACCAAGGTCACAGTGATATTATGATGGAACTTAACTTCCATGTAATTTAATTTAGCAAATAATTTTTAAGCACTTACTATACACCAGACATGGAGCAAAGGGCTAGAGATAACAAAAAAATGAAAAATTGGATGAAGCTCAAGGAGATTACATTCTACTATGGGGTGGATGTACAATCTAAACTATGTCCTAATTTAGAACCAAGATTTAAACCTTACAATTTCCGTTCTCTTCTTTCAGGATCATGATTCCTCTTTGGATAAAGATACTGTAGTTAGAGTTATTATGGTATCTCTGTCTCAAAGGTTTAGCCCTCCCTGGTTGTAGCTCTAAGCTATTTGTTCTAGGCATTTACTAAAATAACTTCTGAGAATCAGAGAAGTTGTAAATTCATTTTTCAGAGAATCTCAGAATACTAGAGTTGGAAGGGATCTTTGAGGTCACTGAGTCCAACCTGAGTAGGGACTTCCTCTCCAGTATCCATGACAAGTGGTCATCTAACCTCTGTGTGAATACTTTGAGAGATCGAAGACTCAGCACTTTCCAAGTCAGCTCATTTGACTTTTCAAGAGCTCTAATTATTAGGAAGTTCTTTCTCATATAAAGCTCACATATCTTTTTTTACCCTACAACTTTTCTCTATTAGTTCTATTTATGCCCTAAGGGAACAAGAAGAACAAGCCAAATTCTTATTCCAAATTGACAGTCCTTCAGATTTTTGAAGGCAGTTCTCATGTCCCTATATCAAGTCTTCCCTTCTCTAGAGTCAATATCCCTGCTTTCTTTAATTTCTAAATAGTATATGGCAGTTTTGAGTACTCTTACCTTCCTAATGGGTCTTCTCTGGACATGTTTACCCTCCATTCTAAAAAAATGAACACAAAATGGATTACAATGCTTCACGTATGGACTGACCAGTGTCTAAAGGCAGGAAAAAATTTTTAAAAAAAATTCTTAAAAAAATTTTTTTAAAAAATTATTCCCTGCAATAAACAGGGAAACCAGAAAAAAGTTGTGCAGTTGGAAAACAAAGGAACCGAGCCCAGTGGGGATCACCTTATGAATTATATTTGAAAAAAGATGATTTGAGAACTATGAGGTTGTCTTGGCCAGAAAGCTCAAGATGCGCAGTTTTCTAGGGCAGGCAGACCTTCAAGTTGTCTAGAAGAGACTTGCCAGTCTCTACTTCTGCTGTACTATTGAGAGCCAAGACAATGAGCTCATCACACTGGAACAGATCCATCAATATGTGGAGCTCCTAGACAAATATTTTGGCAGTGTGTGCCAGTGTGTGTGAACCAGACATCATCTACAGCTTTGAGAAGGCTTACTTCATATTGGATGAGTCTCTGGTGGGTGGTGATATCTGGGATACCTCTAGTCATAGGACTTGTCATAGGACAAGCAGATGAACTACAGGAGGAAGAGGAGTCACCTTAGTGTCCTGGAGAAGATGGTTTTTGGTATGGCTTCCCACCCTGATGGGAGACATGAGGCATTCAGAATAATTAATAGTAATAATAATTATGACAATAGTTCACATTTATATAGTGCTTAGTATATACTATGTAAGTGCTATACAATTATTTTATTTGACCCTCAAAACAACCCTGAGTGCTATTATTATCCCTATTTTACAAGTGAGGAAATTGAGACAAATAGAGGTTAAGTGACTCACCCGGGGTCACACAGTTAGTAAGTGACTGGGGCCAGATTTGACTTTCCTTTGGGCTCTGTTTTCTCTTGGAATGAACTATGGGTTGAGAACCTCCTCTAAACATTCCTTCCTTCTCTGACTCCATCACTCCCTGTGCCTTTGTTTTTAACCAGTTGAAAATTGAGAAGTTAGAGGAGTGAATAAAGACCATGGCCAAGGCATGTGTGTGTATGTTTGTGTGTGTGTGTGTGTGTGTGTGTGTGTGTGTGATAGCTCTCTATTTTTTCCTGTTCTATGAGAATAGTAGGAACTATGATTTTACCTAAGCCTTCCTTCTTCTCACAAACTCTGTGTGTGTGTGTCAGATTAAAGAGACATTGTTTACAGTCTTCTACCTACCCAAAGAAAAGTAATGTCTTCATTTCCTTCCCCTCCCTGCTCTAATAAATCAAACCTTCCTTTCCTGGGGAAAAGGATCTCAAGTGTATTAAAGAGGGCAGCCTCTTTCTTTATATTTCCTCAGGGAATTCAGGGAAGAACATGGTTAATTGTTCAAGTCTTATGACTTTAAGGGAAGGGGTACAGAAAGGATTAGACCTTCTGGGAACTCAGTGAAACCTCTAATTCTCTAAATTTTGGGGGTATTTATCTCTATTTCTTTTTTCCCCTGAAACAAAAGGAAAAGAATTTAAAATAAAATGAGGGGGTTACATGAGATGGCCCTAAGGTCCTTCTATGTAATGTTCAATGAATCCATTCTTTGGGTTCTATAGACCATTATAGGATGTTCTGTTCTATAGGTGGCAGGATAGAAATAATCACATTTTTTTCAAGTCATTATCACAAAAAGATACTCGAAAATGGTACTGAAAGAGTACTGAAGTTGGAATCAGAACACTTAGGTTTATGATCACACTCCTTCTGAACCTCAGTTGTTATATATATAAAATGAGAACTTGGAGTCAGAGAATGTGAGTTGTAAATCCCACTTCTCATGCTACTAGCTAACTACATGCTCTACTTAATCTCCCTGAGCATTAGTGCCTTTATCTGGAAAATTAAAGGGCTGAGGATCTTTCCAGCTCTAAATCCATATCCTAATGATGATAATTCCTGTCTCATTGGGTTATTGTGAGGCAAGCACACATCCCAGGTATGGGGAATCATTAATGCGAAGGCAAGGAAATGGGAGATGGAACACCATGTGTGAGGCATGCTGGGCCAATGCCAGTTATGTTGACTTTTGTCTTTCCATTGGATTTTGAAAATTCTGGAGGAAAGAGTTAGGCTGATGACTTTGAGCAGCTCTGTCTCACTTAAATCCAATCCCCTCACAAGTCATGACCCTTCTGATGTCATTGGTCCTACAGATGAAGGGCATTGTGCTGGTTGCATCAAACCCTAGAACACAGTTGAGTTCTTAAATTGAATCTATGATTTCTCAAAATAGATTGGTCTAACTATCTATGTAAGAAAAAATGACGAAAGATGACGAATACTTATTGTCCAGACTATGATATGCAATTATATGAGTAGTATATTGTGCTGGCATATCAGTACATATATTTTGTACAGTAACTATATATGGACAAGGAACTGAGCCCAATATTGAATAGGAAGAGAGTTGACTAAATTGTATTTAAGAAATTTTGTAGAGTTTTCGATGAGCTAAAGCTTCTCCTTGAGAAAACCTTGAGAAAACTTTTTAACATCAGTATTTCTTTGGTGATGCTATATGGCTTGCAAATCAGAGAATGTTATTTCCAAGGGATTGAAATCACAGGTCACTTAAAGGGCAATAGTGAGGGATACATTATCACCATAAATAGATTATAGCTTCTTATCAACAATGAATTGCACACAAAATGGGCATAGGAGGTACCATTAAAGTAATATATATTTGGAAGAGAGGGTTGGCTAGTCATGTACCAAGATTGAGAGATAAGAGATGGATAGCCTGTGACTTCTGTTGGCACCTATCTGGTGTCAAGAGGCCTAGAGTAAGGTCCCCAGCTCAGTAAACCCTTGTAGAAGATTTATGGGAGGACAAGGGTAAGTCATATAATGTTAGAAGATATGCATGGCCCATATTCTTTACCAATGGAAGATCACAGATTCATGAAAGTATTGAAATACATATAAGGGGAACTGGGAAATAATATGCCAGGGTAAAGTAAGAAATTCAGGCTGAGAGTAATCCTCCTTGTTTCCAAAGTGTCTCAATACTAATCTTCATTCTGATTGGGGTGGGATGGAGAGGAAGTAGGACTAGAAGTATCCATGCTCTTTATAGACCCACCTGAGCTCTCTTTACAGAACTAACAGCTTCATTTTTCCAATTCTAGTTCTATTCTATTAGAGAAGGCTCCTAAAGGCATAGCAAGCTTGTAGTATAATCACTTTGCTAATAACATATACAATTTCACCTCCTCCCACCAAGGGACAAACTAGGAAGTGAAGCCAGCTAAATTAGGAGAGTTCCTGTAGTGAATAATTGAACAACTGAAATATGCAGATAACCTCTGAAATTCACAGCACACAACTCCATTCTTTATACTGTGTTGTGAAGCTTATGTAGGTCTACCTATCCCTGACAAGTCATGGGAATGGCTTCATGGGAAAGGTGAGATTTCAAATGGTCTCTGAAGGAAGGAAAGGATTCAGACAGTGAGGATGGGGACATTGCAAGTAAGTGTGTGTGTGTGTGTGTGTGTGTGTGTGTGTGTGTAGAAGAGCATGGATATATGAATGTGCTTGGTATGTTAGATTGGAGCAAAGAATGTACTACATTACATAGGAAGAGTGATATTATAGATAGAATGCTGGATTCAGGAAGACCTGAGCTCTAATCATACCTCAGATGGCTTTGTGACCCTAGGCAAATGATTGAAGTTCTCAGGGCCTCAGTTTCTGCTGCTATAAAATAAGGTTGTTGGAGTTCATTACCTTTAAATTCCCTTCCAGTTCTGAATCTATGATCCTTTGTTGGATAAAGAGGGTACAACCAGAATATGAGAGGGCTTAGATGTCATTTGATAGGCAAGGTTGGGAAGCTATTAATGGTTCCTCATCATACTCTTAGACTCAAGTGAAATAGACTTTCTAAAGCAGGAATTAACTCAAAGATAAATAAATGGCTGATGTTTGAAAAAGATTTACTTTTTGATGTCCTTGTTTGCTGTGGCAACTTCTGTATTTATGTGTTTGAATAACTCTTTTGGAGGTTAATGGGAGTTTTGGAGAGAAGAAGGGATCATAATATTTAAGCCTTTGCAGATGTAAGTCTTTCCTGGTAATGAGTTGGGATTTAACAAGTCATTTAAAATTCTCCAGAAAATGCTTTGCAGGTGACTCCCTCTCTCTTTCTTTTTTTAATAGAAGAGAAAGAAAACTATTGTGATCCCTGATCAAAGGCAGTTAGATGTGTTCTTTGGTTTGGAACAGAAACAATTGTAGTTATTATAAACTATGCCTTTAATGAAAATTCAACAGCTTTTTATTAAGCACAAACAACATACATAGCTCATTTCTAGGCACATCATGTAGGAAGGCAATTTGTTTCCCCAAAAGGTGCACTGGATTTGGACTCCAAAGTTCTGGGTTTGAATCTAGGCTTTAATAGATTATTAGATCTATTAAATAGATCTAATAGATGTATGATCCCAGTCAAGCAACTTTTCTCTGATCCTCATTCTCCTCATCTGTAAAATGGGGATGATAATACTTTTACTCTCTACCTCTCAAATCTTTGTAAGGAAGGTACCTTGTCAGATGTAAAGTACTACAGAAATAGGAGTTGTAGTTTTTATATTTAAAACACTGACTCCTTATTTAGACATCATGGACATTTTTGTAGCCAGTACATTCATTTTCAGCATAATTTTTCCATTTAGCTTCCTTGACATTAGGGTTCTTTTTACAGAGATCTGCTTCTGATGATGCCCCTACTCTTCAGCAGGCTGCAAAGTCATGCACAGACTAATGTTTTCAAAAGGATTCCTTTTTTCAGAATTTCAGTACAAATCTAAAGCCATTGCTGGAAATCCTCCTTTCCGCTAGTACACAATGGGAAGCAGCAGGGAAGTGGACATTCTCTGACTTTTTCAGCAGTGAAGAACCAAAGCCATTTGAAGAGGTCACACAAGGGTCTGGGCAAGTGAATCCAACCTAATTCCTATGGCACTGGTTCACTACATATCAAGGTGGGAAGGGTTAGGGTAAGTGCTAAGCTCCTTCTCTAGAGCTCCTGCAGAAGTCTTGACTAACTTACTTAGTAAGAGCTTACAAATTTGAGTGCTTTATGCTTTACAAAGCACTTTCCTCACCATGTTCCTGGGAGATAGGTAATACAAGTAGTATTCCCTATGTTGCCAATAAGGAAATTTGAACTCAGGTCATCCTGACTCAAGGTCCAGCCCCTGATCTACTATACAACTAGGATGCCTATATAGGAAATTCTCAGTCTCTACCAATGCAGGTCATCACTGAAACTTATAGTTTTAGTGACCTAGAGTATTGAGAGGTCATATAACTTGCCCAGGGTCCTGTAACCAGTTTGTATCAGAAGTAGGATTTGAATCCAAGCCTTCTTGGATTTGAGGTTGACTCTCTATTATATCATACTGCCTTTCAGGGATAGACATGAATCTGCCCATGAAAAAAGTCTTCAGGAAATCCTTGCTCATTTGGGAATTCAGTAATGACACTGTTCATGAACTACCCTTTCAGATCACATGAACTGACATAGGTAACTTTGATGTAATTTTCCAGAATACTCCAACCCTACCCTAAATGTGCACTATCTTTCAGGCTGCTGAAAGTCACTCTTAAGTCTTTGATTTCTGGTCTCTGACCTTTAATCAGAAAAGGGGAAATAAAGCAAAAATTGGCCAAGAATTCTCCTTTGAGCTGCATAGACTTGTAGGAACACACACTGCTTATATAGGCTTTTGTTCTAAGGAAGCCATTAACAGCTTCTGTCTGGGGTGGAGGTAGAAGGAGAAATGCTCCCTGACCTCAACTTATTGTGCTATCCCTGGAAGAAAATACTGAAGGGACAAAGTGAAAAGGAACACTGAGTCCTTGATTAAGACTTCTCTTACAGCTGATGCAAGAGAATAGCTTCTTCCAGAAGAGTCCATCTTTTCAAGTTCAAGTCAACCAATTCATCTCATGGGCAATCCTAGTCACTGAAATCCATTCACTAGGTAGCTCTGAGGGACAGTACCATGCCAACTAATTCTTCTTGTGGCAGCCTCAGTCACTGAGGTGTAATTGAGATTTGTTATTTTTCTCTTTAGCAAGGGCATATCTGCATTCTCTATGAAGAAAGCAATGGGCAATCCATATGAAACCAGATTTATCTCCCAAGCAAGGTAATCAAATTAATTAGGGAACTTACCTAATCAATTGCCTTTACACGTTGAATTACAGAACCTCAGAATTGGAAGGGACCTAAGGGCTCATCTGGAAAATGAGGGGGTTTGACCAAATGGCCTCTAAGGTTTTTTCCTGCTCAAAATCCCATTATCATTTGAGTGTAGGCCAATTCCAATTAGATGCATGACTCCTTTTAACAGCATCACTGGCAAGTCAGAGGGTTCCAGGTCTTCACAGTTAAAAGGGATAACAGAGATCACCTAGTTCAAGTCATATGTTTCTAAAAATATCTTCTATAACATCCCCAGCAGGTGACAGTTTAGATGTTTCATGAAGATGTTCAATGAGGGGGAACCCATCGTAATCAAGGCAGATCTAACTGTTAGGAAACTTTTTCTTATACCAAGTCTAAATCTGCCTTCTTGTACCTTCTCCTAATTCTGCCCTTCTGGCTGAGTAGAATAGATTCTAAGCCCTATTCTATACGACAGTCCTTTTCATATTTGGTAGGCATCTAGCTAGTGTTTATGAACGTCTTTAGTAAGAGGAACTTCATTATCTCTCAAGACAACGAGTTATTGTGGAAAACTAGTTACTATGACAGTATTTTGATTGAACAAAAATCTGCTCTTATCCCATCACCACTTCCACCTCTGAATCTTCTCTTTTCCAGACTAAAGACCCTTGCTTCTTTTTTAACTTGTCTTTGTTAATTGAAAGATTAATTGATTTGTCTGATATCACAGAGCTAACGGATGATAAAAGTAAGATTGGAAGTTTTCTTCATTTCTGACCTAGCGCTCTTTCTGCTAAACCACAGTGACTGCAGGTAGGTGGCACAGTAGGAAGAGTGCTGGGACAGAAGTCAGGAAGAGCTAAGTTCACATCCAGCCTTAGATACGTATAAAATGTGTGGTCAAGTGGGCAAGTCACTTAGCCTGTTTGCCTGATAAGTTTCCTTACATGTAAACTGGGGATAACAGTAGCAGCTGTATTACAGGATTGTGAAAATCAAATGAGAAAGTAATTGTAAAGCACTTAGCACAGTGCTTGGCACATTTGGGTGGGTGTTGTTCATTTGTTGAAGTTGTGCCTGACTCTTTGTGACCCCATTTGGGGTTTTATTGACAAAGATATTGAAACAGTTTGTCCTTTCCTTGTCCAGCTTATTTTATAGATGAGGAAACTGAGGCAAACAGGGTTAAGTAACTTGGCCAGGGTCACAGAGCTAGTAAATGTCTGAGCCTGTATTTAAACTCAGGGAGATGAGTCTTTTGATTCCAGGTCCAGCACTCTACCCACTGTACCACCCAGCTTCCCCTGCTTGCTACATAGTAGGTACTACATAAATGTTAGCTCTTATTAACTATTATTGCCCACTCTTTGTCAAGGGGCAAAGTCCACCTTGATGAATAATTAATGGCTTTGTTCTTTTTAAGGCACATCTGTGTTACTCAGCAGTTTGGACAGCTCTAAAGTAAGATGACTAATTCTCTGCTGGCAGAGGACTCCAGGAAGCGTGCCTGTCTCTGGAGAAGAGAGACTGCTTTGGCTGAAGATGTCAGAGACTGGGGCATTTAAGGGTCTGTTTTATCTCCAGTGGAGTGGAAAGAGTGTTTATGGGGGAATCAGTAGCCTTGAGTTGTGCTCCTGGGTTTGCCATTAACTCCGTGTGACTTTAGGCTGATTACTTCCCTTTGGTGGGTTGCTGTTTTCTCATCTTTCTTACCCACATTGTCTTTTTGGGCCATGGGGCTGATCATTGAGAAACAATGATTGAATTTTGTTATATTGTAATTTTCCTTTAGAAAGTGAAAGCTTTGCCCTCAATGGTTTTCTCCTCTTCTCCAGAAATTTCTGTGATTACATATTCAGTTTCACTATTAGTCCCCTTTCCTCTTGGTGGCATAAGCATCTTGGGAAACTTGGGCTTTGGTGTTGGGGAGGGGATGCTTTCCAGCAAACTTTCTTTCACGCATCTCAGTTAGGGGAGAGATCCTTTGGGAAATGGCCCCTGAAAAGGAGCATCCTCGTGATTCTGACTTCTACTCACATCTACCACCTGGCCCTATGATAATGGCTTTCCAGTCAGTGGAGATACTAATTTCACACATTTTCCTTATGGTAGACTCTGTCATTTCCACCTTTAACATTTGAATAGCTACCACAACAACACAGCAACCACAACAGCCACAACAACAGTAGCAACTTACAGTCCCATAGCACTTTCAGGCCTACAAAGCCCTTTCCTCGAATTACCTTATGAGTTAGATAATGCAAGTATCATCCTCACTTTACAGATGAGGAAAGGTGAGGTTTAGAAAGGTAAAAATGACTCATAAGAGCTAGTAACCTAGTCTACTAAGCACATATATTCTAATCTGGACTGAGTTCATTAGACTGGTTTATTTCCAAAATAATTTAATTCAATTTGCTATATATTGTATACTGGCCAAGTGCCCAGAACTGTGCTAGACACTGTAAGTCTATAAAAGACTCACATGCCGACACATATTTGTTAAGAATCTACTAGAACCCTGTGGTAAACATTTAAAGAAGAGCAAAATTTTGATTTTTAAGGGCAACTTGGTGGTACAGTGGATAGAGTGCTGAGTCTGGAGTCCAAAGACTCATCTTCCTGAGTTCAAATCCAGCCTCAGACACTTACTAGTTGTATGACCTCTAGGGGAAGTCACTTGACCCTGCTTTCCTCAGTTTCCTCATCTGTAAAATGAGCTGGAGAAGGAAATGACAAACCACTCCAGTATCTCTGCCAAGAAAACCCCAGTGGGGTGATAAAGAGTCAGACAAAAATTCTGATAGGACTTAGTCCTTTATACTCCTCATGGAGTTCACATTCTATTTCTAGAATAGAAAGTTCTCCAACTCACATTCTGACTCTCAGAATCCCTGAGTGCCTTTTAAACTCTGCTGAGGCACCATGTCTTCCAGGAGACCTTTGCTGGTCCTCCAGATGCCATTTCCTCTACTTTCCATCTATTCTGTATACATCTTGTTGCCTCCCCACAAGAATGAAGCTCCCCAAGGGCAGCGATTGTTTTGTCTCTGCACCCTAATGTTAGCACAGCCTAAATACTTAATGTATTTTGTGGATTGATTAATTGATTGAATAACATAAAATGATGGAAGAGATTATGAAAAGCCTTGAATGCCAGGCTAAGAAGTTTAAAATTTTTTCAGTAACAGTTTGGAGACACTGAAGTGTTTTGGGCAGACAGATGATAAGGCTACATGTTGGGGTAAAAGCGAAGGGCATACAGATGTATCATAGTTCTTACTATGTGCCAGGCACTGTGCTAAGCATTTTATAAATATTATCTCATATGATCCTCACAACAACCCTGTGATATAGGTACTATTATTATCCTCTTTTAAAGTAGAGGAAACTGAAAGTAGAGGAAACTGAGGCAGACAGAAGTTAAGTGAATGGTCCAGAGACATATAACTAGTAAGTGTCCAAGGCAGAATTTGAGCTCAGGTCTTCTTGACTCCAGGCCCAGTGCTCTCTAACCACTGCACCACTTAGTTGGCCTCTGTGAGAAGAAAGGTAAGTCTAGCTCTCAGAATAAGAGCAGTAACTCATTGATAAACTTATCTTTCAGTGATATGAAAGATAGGAGTGAGTGGAAACCAAAGGATCTGTAGAATCATAGATCTGGTCCTGGAACAGAACTCAGAGGTCATCTTGTCTAAATTCTTCATTGTAGAGATGAGACCAGAGATCGAGTTGGCCAAAGTCGCACAAATAGTAAGGATGAAATCCTCTTAGCAGGTAGTGATGAAGACCTGTACTAAGAAGGTAGCAGTGGGAATACAGAGGAGATTCATGCCTTTGAGGGCCATGAAATCTCATTTTGGATATGATATAATACGTGTGCAAAATAGTTTAATGAGAGACTTTAGTCAATTTTACTACTTAGTGTAGTAGCAGCAGGAAGTGAGAGAAAGGAGAGCTTGGTGTGAAGTCGTGTTATTAAGGAAAGATTTATGAAGGAAGTGAGATTTGAGATGGGTCTTGAAGGATGAGTGATATTCAGTCAGGATGTACAGGAAGACATCTCAGAGGGGAAGAATGACATGGTCCAATGTTGAGAGAGGTGAGGATGAGCCTTGTGGGCTTGGCTGATAGGCAGGGAATGGTTTGAATGGATCAGGGTGATCACTGATGACCACTGTAGTGGGGGACAAAGCTGGATAGGGAAGGAGGAGCCTTGAAAAGCAGATGGGAATTTGGACTTGGTCCTAAGGGCAAAGGTGAGCCACTGAAGAGTTCAGAGAATGAGAGTGGAACAATGCATCTACAGAAGATAGGGAAGTCATGTTTTTCACATGCAAACTTGCCCCTTTCAGCTTTCTAAGACAGCAGTAAGAGTTGAAATGCTTATGTTTTCTCAGTTCCTTTTTTGGGCTATGCTGAGACTAAGGCAGCTTTAGCCATCTTGACAGTTTTTCCCCTCCTCAGACCAAACTACCACACTTCACTGTGTGGCCTTGAGAATTGGTGCAGAAATAGTTAGACTCGCAATGTGAATCATCCCTACAAGGCCATACGGACACTATTCCCTGAGGAGCTGAAAAGCCCAAGGCTGTTTCTGAGCTATGGTCATATGTCCGATAGTTGTTGAGTCTGTCAACACACTTAACTACCAGCTACCTAGAACTACACATCACTCAAAGCACCGGAAGATACTTTGGGTATGAAGGGTGATCTATAAAGCCCCCAAACTTATTTTACTTCTCCATCATTTTCACAAATAAAATCCTCTTGGATATGTAGTTGTCAACCCCATTGGTAAGAAATCTTCCCAGTCTGCCATACACTGGGGGGAGGTATCTTTCAAAGGAAGGTGGGGGGAATCTATCAATGTTGCCAGAATACCCGCTTCTTATTCCTTTGTGCACTTTGTTTGTGAATATTTCCTCATGGTGGCTTAGGCTACCCATCAAGCCACTGACAGCACCATCAGTCAAAGGAAAAAGACTGGGGTAGGCAATTGCATTATGGGAAAAGTTTTGTTTATCTACTTTAGGTCTGTGAAAGGGAGGATAATTTTGAGGGTTGGATATTCCATCTTCACCACTTCCATGCTTTGTGCCTTCTACTACACAATATTGTAGAATTATAAAGCTGGGAGATTTGGAGAGAGATTCTTTAGTTCATCCCTCTAGCTCTACCCATAGCCCAGTGGAGGCCATTATGTCCAGGGTTCTGTACGATTGTGTGACTAGGTTGACATAGAGCATACTAATTTGGAGATGAGACCTGGGTTTAAACCCTATCTCCTTCCATTGCTAAGAATTATTATGATAATTAGCATTGTGCGTGTATGTATGTGTGTGTACATACACACATATACATGGTACTTTGAGGTTTGCAAAGTGTTTTATAAGTATTTCATTTTATCTTCTCAACAATTGGAGGTAGTAGTTACTGTTATTATCTCCACTTTAGAGATGAGGAAACTGAGGCAGACTGAGGTTAAGTGACTTGCCCAGGGTCACACAACTAATAAGGGTCTAAGGCCAAATTTGAACTCCAATTTTCCTGTTTCCAGCTCTGGTGTTCTAGTGCCTAATATGTGACTTTAGACACAACACTCCATTTCCTTTTTTTCTGAGTTCTCTCATCTGTCTTCTGGGAGTTGATACTTGTCTAGAATTATGGCTAGCTAGGGACCACTAATGCTATATGTGAAATTTACTTACCTTATAGTGCTGGCTGTGAGGAAAGCACTGAATTGAAAGTGCTATATCAGGATATTATTATTAGCAATCATCATCATCATCATCACCCCTTTCTTCCTCCTCTTCATCCTCATCCTGAAAAACCTGATAGAGCACAATAGTTCCAGTTTCTGTAGTGTTCTCTATAAAGTATTGCCCCTTACAAGAGTCTCAAGAAGTAAATACAGCAACTATTAGGAACCCCACTTTACAGATGAGGAAACTGAAGCTTGGAAGGGTGGTCATAGGGCTAGTCAAATGGCAGAATCAGAACTCAAGCCCCAAACCTTTGGTTTTCACATTTTACTTTCTACTATGCCATCAAAATGTGAATAAGTAACAGGCCGGTCTATCAAGATAGTCTTCCCCATACCTGACTATTGCTGTATACTATAGTTTAAATAACTTTGTTGATTTCTCAGTGGAGATAATTCCAAACTTGTTACTATTTCCTATATTCTATCAATTCACATTCTTGAAAATTGGTTGTATCTCTGTTTTTAAAGTATTGTTTCTGACATTTACTCGCTGCGTGAACATGGCCAAGTCCCAGTGTAGCCAAGTTGATTTGCCGCTGGCCTCACTCAAGTAAACTGTTCCTGAGTGCTGATGCCTTCCTAGGTTTGGACCTTTGGTAGCTCTTCTAACCTTTTGAAGCTCACAAGGTCATTCTGTCTTCAACATTCCTTCACCAGGATCAAGAAAGAAGAAACAAAGCAGGAGTCAGCTTCAGAACCAGACTTGCTTAGGAGTTCATGTGCTCATAGGCTGACTTGGTTGGGAGGAGGGCACCTGACTCTTCCCCCTTCACAAACCCTCTGGAGCTCAGAGAGTAGTTCTTGTGGCCAGCCGGAAGGAGAGACCTGAGAGACAAAGATTGCCTTTTGTGTATCCACCAAATTCTGACTCACCAGCTAATTAAATAGATCCTCATGAACTATAGGAAGAATGAGGGTATCTGTACCTGCTATGAAGTAGGGGGTAAAGGAGACAAGGAAAGTACCCCTCCATCATGCATTTCTAAGGGATACTATGTATTTGTATTCTCACCTTGTGTCCTCAGCACTGTAAAGTCACAAGTGAAACTTGGGAGTTTCTTGAATCTCTCACATGTGCCTCAGTTTCCTCATCTGAAAATGTGGATGATAGTGTTTGAGAGGCATTAGCTATTATTATCAATTAATTGACATTTACACATATTACTTAAAGTTTGCAAATCAGTTATTTGCACATCAATTATTTCATTTGACAACCTCACAAAAATCTTTTGAGGTAGGCAGTGTGGTTATTAATATCTCCTTTTTATACATGAAAAAGCTAAGGTTTGAAGGAATACAGGAATAACTTGCCTGAGATCACTTAGCTATTAAATGAGAAAACTGAGATCCAAAACAGGGATCTTTGGTTGCTATGCAAATTCAGGGTGCTAGTCACACCTTGAAGCTATGTAGCACTCTTCCTCCAAAACACGTTCATATCCATTATCTTACTTCTTCTCCTAGGATAGGGAGAACTCTAATTTCATCATAGTGGGGAATACACAGGTGAAGAAACTCTCTCTAGTAATGGAGTTAGCACCTTCTATGTCATTTGTAGTTTTAAAGAGCTGCCTAGAACATTCAGATTAAAGAGTTTATTCAGGATCACACAGAAGCAGGCCCTGAACCTTGGTCTTCCTCATTTCAAACTCAGTTTTCTATCTGCTATACCTCTTTATAACATTATTCTTATGACAGATAAATCAGATAGGATAAATTCCATTGCTCTCATTTGACATGATGGAGAAATTATGGTACAGAGCAGGAAATGGTTAGCTCCTTACAACCTTGGTGCCAAGATAGGTGCTGTTATCCAGCCTCCTTGTTCATCCCTCCCCCTTCCATGCTCTATAATCCAGTCAAACTGGATTTTTTTCTATTCCTCACACACAACACTCCATATCCTGTCCCTGTGCCAGATAGGGAAGAAACTGACAAGAGCTGGGAGATAGTAAGGGATAAGCTTGAATGGTGAGTGGTGGTGGTGATGATAGAGTGGGGTGGTGGGGTGTAGAGTAAGGTTATTAGTGAGCTGTGAAAAGCAGACAAAGGAATTTGGATTTGATCCTACAGGCAAGAGGGAATTGATAAAGTTTAGAGCATGAGACAGGAAGTGATACATCTATGGAAAACATGGAGGCCACATCTCTTGATATGAAAGTCTCCCCATTTCAGTTTCCTTAGAGAGCAATGAGTTAAAACGTTTACATTTTCTCAATTATTTTCTGGCTATGTTGTGACTAGGGCCATCCCCATCCCTGAAATACATAACCTCCTCCCTTTTTGCCTCATAGAATACCTTTCTTCCACTCAAGAAGCAGTTGGAGTACCAGGTTCTACATGAAAACTTTCCTGATATCTCCAGCTTCTAGGGTTCTTTCTCTCAAATTACCTTGTATTTAAATACTCTGTATTTGTTTTTATTTATTCTCTTAATCTGTATATATATATATTTATATGTAATATTTGTATTATATATATGTCCTTATTGCCTCCTCTGTTATCATGAAAGCTCTGTGAGTAGAGATTGTTGTATCTATCATCCATCAATCCATCTATTTATTTATCATTATCTTTCTATACATTATCTATCATCTATCATTATCTTTCTATATATTATTATCTTTCTATACATTATCTATCTATCCATCTATCTATCCTATTTTTGAGACTGAGTCTCCCTATCTTACCTAGGTTGGAAGTGCAGTAGTCATTTAGGTCAACCAGGAGACTTCGACCTTTCCTGTTTCCAACCTCAACTAGTTTGCCCCTCCTTAGGCAGGCTGAGTGTTCTTAGGGATGCTCATATTGTTTCTGGATTTAGTGCAGATAATCTATTCACTTTAGTCCTACCTACTGAAGCTTGAACAACTGAGTTCAATTGATCCTCCAGCCTCAGCTTCTCTAGTAGCAGGATTTATAGGTCCATGATAACTAACTGTTGTATTACTTTCCCCAGTGCCTAATATAGTATGTGGCTTCATAATAGTCACTTAATAAAATGCTTATTGATTGACTAAGACCCTATTCATAAAAGCACACAATAAATGTCTATTAATAATGATGAGAATTTATTTAAGGTTGCACAGTTGGTTAGTGGCAGAGCTGAGCCTTGACCCTGGTCTCCTGACTCCCCAGTCAATGCTTCTTCCATTAGAGTCTAGATTTAGTTTCATGGTTCTGAGTCTCATGGTACTAACCATGGTGAGAGTGACAGTGGATTAGGAAGCATGTTTCATGGAAGCCTGAGACTAGGAATGGAGATAGAAACATGGGTGTCTGGTCCTAGAGAGTGAGGGCTCTTTTTCATGTCAATCAAACTCCATTTCTTTGTCTCTGGCTGACACTCAGGTAATGAAATCAACCTACTTAAACCTAGATTCCTAGAAGGCTATTGCTGCCACAGAAGGGACCTTAGAAGATAGAACACAGACTTAGAGCTTGCAGGGATCTTAGATGAATAATAATAACTTCTTCCACAGTGTGGTTAGACTTTTTGCTGTTTTTTACTTATATGTTATCTACCCTGTGAGGGAGGTAGACTAAGAAATAGAAATATAGACATATATATATGTATATACGTATGTATGCTTATATATTATGTGTACATATATGCCTATATTTTATATATACATTATATATGTATGTATGTCCTTCCTTCCTTCCTTCCTTCCTTCCTTCCTTCCTTCCTTCCTTCCTTCCTTCCTTCCTTCCTTCCTTCCTTCCTTCCTTCCTTCCTTCCTTCCTCCCTTCCTTCCTTCCTTCCTTCCTCTCTCTTCAGTTGAATGGCTTAGGTTCATATCCTGCTGCTGCTACTTGGTACCTGTGTAGCCTTGGGCAAGTCATTCTGCTTCCAATGGACTTCAGTATCTCCAACTATAACATGAAGGGATTGTCCTCTGTGGCCTCTGAGATTCCTTCCAGCTCCTTATCTATGATTGGAGGAGATGACCATGGGAAAAACATGCAAGAATTTTGCTAACACACTCGCATGAAGTGAGGGGAAATGACCCAGAATTCTTCCCTCAGACAATTCCATCTGCTTTGCTTGGGACCTTGGGCAATCTCACCTGATCTTGATGGGGTTCCTCTGAAGTCGTGTTGCTGCAGATGACATCTTTCCTAAAATTTTTCCCAGCAGGACTGCTCCCCCTTCTCTGCTCAGGTATTGGTCTCCATTTCCCACTGAGTCTTCCCTTCTCCCAAGGGATGAGCAATTTGTAGGAAAAAAACCACAGCATCAAAATCTCCTGTCCTGTGGCATTTTCACCCAGTGCTTCATGTTCCCAGCTCAGAGCCTTGATTGACAGAATTACTAATCCATTATAATCATATTTTCATAATTAGTCCCTCTGAGGCTTGGATGGCTGCTCTCTTACACAGGTAAACTGCTGCCTGCCACCAAGTGTTTGTACCAACTGTCAGCTCTCTGGGAGGGAGCTGTCTGTCTATCACCCACAGCTGTTCTTCAGAATTGCCTTTGTATGCCTTCTCATATTTTTTCTTCCCGTTTTGGCCTTGGTGAACTCCTGGCTGATTAAAAGTTGCCATTATTGACTCTTGACCCAAATGAATAGCAGGGACCTCTTCATTTTATCACTCTCTCTGCTCCTCTCTCCCTTCTCCTCTTGCAGTTGCTTTTTTAAAAACTCTCTACAGTAAGGGTGATGAGAAACTTCAAAGGTCCTTCTGAATAAAAGAACACACAGAGACTCATCAATTATTTACTAGGCAAAGCTTCAGCAGGCACAGGTGCCACCGGAGTAGAGTAGAGTAGAGCTCCCACCGATTCCTGGTTGCTTGGGGCTCCTGCTATCCCAAGATCTCTCTCAGCTGGCTCCAGGTAGAGTGAATGTGTTTGACTGACAGATCTCCTGATAAATCCCAATTTTTCAAGCAGCATAGCAAGTTGGGGGCTGGGGTCAGAGAGGGAAAAACCCTCTTTAGAACTTGAAATCAGTCATCAGACTGACTCTAGCTATTTGACTACTGTGGGCAAGTCATTTCCATTCTTGGGTGGTCAGTTTCCTCTTTTGTGAAATCTGGATAAAGAATACTCAAACTCTTAACCCTTCAGAATTGTCTTGAGCAGAGCACTTGACAAATCTGAAGCCCTGTAGATATAGGAGCTCTTTCTATGATGCTCCTCTAGGCAATGTAGGCCACTCTACTTTTCCGCACAAGAAACAAAATTAAAGGAATTTAGATGACAAGGATGTAGGAGTTTTCAGTGGATTGTAAGCTCAGTATGAGTTAATGGTGTGCTATGGTTGCCAATGGGTTGTATGAAGAGAATCATAGTTAATCAATAAGCATTTGTTAAACACCTACTGTGTGCCAGGCGCTGTCCTAAGAAGTGAGCATACAAAAGAAAGGCAAAAGATAGGTTCTACCTTTTAGGAGGTCATAATCCAATGGATGAGATAACAAGCAAGCAAATATGTACAAATAAACTACTTGTGGGATCAATTGGAGATAATCAATGGGGAAAAGGTGCTAGAATTAAAGGGGATCAAGAAGAGCTTCCTGTAGAAGGTGGGATTTTTAGTTACATCTTGACGGCAGCAGTAAAGTCAGGAATGGGAGATGAAGAGGGAGAGCAGTCAATGAAAACACCTGGAGAATAGTTTGCAGGCATCCGGAAGTTGGGGTACTGCTTTACTGTGCCCTGGTCATACCACATCTGGAACATTGTTTTCATCACAACAGGACAGCAGAGAAAGCATTAGACTTGGAATCAGAGAAACTACTTTGATTCAGATTTTAGCTCTGTCAGTCAATAAACATTTATTAGGCACCTACTATGTGCCAGACACTGTGATAAAAGCAAGGGATCCAAAAAAGAGGCAAAGATGGCCCCTGCCCTAAGGAAGCTAACAATCTGAAGAGCTGTGTGATCTTGGACAAGTGACCCAAACTCTGTAATCTCAAGTTACTCATCTCTAAAATGAGGGTGTTGTACTAAATGATATTTAAGGTCCCTCTTAGCTCTATATCTATCATGTTATGAGTACCATAGTTTAGAAAAGACATTGATAGCATATCCTAAGGAAGTAAAGTGCCTTGAGCTCAGGCATAGGAGGATTGACTGATGAAACTGGGGATGTTCAGCCTGGAGAACAGATGACCTAGGGATGTTTGATCATTGTCTTCTAGTACTGCAATGTGGAAGAGGAATTTGGCTTTTTTCTACTTGGTCCTGGAGAGCAGAACGAGGAACATTTGCCTCAAAGAGGCAACATTATTTTTGATGCAAGAGAAAACTTCCTGACAATTAGGACTATCCCAAAGTGGAATGAACTGACTTGGGAGGTAGTGGGCTTTTCCTCACTGGAGATATGTATTCAAGGAGAAACAAAATAACTACTTATGAAAAATGTTGTAATGGTGATCCCTGTTCAGTTTGTATTGAACGAGATGGCTATTGTCATCCTTTTCAACTCTGAAATCCATTTTCCAGGAGGCCTAGCCAAAAATAGAGAAAGGGCTAGCAGCAGAATTCAGGCCAGGATTACTGACCTTTTAGTATTGAGCTCAGGGACTGCCAGAGTGTCTTTGTGCCCTTAAACCCTCCAAATTCCTTCAATCCCCTTAAATAAGGAAAATGCAGGAAACCAATGGGGGAAAAGAAGTAAGGAGTATACTCTGTATCTTGCATACAATGAAGAGTTATATAATTATTTAATTTAGCAGTGGGTTGCAATTTTTGTGTGTGCTTGGGGTAAGTAGAGAAAGTTTAGCAATCAAGCGAGTAGGTCCCTTTTCCTCTTTCAGGACAAGACATCTAGCCTCATTTCCCATTGCCTATAGTCATTACCCTCATTACCGTGCACAGGCACCAGCTTTGACATCCCATGAGATAGAAGCAGTGTAGCTCATTAGAAAGTACTCTGGACTTGGAATCAGGAGACCTGGAATTGAGCTGTGCTCCTTATTAGCTGGGAGATCTTGAGGAAGTTACTTTCATTTTCTGAACTTCAAATTCTTCGGATAGTCCAATTTTGGACTTCCTTTTTAGCCTAATATTTTTCTCCCCTTCGTGTACTCCATAGTCCAGTCAACCTGTTTTTTTCCCTCATGTATCACTCTCCATCTCCCATCCTTATGCTTTTGCACTGGAATACACTGTCTTCTCAAAACCCTGCCACAGAGAGTCTATAATTTCCTTCACAACTCAACTCAAGCACCATCTCTTGTATCCATGTTTCTGAAACTGTGAGTCATGATCCCATGTGGGGTTATGAAAAATTTGGCAAGAGCAAAAGGTTTCTGAATTCACAACAACCAAAAATTAATTCAAAATCAAATGAATCTGTTGTATTTCTGGCAACATTTGCCTGTATTGCATTGGGCAACTTCAGTGTAGCCTTGGTTCTGAACACAAAGCATGAATATTTTGCGCTGCTCATGTTCTCAGTCCACTCAATGCCAATGAACCCTGCTGACATGTGAAAAAGGGTCTCAAGTGAACTTGATATTTACATTTTTTTTTCTCTAAGCTCCTTGAGGATATGTTTTCATTTTTATCTTTGTTTACCTAGCATCTGGCAGAGTGTTTGACAAATAGAAGGTGCTTAATAAATGCTCTATTGACTAACTGACATGATTGGCACTTGATAAATGCTTATGGGTTGTTTGATTGATGAATGTACTTCACAGGTTTGTTGTGAGGATTGTGCTAGGGAAATGTGAGCTAGAATGACACCTCAATTTTTCAAGAATCTGTGATTTTGTTTTCCTATCAACCATGAAGATTCCAGTCCCTCTGAATTTTAGAAAG
Organism: Bettongia penicillata ogilbyi; assembly: GCA_023548195.1. Classification (NCBI taxonomy): domain Eukaryota; kingdom Metazoa; phylum Chordata; class Mammalia; order Diprotodontia; family Potoroidae; genus Bettongia; species Bettongia penicillata. Next base: position 1,767,697 of record JAJHZJ010000365.1, read on the forward strand.
TGATCATGCTCTACTAACGACCATACCTTCAAGAGCCCAGGGTCACTGCTATGGCACAATGTGACATAAGAATAAGACTTTATTGGAGGCTAGGGGAAATCAGAAGACAAATAATACCTGGTTACAGAATCATAGACTATCAGAGTAGAAAGGGAGCTCAGAGGCCATTTAATCCAACCCAGACCTGATCAATAATGGTCTCTACAACATACTTGATGAGGGGATCATCCAATAGTTGCTTGAAGACCTTTAGTGCAGGGAGCACAGTACTTCTCAAGGCAGTCCATTCCACTTTGTTATGGTTCTAATTGCTAATGAGTTCTTGCCTTCCTGGATCTCAGAGTCTAGCAGTGTGTTTTGACCCTTGGCAACGTGAATGCATTAATACAAAAGCATTTATTCAGGGCTTACCATGTGTATAGCACTGTGCTAAGTGCTGACTGGGAATATAAGTAGAGAATCAAAGTAGTCTCTTCTCACAATTAACATTCTAATAACAATAATAGCAGCAATATAGATAGCCTTTACATAGTGCTCTAAGGTTTGCAAAGCACTTTAAAGATATTTTCTCATTTTACCCTCACAATAATCTTAGGAAGTAGAGTGCTATTATTATCTATATTTTATAGATGAGGAAACTGAGGCAGATGGAGGTTAAATGACTTGCTTAGGGTCACACAGTAGTAAGTTTCTAAGGCTGATTTAAGGAAAGAAAACTCATACAGTAAGGTTTCTTCCTTGAGCCACTTGGAAAGACCCAGTGATCTTTAGGGTACAATGGCAAAACAGATAGCAATGCATCATCTTTAATGTAATTTACACATGGGTAACTATAATGAAACATAAAACAAAACTGCACAAAGGAGGGGTAGACCAAATCCTATGTGAGGTCCCAGGGAAAATCATTGTCTGATGGGAGCATCAAGAAAGGCTTCATGTAGAACCATTTTAATTGCACTTTAAAGAACAGGTATGATTTCAATGGGCAAAGAAGGAGCAGAGAAAGGATTTTAGGCTCAAGGAAGTATGTGAATAAAAGTGTGGAGGTGGGAAAAGACAGGACATGTATCGGATATTAAGTAGTTTAGTTTGTTGTCACAAAGGTAGCGTGTATGTTGGAATTGATTTTTAAATTTTCAGTGTGAGCATTCATGCATTGGACAAAAGCAAATACTACAAATCAGGGCTTGATTGGCTGTTCTGTTGGTTGTCTAGATTTAAGAAAGTGACGAGAGCAAATTTAAATAATGCAGATTAAATTGAATCCGTTGTGTACTTGGGTGTAGGTACACATATTTTTGAGACTTAGTTGTTAAACATTTACCAGCATAATCCTAAGTAGAGTAGAAGGTCAGGCAAACAATTTGGATTGTATTCAATAAACAACAGAGGGTCATTGGAGGGTTTTGAGCAGATAAGTGATATGAAAGGATCTATGTATATGGGATGTTAGTTTGGCTATTGTGTGAGGGATAGATTGAACGGGTAGAGAGTGGAGGCAGGCTATCACAATTGTCTAGTGCATGTTAATGAGGGCTTATGTGAGGGTGGTGATAGGAGAAATGGAGGGGAGGAATAGAAGTATAATTGAGGGAACTTGGTAACTAATTGGATATGGAAGTTGAGGGAGAAGGAAGAATCAAAGATAACATCAGAGTTTCACTCATGAGAGACTGGGCAAAGGTCATTACATTCCTTAATTATAGTTCCTTTGATGTAGGGTTGAGGTGCATTTTAGAGTAGGAAGTTCAGAAATGTGAAGTAACATTGCTCCATAGATAGTAAAAGAAATGATTTGAATGCAGATCTCTTTTTTAATCCAGTCCTTTGTCTAACATAGCTTCTAGAAACCAATGTTTTGTTGTTGCTCAGCTGTGTCCAAATCTTTGTGACTCCATTTTGGGGTTTTCCTGGCAAAGATACTAGAGTGGTTTGCCAATTCCTTTTCTGAGGCAAACAGGATTAAGTGACTTGCCCAGGGTCACACAACTAGTAAATATCTGAGGGCAGATTAGAACTCAGAAGATGAGTATTTCTGACTCTAGGTCTGATATCCTTCCTACTATGCTACCTACCTGCCCCTAGAAACCAAAGCTTAAGAAGAGGAGAAAGAGAATCTTACTTTAGATAGCCAGTGATTCAGAGAAGTAATTCCATCGATGTCATAAATCTTGAAGCACTGATCAACAAATTCAATCCAACCTCCCTGTAAATTCGCACATTTAAAGTGCCTATATATGTATAAGTGCATGTGTATAGCTATATTTTATGTGTGTATGTAAACATATGTAGCTAAATATTTGTATATATGTATATATGAGTATATATATGTGTGTGTATATGTGTGTGTATATATGTGTCTCAACACATAAGGGATAGCAAGGTGACTCAGTGGATAGTGTAAGGTTTAGAGTTAGGAAATTTATCTCTGTGAGTTCAAATTTTGCCTCAGACACTTACTAGCTATGTATAATGTTAATACAAGGTTAATGGTAGGTGAGAAGAGTTAAAGATCTTCCCTGCCCATTAATAGGCCTCAATACCTTTTGTTAATTTCTATTGAGGCACTAGGTCAGAGGATCGTGCCCTCTGGCTCTGAAAAGTGTATAAATACTCTGAGGTGAGGTTTTACTTTGGGGTTTACTCATTGAAAGTGTTTGTTTGGCTAGATGAGGGCCTGGGTAGCTGCTAAGGAGCCTCCCAGTTTTGAAAATCCAGATGTTGGTGCTTTTCTCTCTGGTAACTTTGTATGTATGGTCAGAGAGCTGGATCTGTCTTTTGATCTGTGATGTATGCTTATGGTCAAGCAGCTGGAGGTCCTGTCTGTTGGTCTTTATTTCCTCTGTATTTTCTCTGAAGTTCAGGGTGCTGACTTTTTTTCCTGAACTAAGAGAATGATATACATGCTTGATTAAAGTAGATTGTTGACCCCTCAAAAGTTGCTTTCCTTTTAGAAAAGCAGATCTAAGAACCTATACAGCCAGCCCTCCTGTGTATGCCAAGGTCTTTGCTGTTACACTGTGTGACTCTGGGCAAGTTTACTTGGCTCTCTTTGCCTCAGTTTCCTCATCTGTAAAATGAGCTAGAGAAAGAAATGACAAACCATTTTAGTATTTTTGCCAAGAAAACCCCAAACTGGGAACATGAAGAGTTGGACATGACTGAAATAACCAAAGAACAAACATATCTATCTATCTATCTATCTATCTATCTATCTATCTATCTATCTATCTATCTGTCTGTCTGTCTGTCTGTCTGTCTGTCTGTCTGTCTGTCTGTCTGTCTGTCTATCCATCCATCCATCCATCCATCCATCCATCCATCCATCCATCCATCTATCCATCCATCTATCTATCTTTCTATCTACCTATCTCTCTCTCTCTATCTACGATCATTTCTTTGAGATTTTCCTTTATGATATTTTGAAAAAAATATTCAATCAATCAAGTGCTGATGCTTTTGCAATGAGCCATCCTCATAGTTGTGACCAGCAGAACATATTTGGGAGGTGCCTGGCATTATTGGATTATGCTATGCATAATCATGCAATAGAGAAGGAGCATGCTTTGTTGGGACAGAGAGGGAATAAGTATTTATGCAGCACCTACTGTGTGCCAGGCTCTGGGCTAAGAACTTTACAAATATTATCTCATTTGATCCTCACAGCAATATTGAGAGGTAGGTGCTATTGTTATCCTCATTTTACATTTGAGGAAACTGAGGTGGGCAATGGCTGCGTGACTTGTCCAGAGATAGTAAATGTCTAAAGCTAGATTTGAAGTCAGATTTTTCTGACTCCAGGCCATGTTCTCTATCTACTGCACCATCTAGCTGTCTCTACATCACTGGATTTGTTTTCAGGTGACCTGGGTTTGAGTCCCAGCAGTATAGCTTCCTAGCCCTATGACCTGAACAAGCAATTTCTCAGGGGCTCAGTTTTTCTATATGCAAAATAAGGGTATTGACCTATTTGATTTGCCAGGTCCCTTCTGACTCCAAATTCCATGATCCTAGCACAGGATGGAACCTGCCCACTTTAGCTTGTGTCCTTAGAATTCTGTTCCAATTCGCTGAGCCAATAAGTTCTCATTGAAGCAGTAATGATCACGGAGGCTTCTTTAGCTTTGCTGCCTTCTGAGCTGGGACATTTTCCATTTCACTCCTCATCCGTCGTTTCATTTAGGAATAGACAGAGGAGCTGTGTCTGAAGTGCTCTGGGAGTTCTTTGAATACTCTCCAGGTGACAGATGCTGAATTCCCTGATATCAAATGTTTATAGAAGCCAGCCATAAATCCAGTGGAGACTTTCCTCCAATGGTGGGGCCCTGCTATGGCTGTTCATTTGACAGCTGAGCTTAAGTGACTTCTTCAGAAATAAACAGATGTGGCTATAACGTGACGTGTCCTTTCAAGTCTGAAGTCTGATGATTTGGAAATGTCTTGGAAGAACCACAGCATAATTCCAACTCTTTTCCTCTCGTTTTTCCTCTTTTCTGATCCTGCCTTCCTTCTACAACTAGGGTTCATGTCATGGGTTATCATCTGTCTCCCTGTACTTCAACTGGACACGTATAAATTGTGAATCTTGAAGTGGTGCAAAAATGACATGGCCAGAGCCCTTGGTTTTTAAAGGAACTTGTTTTTAAGTCGATTCATTTTGCAGGATTTTTAACTTGCTGAACTTATAAAGTAGGACACATTCATTTTGCAGAGCCCTAAGGAATTTTCAAGCTAGAGCAGGTATACTGTTAAGCACAGGGAGGGACAACAAGGATCATCTTGTCGAGCTTCCTCATATTTTAGAGAGGAAACTGAGCCCCAGAGAAGGGAAGGGATGTATCTAAAATAGCAGAATGAGTTAGTGGTCAAGCCAAGGTTAGGACCTGGAAAGGTTTCCAAAAAGGTTTGTGGTGTGTTAAGAATTAGTAGCTGGAGATTAAGTATAATGTTGTAGGCTATAATTCAACCAATAGGCATTTCTGAAGGGCCTACTATGTGTCAGGCAATGTGCTACGCTCTCTTGCTACACATACCAAAGTTATGCAGCCCCTGCCCTCAAGGAACTTATATTCTAGCAGGAAGATATTATATGCCAGGATAAGTAAACTTTAGCTCTAAACAACATCTGTCATACACAGTGAAGGCACAGTAATTGAGGATAGAAGAACTTATGGGAGAATGAGGAAAGGCCTCTTAAAGGGGATGGCATTTGAGCTGCTAGGCCTTGTGAGAGGTGGAAGTGAGGATGGAGAGCATTCTAGGTACAGAAGACAACATGTATAAAGTCACAGAGGCAGAAGATGGAATGCCATGTAAAAGGAACATCAAGGAAGCCAATGTAGCTAAAACATAGAGTATATAACACAGGGAGCAATGTGTAACGAGCCTGGAAAGATAGTTTGGAGCCAGATGGTGAACGGTTTTAAATACTAGTGGAAGAGTTTGTTCTGAAGGCCATAGGAAGCTATAAAAACATCTTGAGTGGAGGGATAACATAGTTTTACCTGTACTTTAAGAATATCAACTTGGCAGTTTTATGATGGACAATTTAGAGAGGCAGTCACTGGATTAGGGAGGCCATTCAGGAGGCTCTGGTATAGGCTATGAACCAATTAAGGATATTAGAAAAGAAGGAGGAGAGCTAAGCCCCTGATTGGGGGGTGAGGAGGCATGGGGAAACTGTGGCAAAGGGACAAGAGATTATTTGTGGAAAGGAGATGTCAAGAGTCGGCAAAGTTCTGTGAAAATGCTGCTAACACAGCAGTTCTCCAAAACCTTCTTCGAGGTTTCAATTCAGTCTATTGGGGAATTGGATTGTTTTATTTTTAAAGTGACAAAAAGTTTTAAATTGATTTTATAATAGAATTATGAAATATGTGAATCATAATCTCTGCAAAGATTATTGGGGAAGGATGGTGTCTGCCAGCTATCATCCCTGAGATAAGGCTATATAGTTGCAATTCACCCGCCTCTTAACTTGTTCTTCGTGGTTAGAATGCTGAACATTTCTCTTACTAGAAATGGTGGTGTTTGGAAATTATTGCTGAGAGACTTACAATTCTCAACAGAAATTTCAGGAAACCAGAGGCTTCTGGGCAATATGTGAACCCAAGAGTAAGTATCTATCATTTTCTTTGGATTCAGCCCTATTTTATGACATACTCATCAGTTGGTATTAATCTGTGGCCTAAGAGCAATACATTGCATGTAGGCTAGGTTAGTTTCCTCTTAATACTTTAATAACAACATTGTATTAAAAATGAACAACTTAGGAAGACAAGCTTTGATCAGAGCAATCACTGACCAGGTCCCCAAAGTACAAATGTCCTTCCACAGACATATTAATAGAATTACATAACCATAGATTTAAATCTAGAAGTGGCCTTAACATTTTATTAGTTTAAACCCCCCCCCTTTTTTTTTACAGATGAGGAAACTGAGGCTCAGAGACAGTGAGATGATTAGTGGTAAAATACTCAAACCCAGGACTTTTGACTTCAATTCCAGGGCTCTTTCCACCAAACCACTCAAGGCATGGTCCCTTCTCCACCAAGCCTTTTGTAGACCTATGAGGTAAAATTTATCTCCTTATTTTCTTGTTTCTATACTTTGTATGTTTGTGTATAGACATTGCCATGGATTTTAGTGATGGATCTTTTATTAGGTTTTATTTTTTGTAAATTTCTGTGCATTTCTAATGCTATTCTTTTCCCTCTATAATAGCTATTCTCTTTGGTATATAGTTTTTGGACATAAACAATTTCCTTCTCTCTTCTCCCTTTTCATTTTCACTTTTGATTGAATTTGCAAAGTTCTAGAGAAATTCATTTTTACCAGCCTGTGTTAAGTACATTCAGTGTCCAGTCTACTATATTTTTAACTAAGGTCCAGGAATCCAAAACCCATTTTAAGATCTCATCTTAAACAACTGTACATATCCCAAATATTCCCTTTTCTTCTGAAGCCCTTGCTTTCTGTTGGCAGCAGTAGTGAAAACACCACCTGTTCCCTAAAGGTCTTAAGTTTCCTGCCCAAGACTTTAAATCCTAAGCTTTCTTGATTCTTTCTTACAGTTTTATTTGTGTCCACGTGAATTACCAGAAGTAGATAGTAGTTGTAGTGTTTGACAGCTCTTGGGATAGTCTTTATTCATAGAATCTTAGATTCTATTATTAGAATTATTCTACTATTAGACTCTATTACTCATAGAATCTTAGATTTAGAGTTGGAATTAGAATTATTATTATATAATTAGATAATAATTAGATAAGATAAATAATTATATAATTAAATAATTAGAATTATTCTATTATCAGACTCTATTATTCATAGAATCTTAGATTTAGAGTTGGAAGAAACTTTGTGGTTCATATTAAGTCAAGAAATCTGCCCCAGTGCCCCTCATCAGATAGTAACAAGCAGAGCACCATGAATAAATTCAGTCTCTGATAGTGGCATGATAATGAATAAGTCAGTAATCTCTAAGTTTCACTTTCTTCTTAAGTTAATGACGGAAAAAAAATTTGTAGTATGTGTCTCCTCTATAAACTTTAAAGTGCAATGTCAATTCTCCTCCTCCTCCTCCTCTTCTATTCCTCTTCCTCCTCCTCCTCCTCCTTCTCCTTCTTCTTCCTCTTCTTCTTCTTCTTCTTCTTCTTCTCCTCCTCCTCCCTTCTTCTTCTTCCTCTTCCTCTTCTTCTTCTTCTCCTTCTTCTCCTTCTCCTTCCTCTTCCTCTTCTTCTTCTTCTCCTTCTCCTTCCTCTTCCTCCTCTTCCTCTTCTTCTTCTTCTCCTTCTTCTCCTCCTTCCTCTTCCTCTTCTTCTTCTTCTTCTCCTTCTCCTTCCTCTTCCTCCTCTTCTTCTTCTCCTTCTACTCCTTTCTTCTTCTTCTTCTTCTTCTTCTTCTTCTCCTCCTCCTCCTCCTCCTCCCTTCTTCTTCTTCTTCTTCTTTTTCCTCTAGATTTCACTTTGTGGCCTTAGTGCATTTGCATCATCATTAGTGCTTTGGAGGCAAGTAGGATTCCCTTCTGCTTTGCTCTTGTTTCTTCTTTGTCTTTACAGTAAAGTCTTTCTTCCACTAATCTTTGATCTTCCATATAATCATTCACAATGGAAAGATATTCTCAAAGCCCCTTTATCTTTTCTTTTGGGAGGGATACCATCCTGCACTCATTTCACAGACAACTTACATGGCAGCAATAGGAAGGCAAACATTGCTCCACTCTACCCAGGCCACTGAAAAAATATGCTGTGCTCTTCATACTTTCTGGAAACTAGAACCTCAGTCCTTTGTCATTCCTGCCACTAGCTCTGCAAGCAAACTCCTATTTCATAAGCTAGGAAGATACTGCTACAGAGAAAAGGGCAGTGGTTCTGGTGTAAGTGGATGTGGATTCAAATCCTATGTCTGATACTTACTACTTTGTGTGACTCTGGACAAGTCATATAACTTCTACGGACTTGTTTCCTCATCTGAAAAATGAGTAGACTTGGACTAGAGGAACTCAAAGATTTCTTCCAGCTTTTGAAATATGATCCTATCTTCTTATGAAGAGTCTTTTGTTCATCCTTGAGTCAGTCAATAAGCCCTTATTATATGACAGGCACTTTGATAAACGCTGGGGATACAAATACAAGCCAAAAGGAAGTACAGTCCCTGCCCTCAAAGAGCTTACATTCCATTGGAAGATAATACATAAAGGGGGAACCAAAAATCAGAAGGTTGGAAAGGAGAGAAATACTCAGGTGGGGACATGGTGGCTAAGTTAGAAGAATGAAGGATGCCTGTTCTCTGGCCCTTCCCCAAAATGGAAGTTCCAGGAAGAACTCACCAATTGGTGAAGGGGTCCACAAGAGCTGTATGTAGAGTTTTTATTTCTTTCTGTTGTTCTCTTGATCTGTTATTCATTAGGAATATTACACAGAGTAAAGAGAGGGAAGTGGTTCTCCTAGACACATCGGAGCTTGTAAATGATCAGTGTAATAATCAAAGAAACCCTTTGGATCCTCGTGGTGATAAAGAATGGAGGCGCCAGGGTCGTTTGTCCCTTCTTCATAAATTCTGCTTATGTAATTCAAACAACAACAACAAAGTCATGATCCTGAAGAGGGAGCCTTGTATTTGAAAGTGAACTGGATTTGTAATCAACATAGTTGGGTTCTGATCCCAGTTCTGTTACTTTATAATTGTGTGACCTTGGGCAAGTCACTCCGTGAACATCAATCCCCTCATCAGTAAAATGAAGAGCAGGGGGAAGGTAGGGAGAGAGGGGAAGGGAGAGAGGGAGGGAGGAAGAAAGAGAGAGGGGGGAGAGGAAGTGAGAAAGATAAAGAGACAGAGAGAAAGAGAGTTCTTAGACAAAATTATTTTGCCTGTGGACACCCTAAATTTGTCACTTTGTCAATGCCCCCTCCCAAATCGATACACTACCCTAAGAACTTAAACCCATCCTCACCTTGAAGAAAACTAGAAAACAAAGAAGTGGCAGTTGAAAGGGCAATGAAAAGACGACATATAGATTCTCCCTGCAAAGGTAAATTAAAGGGTCAACTGTACATTGTGCCTGGGCACAATCATTTCCTGAGAAAATGATTTCAAGGAACACATAGTAATATCACTTTCCAATGTTCATTTTGGGTAAAAGAACACCATAAAAAATCTGTGGTGTGTGTATGTTAACATCTATTGTAGATAGGGATATGCTGATAAATGTCTAATAATAGGTGGCTCTCAAAAAATATATGGATGTCACACTTGTAAGTTTTATCTGTATTATTAATAATTTCTCCATCATTTTAAATCAAGACAATCAACAAAGCTTTTATTTGTAGTGTTTTCTAATTTCCAACATGTAAATGCTCACATTGAAAATTTAACAATCAACTCTTGTAAGTTGGGTTGAGCTGGCTCCAGCGTGTATCTGGTTACATAGAATGAGGTCATAGTAACAGTCAATGAAGAACTTGGTAACAGTCTCTAAGATAGCGTATATCTTGATACTTTTGGGTTTCAATGTGAAAATAGGCATTAGAGGAGAAATGAAAAAACTCAGAAAATAGTTGAGTTGGGATTAAGAAACAGAAAAGGACAAAGACTTGTTGTCTACTCAGAGGCCTCATGCCAGTATATCATGAATATTTTATTTGTAAGAGCTTTGAAAGGCACTATATGTGGTAAGCACAAAACACAACCACCAAATGAAAAAGACTATATCATAATGGACGGGAAATATCTGGTTACTGTCCTACCAGTCATTTCAGAATTACTTGTCTATGTGGAATTTACTGGGTAGAACAAAGGTCAAAATCAATACTAAATTAGAAGGAAAGAGAAAGATAGGAAGGCACTGTAACCTATTTCTTAAAACAAGCTGTGTACTCCAAAAAATACAAAGTAGACAAAGTAACAAATTACCTTGTCAACCATTTTTAGAGAAGTTCAACTCTGAGGAAAAGTTACTACAACAAAGTGGCTAAAAACACAGAAACTGCTAAGTCTGTGAGTATTTGTTCTCATTGCCAAGAAGGGAGACATGGGAGCAGGAATATCCTTGAGCCAGCTCATACTGGCTCACAAAAACCAATTGTTAAATTTTCATTGTGAGCATTTACACTTTGGAAATTTGTGGGTGCTGCATATCTAGGATCGATTTGTTGATTATAGCCTAAAACTACACTAAGAGTGGGATACTCTGCGTGTCTTGTAAATATTTCTTCCTCCCAGTGCTTCCTGTTCTGGAACCATAATCAAATCACTACTGCCATTAGCCCTTGAATGGGTGTGTCAGTCAACTTCACCTACAATCCCGCTTATCATTTCTGTAACTTTCCAAGCCAAAATATTCCTCCCTGCCATGACTCCGTCACAGGCATTGTATAGCAGGCTATAGATCAGAGATGCCATTCCATTCTATACTGGTTCTCTGGGCTGGTCTCTTTCTGTTTTCGGGGGACCCTTTCTGTCAGCAGGGGATCAAAAGAGACATCATTCCATGTTGTTAGACCTCCTGGCCTGGCCTCTTCTCGCTGGTGAAGGAGCATACACATGCCAGTCCTCTGGGATGGCCTCTTCCCTGCGCAGGTAACCCTTCCTCCTTATAGAGTATCCTTTTGGCCTGTCAGGGACAGGAAGATACCATTCCTTATTGCTTTCTCCACCTATCTCTTGAGCTAACTTTCCTGTAGGGATAGGACAGAAATGCTATTCGATCATCTCTCTCTGCTTGTCTCCTTACCTGAGCTACCTAAATCCCTGTGAGGATACTTTGCTGTTGTTTAGTCATTTTTGCTTGTGTTTGACTCTCTGTGCCTCCATTTGGGGTTTTCTTGGCAAAGATACTAGAGGTGTTTGCTATTTCCTTCTCCAGCTCATTTTAGAGATGAGAAACTGAGGCAAACAGGGTTAAGTGACTTGCTCAGGGTCACACAGCTAGTAAACATATGAGGGCAGATTTGAACTGAGGAAGAAGAGGCTTCCTGATTCTAAGCCCAGTGCTTTATTCACTATGCCTCCTAGCCACTGTGAGGATACTATCCTGAAGCCAAACCTTTAGTGATGTTAATAACCCTTCTGAACTCTTTTGGCAAGGATTTGTAAGCTCCCAGCTGGTCATTATCTCTCCATCCCAGCCATCCCAGCTATCCTGAACCCCTTGGATATCACTATACAGACCTTGTTCTCCATTGCCTACTGCCTCCTTCCTTATTATTATCCCTTATTATTTTAATTTTCCTCAACCCAACCCCCCCAATGTTCCACTCGGAAACTGCTCACTCTTTCTACTGCTCTTTTTATAATATTTGCTCCCCTCAATAGGTAGCTAACGTGCTTTTATCTTAAACATTTCCTTTTCCATGCCTTTCATTTTCTGGCTCTCTTTGTGACCTGGCTCTTTCCTGCTGACTTGATGACACAGCTTCCCTGATCTGCACTCATGGCTCTTTCATTCATTTCCAATGGATTACCTCTGGTAGCTGTTGTCTACTGAACTCTAGGACACTCCCCTTCTTTCCTCAATGAGTTCAGTACATGGCTTGCATTGCTTTCTCTCCTCTCCAGCTCCTGCCTTCATCCTGGGGACTTCGACATTCATAAGCATAATAACTTTATAATTCCTCAGTTTGCTTATTTCTCATGACCTCCACCTCCTTCAGCTATACACAAAAATGGTCATGCTCTTACCTTGCCATTGCCCACAAGTGCACCACTTTCATGTTCACAAACTCTGAAATTCCCTTATCTGATCACAGTCTGTTGTCATTCCACCTCTCCCTCCCCCTTGCAACCCCAAGTTCTTCTTCCTCACTATGACCTCTGATGCCATAACCCTTTAATTCCAGGCCATCACTCATGCACCAACTATATTCTCCTTCCTTCCTTATCTTCATCCTTTGGTGAGCTAGTTCAACCTACAAACTCTTGAGTCCCGCCCTGCCATCTTATGACGTATTTTGCCCTACCAAGTCTCAACCTAGGATTTCTCTCACCATCCATGTTCACTCATACTAACATGCTAACAAGCTAAGCTGGAGAAAATCACAAAACCATGCTGATGGAATCCACTATAAATTTATGTTATGTAATCTCAACTGAGCCTTTATAAATAGCAAGGCAATCTTTTCACACCTCTCTAATGGACTCACTATCCCAGCTGACCTGGAGTCAGGAAGCCCTGAGTTCAAATGTGACCTCAGACACTTACGAGCTATATGATCCTTTGCAAGTCACTTAACCTCTGTATGCCTCAGTTGTCACAACCGAAAATAGAAATAATAATAATACTTACCTCATGGAGTTGTTGTAAGGATAAAATGAGGTAATATTAGTAAGCACTTAGGAAGTACTTGATAATGCTCATTCCCTTCCCCACTCACCGCAACACTCTTCTAAACTTTTCCATCTCTCCTCTGACCACTCACAGCTCCCACTCCCACCATGCTCTGAGATGAGAACCCTGCTTCATATTTCACTGAAAATATTGAAATCACTTGCCAAGAGCTCCATATTTTCACTCCTCAACCAAGATGCCTCCTGCCTCTGTCTTTTTCATTTGTCTTACATGATGAGATGACCCTTCTCATGACCAAGGCAGATGTTTTTGCAAGCACCCATGATCCCATTCCATTCTATTTTCTCTATTAGATTTTCTCCTCTATTATCCCCACTCTCTCACTTACCTTCAATCATTCCCTATCTACTGGCCACTTCCCTACTGCCTACAGACATGTCTCCTGCATCCTCAAAAAACCCTCACTTGATCCTTCTGTCTCCACTAGCTCTCATTCTATATCTCCCCTTTAAACTCTTTGAGAAATCCATCTTAGATGGTGCCTCCAGGTCCTCTGCTCTCTCAATATCTTCTTGATTCTTTATAGTATAGCTCCTGACCTCATCATTCAACTAAGCTACTCTTTCCCAAGTTACTAGTGACTTTTCAATGGCCAAACTTAATGGTCTTTTCTCAGTCCTAATCTTTCTTGAGTTTTCTATGGTCTTTGACACTGTTGACTATCCTCTTCTCCCTGATAACACTTTCTAGGTATTTGTGACATTATTCTTGCCTGCCTTTTCTATCTGATTGCTTCTTCTCTGTCTCCTTTGCTGGATTTTCATCCAAGTCACATCTAATGATATTTGGGCTCTGTTGTGGGCCCTCTCCTTTTCTCCTTCTATTTCATTTTGTGATCTCATTGGCTATCATGGATTCAATGATCATATCTATGCTGATGGTTCTTAAGTCTATTTATGTGGATAAAGTCCCATACCTGGATTAAGAAGATATCTTTCTGAGTTCAAATCCAGTCTCAAACACTTGCTAACTGTGTGATTTTGAGCAAGTCCCTTAATCCTCTTTGTCTCAGTTTCCTCATCTGTACAATGAGAAGGAGGACAAAGCATACCAGTATCTTTGCTAAGAAAACCCCAAATGGGGTCATGAAGAGTTAAACAAAACTGAAACAAATGAACAACAATTTCTCTGTTGACCTCTGATCTTGAATCTCTAACTGCTTATTAGATATCTTCAACTGACTGTCCCATAGATACCTTAATTCAACATATGAAAGACTGAACTCATTATCTGCTTGTCCCCCCCAAAAATCCCCTTTTATTAATTTAAATATTATTGTTGAAGGCAGTGCCATCTTCCCATCTATTTAGGCTCATAATTTAGGTGTTATCATTGACTACTTACTTTTCCTCATTCCTATCTATTTCCAAGGCTTATCACTTTTTCCTTTGCTATATCCATTGTATATGTCCCTCGCTCTCCTTTGACATTGACATCCCATTGGTCCAGGCTCTTATCATTGTACACCTAGACAATTGTAATAGCTTGCTGGCTATTCTGCTTTTTTTAAGTCTCTCCCAACTACAATTCATCTTTCACTTAACTGTCATAGTGATTTTCCTAAAATGGAAGTCTGACCACATCATTCCCCAAACCTTTGAACTCCACTGGCTCCCTATCATCTCCAGGATCAAATGAAAAATGTTCTGTTTGACATTCAAAGCTCTTCATAACCCTCATATACTCTTTGAACCAGGGACCTCCTTACTGTTAGAACAAAATATTCCATTTCTTGATTCCAGGCATTTTCACTGAGTGTTCCTCATGCATGGAAAATACTCCTTCCTCATCCTTTCTAACTGATCCCTCTGGCTTCCTTCAGTCTTTCCTGATTTCCCTCAATTCTAGTGCCTTTCCTCTGTTGATTATCTTCAACTTATCCTGTATATTCTGTAGTTTTTACATGTTGTTTCCTCCATTCGACTGTGAGATTCTTGATACACAAGGGACTATCTTTTGCCCTTTGTATTCCTGGAGCTTAGCATAGTACCTGGCACATAGTAGGTGCTTAATAAATGCTTAGTGACTGATTGTCTTTCTTTTTCATATGCTCCTTAAATGTAGAGACTTTGTATTTATATTCCTATCTCCTTTTATAATGCCTCATATGTAATAAATGCTTTTCATTTATTCAAAATATATGACTCCAAAGTCATACTGTCCTTTGATCTGTGAAGAATAAAGATGGGTTTTATCCATCAGTTTTATCAAGTGAATAGCAGAGTAACTAGTCTTTGGCCAGCTGCAAAAACAAATCCAGCTATAGATTTATAAAAACCATCTTCTACCTTCTATCTCTGGTGTAACACTAGTCAGGTAGGACTGCCATCTCATTGATTCAGAAGTTGCCTCCATTGATACAGGTCACAACCCATCCATGATTGCCAATTCTGTAGGACTTTGGACCATATTGTCTCAAAAATTCATCCTAGGAGGTTTACCTCATGTGTTCAAGGTCTTTCTTTTTCTCCTGATATCATGAAGGTAACACTTTGGCTATTTTATCGTCCCATCTTGTCTTATTGCCATGACATCAATTCCTTGGTGACATCCTTTGTTCTTGTTCTTCAGAGTTCCTCAATGGTTATATGCTGCAGCCTTCTAACACCCACCATGAATTCCATCTCGTGTCTCCCAATATAGTATGAGCTCCTGGAGGGCAATGACTGTCTTTTTCTTCTTTTTGTATGCCCAGTACTCAGCACAGTGCCTGGCAGACTCATAGTAGGGGCTTAAAGTTTATTTCTTGATAATGGTTAGTTCTTCCGAGGAAGTGATAATCTGCATTTTGGGGCTGAATAGCAACTGTTAGTATTAAAAGATGAGTCTTTGCTTTCACAATAAGCTTAGGGTCAATAAGTGAACTCTGTAATTCCCTGAAAATCTACCCCCCTCTTCTTCCTGTTAAATTTGGGCCCAGCTTATTGTTCATCTCTAACATCTATGCCAGATACACAGAGTATTCTGAAGCTCTATAGGGCTCAGATTTGAATTCTTGTTGAATAGCTATTTTTTTTATCTACATGGTTCCTCCTGTGTGAATGAACAGACCAAAGTCCTTTGAGTGATAACATCTCTTTCAGGAGTCTCTAAAATGTCTTGGGGCTTGTTCCAATCAGCACGATATCATCCACAAAGAGGAGAGGCTGGAGGACTTCACTCTTCATGGGGAATCTCTCCTTATGTCTGGATGGGCCTTGAGATGGTTCTTCTCTATCACAGGGCTTCTCTCACTTCCTTCAAGTCCCATCTTCTAGAGGAAGTCTTTCTCCAAGCCTCCTTTGTGCCTTCCATCTGTTGATTATTTCCAATGTATCCTATATTTATCTTGTTTGTACCTAGTTGCTAGTATGTTGTCTCCTCATTGCATGGTGAACTCATCGGGAGTGGGGACTGATTTTTGCCTTTCTTTGCACACGTAGCACTTTAGCACAGTGCTGGGCATAAATGTTTATTGACTGACTGACTTTGGGGACCATATATCTCCTCGTTTTATGCCTCCCCTGACATTTATTAACAGAGGCTAATTAAATAGGGTTATTTATTTCTGTTGCTATATATTTCAAGGAATCCTGAATGATCTGTAAATATGAATGGGAAACACCTTGGTTTGATATAATATAATAAACTCTTGTTTATTTTAAAATCAAACTGTGTTTTGTTTTACTGAATCAAATTTTCTTTTCGAGATCAATAAACAATAAACACAATGGAATCTTTTATTCTCTACATTTTTCAGTAAACTGAAAGATGGTAAAGATGGAGTCCATTACTGAATCTCACATATGAAATCCTGTTTGTTCCCCACAAGTGCCAATTTTGGATGCCCCCAATTCATGTATAAATAACTCATAAAGATTTTACGTAGATGGGAGAATAAGCATACATACTGGTGGCTATTGACGTTCTCTTCACCATCATTTTTTTAGTATCAGTAATGGCTGAGACATTTTTTTCTACATCTTTGGTATCTTCCCCTCTGGTGGATACATTGCATATGGTATATTTGGTATGGTATCAGCAGAGTCTTACAAAAAATGGTGATGCATATCACCAAGTCTTGTCACCTGTGCCTTGACTTAGGAAATGCAAATGGGAAGCAAGTTTGAAAGAGCAGATTGGGAATATTTCCAGGGGATGTGACTTGAAGGAATCCTCACAGTCAGTGTATTAGCTTTTGGAATGAAGAAAAAATGATACTGAAGGGAAATAAACTGAAGGTGGTACCAGTGGGGAGAGATGTCAGAGTGAAACAAAGGGCATTTCTCCAAACAGGTTAAATATTGAGAAAAGGATAGGAAGTATCTGGGATAGAGAAATGACTCTGTTCATCTCTCTTAAAATAAAACAACTTATTATGAATTCCAGGTCTCATGGGGGCAAGTCTCTAGACCGATGGAATGAATATTGACCAGCATAGTAGGTTTAACCTAAGCAAGGATTATATTTTTCAGTCATCTTTTAGGAAGTTAGGTTTTGTTTTGTTTTGTTTTGTTTTTTGGCAAAGACATGCAAGTGGTTTGCCATTTTGTTCTCCAGATAATTTACAGATGAGGAAACTCAGGAAAGCAGGCTTTGGTGACTTGCCCATGGTCACACAGCTAGTAAGTGTCCAAGACCAGATTCAAACTTAGGAAGATAAGTCTTCCTGACGTTAGAAGTGATACTCTATCTACTGTGCCACCTAGCTGCCCCCTAAAGTGGTAGGTAAATGCTGCGAGTAAACCAAGCTGCCTGAATGGGGACCTAGCTAGCTGAGTAACTCAGCTCGTCCTTTCCTATCCCTCCCCCTTCCTTCTCCTCTCCAAAGGAAGATAAATTTGGATGGCCAGATCTCTCTCTCTCTCTCTCTCTCTCTCTCCCCTCTCTCCTTCCTCTCTCCCTCCTTCCTTCCTTCCTTCCTTCCTTCCTTCCTTCCTTCCTTCCTTCCTTCCTTCCTTCCTTCCTTCCTTCCTTCCTTCCTTCCTTCCTTCCTCCCTTCCCTTCTTTCTTTCCTTCTTTCACAAAACCTTAAACAAAGTGCACTCTGAAGTCCACTGGACAACACTAGGTCCCTGCCCAATTTCCACATAATGGCTGTTTTCTGAACCCTCCTGGCTTATGATTATCAATTGTAACCGTTGCTCTTTCCCTCCTAGCTTGATTTACCTATATATTTTCCTTTTGCTCATTAAAGGGACCATTCCTTGATTACTTCTTAAACAGGCCTATTCCTTGAATGGGCCTTACTTAGTGAGTACCTGAATAGGCCGTGAAAAAGGTCAAGGTCTCCCATTACATCCCGGGCCATCTCCAGTCATCCTAATGACTATCTAGTTGCTGGCTCCAGATGTCCCAGGAGGGGAAGCAAGGATGGTACCATGCACAGTCTTTCTTCACTGAAAACAAAGTCAAATGCAAGTCATGCCATCATTTCTCTGATGTCATGATCTTTTTCGTAAATGAAGGACAAACACAAGGTAAATGCTATTATAATTATTTTTTATATTAGAAGATTGTGGAGAGACTACTTTAAGGCTGACAAAGCACATTCCTCACATCTTTGTGTGTGAAGTAGTGCAGCTATCATTAGACCCAATTTACAGATGAAAAAACTGAGTTCAAATGATGAAGTTACTTGTCACTGGTCACCCAGTTAATATCAGCAGTGGCATTCAAACCCAGCTCTCTTTGTTCCATGGACTACATTCTTTCAAATTTCAGATTCAGGAGAGTACTATTTCTTTGGAAGAAGTTCTAATTGTTCTGCTCAGTCCTGCTAGGACCTCAGGGTAGAAACTGCTGGGAAACAGATTTTAGTTCAAATACAAACTTTCTAACAACTAGAACTGTTCATAAATGGAATGGCAGGCCTAAAAGATAGTGAGCTCTTTGTCACTAGGGGTGTTCAAGAAGAGCTGGCCTGACTTGGGGTTGGAGATATTTTAGAGGAGATTCCAAATCAAGTATGGGTCAAACCGGATGATGTCTGACATCCCTGCCAACTCTAAAATTCTATTATTCTATAAATGCCAGGTGTAGAAAATGGTTTGTGGCCTAATTAGGGCCAGAATTTTTCACATGCCAGGAGCTGCTGCCCATTTCTTGCATTGTGGAGAGACTAAAAATGTGCTCAATGGAAAGGACGTTGGCTGTGGTGGTAAAGCATTCCCTTCACTTCCTGACTTTCTGAAGCCTGACATATTTTACTGTCTCTGACACATTGAATTCCTCTTGGAGGCTCTAAACAGAGATTGGGAGCTATTTTTGTGTCCTTAGTCACACAGGAGAAACCAGAATGCTGACTGGAAAGAAGAGCTGGATGTATCTTTTATTACAGCCCTTTAGGTCTTTAACATGTTGGGTTTGACGGGACATAATGCAGCGAGGGCCTCCCTCTCTGCTGGCTTGCACACTGTGCTCTCCACTGGGAACACTTTGAGACTTATTTTCCTCTATTGTTAAGCATTTCTTGGTAAGGGCAGAAACAACTGAGTTGAAAGGGCTACATTAGTGCTCATTTACAGCTGGAATTGAAAAAGCAGCCGTGTTTGTATGTAGGTGAATAGGATAATGCAGCACCTGTCACAGTTGTTGGGGGAGAGAGATGAGGGAGTGAGGGAGAGAGAGAGAGGAGAGAGAGAGATAGAGAGAGAGACAGAAAGACAGAGAGAAACAGAGAGAGAGAGACAGAGACAGAGAGACATAGAGAGACAGAGAGAGAGGGAGAGAGACAGAGACAGAGAGAGACAGAAAGACAGACAGAGAGACAGAGACAGAGAGACATAGAAAGAGAGACAGAGAGAGAGAGGGAGAGAGAGAGAGACAGAAAGACAGAGAGAAACAGAGAGAGAGACAGAGAGAGAAGGAGAGAGGGAGAGAGAGAGAGACAGAGAGAGAGAGAGACAGAGAGAGAGACAGAGGTGGAGAGAGACAGAGAGAGAGAGAGAGAGAGAAAGACAGAAACAGAGAGAGAGAGACAGAGGTGGAGAGAGACAGAGAGAGAGAGAGAGAGAGAGAGAGAGAGAGAGAGAGAGAGAGAGAGAGAGAGAGAGAGAATCTGTTTTCATCCAGGTTCTCTTCTCGTACCTTTTCCCATTTGAGCATTCTGTGACAAGCTCCTCATCCTTGTCACAGCGCACACACAGCACTCTGAAGAAACACCCTGGATCATTCAATGGTTGTTTTTGTGGAAGCACTTTGCTGATTTATCCAGCTTAATGTCTGAGACATGTTGCTGATTGGGACCAATTGCCACAGAAATAATAGTGTATTAGCATGTTTGCATTGGTGAAGCCTACAGATGACTTCTCAGAATAATGTAATTAAATGTGTAAAATCATATACCCAGGATTATGAAGCAAACCAATTATCTTAAAAATAGTTATCAAAATAAATTTTTAAAAAGCACAAAACAAATTCGTAAACTCTAGGTTAAGAATTTCTTCTGCTTTAAAGGTAGGTTAGTTAGTCTACTCTTTACTTCTGCAGATGAGGAAGGTCAGAGAGCTTCAGTTGGGTGGAATGGTGGAAAAACTGCTGGAAACAGAGTCAAAGAAACTGGGTGCAAATTCCACTCTGCTATTTTCTTGTGCGATTTTGTGAATGTTAGTTAATCTCATTGGGTCTCAGTTTCCCTCTCCATAAAATGAATGGGTACAGATAGCATCTTTCTTCATGTAATTTATGCAAATTTGGGTATTTATAATATACATATTATATTTATAATATAATATTTATAAAAACAAATTTATAATTTGGGTAATTATAATATTTATAAAATGATTTGTTCAGATTCATTCTGGAAACAACGCTGCTATTACAGTTTGTAACGTTCTCTTGATTCTGCTCACTTCACTCTTGGCTATTGTATGCAAGTTCATCCATGTTTTTCTAAGACCTTAGAGCTCATCATTTCTGAAAGCACAGGAGAATTCCATCGCAATCATATATCACAACTTCTCCAGTCATTCCCCAGCTTACGGGTAACCCCGCACTTCTTTGCCACCACAAACAGAATTGCTCCAAACATATAGGTTTAAACGTTTACCTTTAAGACATAGGTTCCTTTCCTTTTTCCGTAATCATCTTTAGAAATGGATCTACTGGTATTGTGGGGTCAAAGGGTGGGGGTGGTTGTTGTACTTCATTCTCAAAGAGGGTCAAAATGACATCACCATGATGAGTAAAGTTTCAGTGTGTCCTGCTGTGGCTGATCAGATCGATATGAGCTCAAAATGCTCTACCACACATTGGGCACAGATAGTCTGTGTGAATATTTGCGGGGATACTCCAAATCTGCACATCCTATGTTTCCTTTGTGCTGTTTCAATTCTACTTCACTCACAGAGCACAGCACTCTTTCTGATGTGGGCACGCCATGCTGAGTGGTCCTTTGCCAAGGTCTCTCATGTGGCACAATCAAATCCAAAGTTGAGAGAGACCTTGAGTGTCCTTGTGTCGCTTCTTCTGATCACTATGTGATGACCTGCCATGTAAGTTCTCCATAGAATAATATTTTTGGCAAGCATACATTTTACATTCAAACAACATGGCCAGTCCATTGGAATTGTGCTCTCTAAGCATAGTTTGAATACTTGGCAGTTTAGTTTGAGCAAGGACCTCAGTGTCTGGTACCTTCTCCTGCCAAGTGATGTTCAGATCCATGTATCCATAAATAGCTTTCAGGGAATCATAAAAGTGCTTTGGATTGTTACTATCAGCATAAAACTGAATTTCATCTGCCTCCTTACTGAGCCAGAAATCCTGCCTTCTTTGAGATGAATGAACTATTCTGCTGGTAAATCCTGGAGTTCTCATTTTTCATTTAGCAACTCCTGAATTTCCCCATCATTTTCATCAAAACAATCTTGGTTGCTAGTGTTCTGACCCAGATGAGCAAATGCAGTACTGTACACCAGATCTCTGAAAGCTGCCCACTCCTTTTCTGCTCCATTGTTGCCAGCTGTGTGTTGGCTCAACTTTCCCTCCAAGTTAGCAACAAACTGTGCACACTCAGATAAGAGCTCTAAATTTGTTGACATTAATTTTTCTGATAGTCTTTTTCTTTGGGGTTTCACTTTTGATGAATGCAAATATTTAGCTTGGAAAGGATAAGTCCATGATCAGTCCAGCACTCTGTACCACACGTTGCCTTTGTCACTCTTGCATCTTGTCTGTCTTCTCTTTACAGTCATATAGTCTATGTGATGTCAATGTTTGCTGCAAGGGTGCATCCATGAAGTTTTATTGCAATTAGATAAATGGAAAACAATGTTGGTGTTGAGAAGGTCATGCAATTCACAAGTTTTCAGCAGTAAATGACCATTGTTATTGTTATTGCTGTTCCCAATTCCATTCTTCCCCTAGGACTACCTGCCAAGTCTTATGTTCTGAACATACTCTGGCATTAAAGTCACCCAGAATTATAAGCTTGTCCTCTTTTGGCACATTGATGATAAAGGTCTCTAGGTCTTCATAAAAATTTTCTTTGACCTCATCAGGGTTTGTCATGGTGGGAGCATAGGCACTGATAATGGTGGCATGATTTTTTTTTGCAAGTTGCAATAGCATTGTCATGAGCTCACTCCTTTTGGCAGGCATACCAGCCTGCTCACTAGTTTAGTTTTGATTGCAAAACCTATGCCAGCTTCAAGGTGCTCCCCTTCACTGTGGCCACTCCAGAAAAATGTGTATCCAGTTCCAACTTCAGTAAGTGGGCCTTCATTTGCCATCCTTGTGTTACTCAGGGCTGCTATTTGGATGCGATACCTGTTGAGCTCTCTTGCAACAAGAGCAGTTTGTCTTTCAGGTCTACTGGATTTTGTGTTGTCTATAAGTGTGCACATGTTTCATGTGCCAATGGTGAGTGGAATCATCTTTGCAGATGTTTTTGTACATTTTGTACTTTTTTTTGTGTTTTTACTTCAGAGTGAGTTTCCCTACCTACCACCATAATCAGGTCAGGGTTGGGTAAGCAGATGATTTTTAGGGCACCCTTTCTAGCTCCCTTCGTCACACTAGGAGGTGAGTAGTGCAATCCTTAAAAGGCTGCTCAGACACCCGGGGGATGCCAAATCCCACTGTTGCTTCCAGTGAGGAATGACCCTATGGCCTGGGCTGTCTGTGTGCAGAGTTGTGACTATGGGTCCCAGCGTATCTGCACCTACTGCTTCATCACTTGCCTGTTGCCACAGGACTTTGAGGTGTAATAGTAAAATGGTATGGGTAATGTCTTTTGATTCGTGGGTAAATTGGATTTAAGTGAGGCTGAGTTGCACGAAGTTGTTAGCCTCACTCTCTCCTCCAGAGTCATCATAGTCCAGTGACAGGACAGAATCAAGATGACTGGCGATGGCTCAGGATGCAGTGGATGACCAGATGACCATGGTATCTTCCAAGTCTAACCAAACTGTAAGCGTTCCACATCTCCTGCTTCAGCTGCCTTCATAGCCGTTGGAACAAATTGTTCTTGTCTGCCCATTCCACCAGGGGAAGTCTTCACAAGCTTGGGGTAGACACGCCCCTAACTCACCAATGGGTTTGAGATCCCTTGGTTACCCTCAGCATGGTTTGGCCCATCTGTTGAAATGCTTTACTAGGATGTGGCCTCTGTGCATATGGCAGCTTCTTGGAGCCACATGTGAGAGCTGGGTGGAACAGTTAGACACCAAAGGTGGAAGGCAGCCCTGAAAAGGGCTCAGCAGCTATCACTCTAAAGGCACAAGTCCTCCCTGAACACACCCTACATACCAAGTCAAAGGATAGAAGTATTTTAATAACTCTTTGGGCGTAACTCCAGCAAGAAATGCTTATTTTATTCCTTAAATTAAAAGAAAAAAGGAAAAAAAGAAAGGAGGATAAAAAATTAAATAAATGGGGTTGGATGAGTTGGCTTTTCAGGTTCCTTTCAGTTCTAATTCAATGTGATTTAACAAGGACCTGAGGGTAGGTCTTCTTAATACAAATTCAGTGCTTTGAAAAGCAGTTAGATAAAAGAGAAAGTAACCTGACTGTCTAAATCTCAAAGGGTCAGAACTTGGAATTCTGGCTGCTCCCCATGCGTGTCCTCCTCACTGTTGACTCTTAGAATCCATAATTTCTCTCACAACTCAGCTTGGGTGCCACCTTCTACGCTGAGTTATTACTGATCCCCTCAGTTGCTACTTTCTTCCCCGCAAATTGCCTTATATATGTATATTTAATCTGCTTATACAGTATCCCAAGAAATCTTAATGCAGTTTTAAGTTTCTATATATAAAGTATATATGTGGAAGTATATGTATATAAAGTATATATATAGAAGTATAAATGCTTCCAACTTACAAAAACAATTTGAAAGTTTAATTATTTAAAATATTGATATGTTTGTTTCTCATTAAAATTCAGCATAATCACCATCTTTTGCTATAGATTGCCATAGTCAATTTCTGAACCTTGTAAAAACTTTCATCACCTGCTGCTCAGTGACTGAAAGAAATGTATTTGTAATTGTAGCCTTAAGGTCATTCAAAGAATGAGGTTTTGTCACATACATGAAGTTTTGATGAGACCCTACAAGAAAAAGGCTAATGGAGGTACATCAGTTGACCAAGGTGGTCAAGCAGAAGACCTCTTTAATTGATCCACTGGTCTGAGAAAGTGTCATTCAGAAACTGCCACACATGTAATACATGATGACAATTTTGTTAAAATTAAGATGAAAAATGTATTCAAAATTCATAAAATTAAATAAGGGTAGAAGAAATATAAATCAATTTTCAATTTTGGGGAGGTAAATTTGTAGCATTTGTACTTCTGAAGTTTTTTTTAAACTTAAAGCTGTACTAACAATTTTGGGACACCCAGTATATATGCATCTCAGACAGATATAAAGTACCTTGAGGGCAAGGAATATTTCATTTTTATCTTTGTATTCCTAATACCTAGCACAGGACACAGTACATGATAGGTGCTTAATAAATGATGATTGCTTGATTATTATCAATGGAATTGAAGTAATATCAGTAAGATAGATTTAGGCTCAACATAAGGAAGAATTCTTAAGTTCTTAGCACAGTGTTTGGCATATGGTAGATGCTTAATACATGTTTATTGATTGCCTGAGCAGTGGAATAGACTGCCTTCAGAGATAGTGAGTTTTCTGCTACTGTAGACCTTCAAGAAGAGATTGGATGACTTCTCCTCATAGGTGTTAGGTAAGAGATTCATTTAAATAATGGTAAAAAAAGTAAGAGCCAACAGTTGTAAAGGAGATGTAAAATGTAAAATGCTTAGCATATAGTAAGCACTGTATAAATGTTAGCTATTATTGTCTACTATTTGCCAGGCACTGTCCAAATGTAATCTCATTTGTTCTTCACAACAACCTTGGATGATAGCGCTATTATTATCAGCATTTTACAGTTGAGAAAACTGAAGTCAAATGACTTGTCCTTAGTCACACAACCAGTGGTTGAGGCTGAATTTGAATTCAGGTCTTCCTGACTCAAGGCCTAGTATTCTATACATTGTGCTCTCTAGCTGCCCCTAGTTGGTCTATGACCTCTGAGTTCTCTTTAAACTCTAATTCTATGTCATGTGAGTGTTAGGATACATGATGTAAATCAACATTCATGAAGAGAAAGGGGTCTAACAACGTGACCCAGTTAAAAGTTGATCTCTAGTTTTTATGTTGTAAATAGGTCATTGTCTGTATTTAGCCTCAATTCTCTGTACATACAGAGGAAGTTTACAGGAAAATAAGCAGCTGTATACTGTTCAGGTATAATCTTGCCCAGAGGCAGGTGAACTTGATCAGAAGATTTCTTGAGGTCCTGAGATTTCTAATTCTATAGAGAGGGCATGACCTGGTGTGTGTGTGTGTGTGTGTGTGTGTGTGTGTGTGTGTGTGTGTGTGTGTGTGTAGGTGTATGTGTGCATAGACACTGTTGAGTTCATGTGTGTATTGCTCATTAGTTTGTCTAATACATTTATAGCATCATTTCCCTTGAGGCAAAATAAAAGAGATTTCATATATGGTTTAGGAGCTGTGGCATGCCTCTGGATAGGTAAACTTCTTTGCAAAGCCGCAGACCAGTGAAGGGAGTTTCCTTTGGGACAGGTAGAGAGGAGTGGAAAATTACCATGGAAAAATGCCTGTATCACATATAGATAACTAAAATAGAAAGCCTTTTGGTGGATGGCAGGCCACAGCACTATCCCTTATCATAGCTTAGGGCAACAGCTCTATGTATGTGTTCAGCAGCTAGAAAGTGCAGTGGATAGAGTGTGGGGCCTGGTGTCAGAAAGGCTCATCTTCCTGAGTTCAAATCTAGCTTCAGACAATTACTAGCTGTGTGACCCTGGGCAAGTCACTTATCCCTGTTTACCTCAGTTTCCTCATCTCTAAAATGAACTAAAGAAGGAGATGGCAAAAACACTGCAGGATCTTTGCCAAGAAAACCCCAGATGCAGTCCTGAAGAGTTGGACACGACTGAAAAAAATGACCAAACCACAACAATAACAGTACTATGTGACAGTGGTGATGCACAGGGAAGCATGGGCTTTGTGCATGTCACTGTCCAAGGGATCCTGTTACTGGGATTTGGGGGTAAATTGTGCTTAAGGGAAGGTTTCTAAGGTTAAGCCAAGTCATGAAGCATTTATTAAGCATCTACATATTGTCAGATGCTATGGTAAGAATACTCCTGTTTTTGGTCCAGGTAGATTGAGGGTAAAGGAGTCAAGAAGATTAAGATACTGGGAAGACAGGAATGGGAGGATTGGGATGAAAAGGGAGTAAATAAGTTCCTAAACTTCTTGGAAGGAAGAGAGAGGGTCTGGGTGGGATGGAGAAAGAGGCAGCTGCTAAGTGGTGGTGTCATAAGGAAAGTGGCAGTAGGCAGAAATGAGCTTGCCAATTCTGCCTCTTGGTTCATGTGACAAGGATTGAGAGATGGAATAGTTAGTCTTGGAGAGGATGCCAAGAAATGTGTTAAACAGAAGAAAGCTAGATTTTAATTAGTACCAGAAAGGAACACCGGATTAATAATTTAAAGCTAGAAGGGACCTAGGAAGTCATCTTACTTAGTACAGTGCCCGGAGTTTAGCCAGTGCCTGGTATACAGTAGGTGCTTAATAACTCATTGACTGCCAGACCCACTCATTTTATAGATTAGGAAAATGAGACCTAGAGTGTAAACTTATTTTCCCCAGGTCACAATTTAGGTTTTTTTTTTTAATTCAAAGTCCAATGAGCTTTTTCCTGTGTTCTAATCCAAGAAGATTCTCAGAAGATGTAATGAAAAAGGAGTTCAGGAAAGGCTAGGGCTTACTTTGCTGTGAATAATGCTTTATTGTTCCTTTCCTGCTCATCCTACATTGATCCCAAGCATCCCACGTGACTTGTTGTTCCAAGGTTAGGTGAATGATTTAAGGGCTGGGTTGAGTGGAGTCTATTGGATCTATGGGAAGGTGCTCCAAGGGAGGGCTTGGAAAAGGTTGGAGATAGAAATCAGGAAGGGAACAAGATGAACCTTTTTGGAGGCAAAGTGAGAAGTGTCTCCCTCCTCCCTATCAACTGCATAAGAGATGAGGCGTTGGTCATCCTTTTCTAGGTTGGGCTCTGCTTCCAGAAGAACACTTTACCTAAAAATCAATAAAAAATGGGTCACTGAATCCTATGGCTGTACCATAAATTAGGAGGATATAAATGGATAGATTTAAACACAAGTCTACTTCTGAAAAGAGGAATGGATTTGATCTCAGGGAACCTAGGTTTGAATCCCAGTTCTTGTTCATCATGAGGTCTCTTTTTCTTGATTTGTAAAATAAAGGTGTTAGAAGAGATGTTTTTCTAACTTTAATACTGGTGACCCTTCCTGATAGAACAACAATGATAAAAAACTCCACTTGTTTGCTACCAAGGGCACCTGAAGAGAGAAGACATAAGTATTGCTTACCTGAACTAGTCCATAGTCAGAAGATTGCAGGAGGTTGTGGGAAGAAAAATTAGCATTTATATCACACCAATATGTGCAATATAAATTTATATAAGCCTTTATATCTGCCAGTGTCCTAAGCACATTTATAAATATTATCTCATATGATCTTCTGCTATGCCATCTTACAGTTGAGGATATTGAAGTAAATAGAGGTTACATGACATGCTCAGGGTCACATAGCTAATAAGTATCTGAGGTCATATTTAAACTCTTCTTGATTCCAGGTTCAGCACTCTGCTTATTATATCACCAGCTGTCTCTGTTTTGTGGATCTTTTTTATTTTAAGGGTAACTTATTACCTTCTATTCCTTGAAGAAGAATGCATTTATTAAGCACTTATGGTGTACCATGTGTTGAACAAAGCACTAGAAATACAAATTCAGAAGTGAGGCAGTATTTTCTCTTAAGGAAACCACATTTTAATTTGAGGAGATAACACAGGTAAGAAAATTCTGGCTAGGGAAGGGAGTTAGTCCTAGTTTTCTCCCCACCCTTACCCAGATAACTTGCATTTAATTATTCTGTTTATTTTTATTTATTCTGCCTATATCATTCTGTATACATTTATGTAGGTACATGGTATCTCTCTCAATAGGCTGCAAGCACCCAGAAGACAAGGAGTGTCTTTTTAAAATTTTCCTGTCCCAGATGCTCAGCACAATTCTCAACACATTGTAGGTGCTTAATAAATGCTTGCTGATTTATTGATTGGGTTGGTGAATTATCTGTCATTTCATTTATAAAATTTTAAATTGATAGTATTGGTAAAATGGTGGCATTGATTTGTTTATCGTTTCCAGGGAAAGAGGTAGAAGGTGGGGGATGAGATATATGTGTGGCAGGAGGTCAGATGGCAAGATGTCTGGAGTGGATGGCTAGATGGAATGTGAAATAATTGTCTGGGTCTGAATAGATTTAATGGTTTAGGTGATTTTGCACTCATTAATCAGTGAAGATAGCTCATGCAAAGGGAGGCATTCAAAAGCCAACTGGATTAACTTCCATAGGAAAATGGGATATTATGGTCTCAGGAATTATATTCTGTATGATGGTGTTCTAGGAGAAGAGAGGAAAAGATGGTATAGCAGTAGAGTAGATGTCCATTCACCTTGGAAAAACATGTTCACAGAGGCATAGGCCACCAATGGTTGGGAGGGAAAGGAGAGAAAAAAGGGGAGTGGGGAAGGATGGAAATTCAATTTGAATGGCTTTCATCTCCTTCACTCAGTTCACACAAACAAACAGGAAGCGTGGTAGAGTGGAAAAGGCTCTGGAAGAGGAGTTAGAAGACATAGGTTTTTTTTTTTCCCCCAACATTTCCACTACTTTGCGATCTTCCCTATTTCTCAGTTACTATATGTATAACCTTGAGAAAGTCACATAGACTCTCTGGGCCTCAGTTTTCTTGCCTGTAAAATGAGGGAGTTGAACTAGATGACCTCCAAGGTCCCTTCCAGCTCTCAACCTGTAATTCTTTACAGAAGAATGAGGATTGGGGGCTAGCTGTACTCTAAGGTGGCCTGCTAGGCTTATGAACTTTGAAATGGAGGAGAGATTTTCTTCTGCTGTACTTCTGAATTTAGTTTGGACATAGAGGGAGAAAAATGCTCTGGTTCAGAAGTTCAAATAAGAAAAGTCAAAACCCCAACCCCAACCCAAATCTTGTCCGGCCCAGCAATTCTCAGAATTTCACAATTACACAGAGTCGCAAATTAAAAAAATGCCTTCTGCCATAAAACAGTGTGAACTTCTCCACCACCTGAGTACATTGACAATCAGCAATTTGAGTATCAATTAAGCTCACTGCACATTATCCCAGGCTCTCTCCTTTAAGCATCACCATTTTATGACTTGGTACATTCACAGGGACAATGGAAATTATCATTTAATTAAATGGACTCATGTGATATTGCCAATACAATTTTCAGCCTGCACATGTGCATACCCAGTGAGCAACAGCCTCTGGAGTTTGTGCTGACTCTAATAAACATCAGCTATTTCATCCACGAAACAGGAGAGCTGTCTATCACTTCTGGTACTTTGAAGGATCTGTGCATCTCATCAGAGTGGGTACTTTTTTCACTGATGTGGACCACAGCTCCTTTGAACTGGTGTAATTCTTGTTCACATTTTCACATGGTTCCTCTGTAAAGTCTAGCCAACGTACACTATCCAAGTCCTCTGGTTCTTTCTCCCTGTATCCTCAGGGTACCTTGGCAGCTCTGGAACTGGCTATCTGTGGCCTCTCATGCTTACTGTATGAGTGACCTCCTCCTTTTCCAGCGGTGCCTGTTTTGGGAAATGTCTTTTTGCTGTTTCTGAAGTATGAGTTGCTATTGGTAACGGAACACCTAAGATTCTAATCCCTTTTAAAGCTACAGTAATAGTATACAAGATGGCATAGTGGATAGAGTACTGGGCTTGGAATTAGGAAGACTCATGTTCTTGAGTTCAAATCTGACCTCAGACATTTACCAGATGTATGACCCTGGGCAAGTCACTTAACCCCGTCTCAGTTTCCTCATCTGTAAAATGAGTTGGAGAAGGAAATGGCAAACCATTTCAGCATCTTTGCCAAGATAATCACAGATGGGGTCACAAAGAGTCAGACATGACTGAAAAATGACTAAACAACAAAAGCAGGGGGTCTTGTATAAGTCACAACATCACTGAATTAGTTAACCAGCATGACTTATGTACTTACTATATGTCAGGCACTGTGCTAAGTAATGGGAATCCAAAGAAAGACAAAACCATGGTTGCTTCCTTCAAGAAGGGCACAGTGTAATGAGGGTGAGAACATATAAAAAAGTTGTATGTACAAGACATAAACACTTTAAATGAAAGGTATTCTCACAGGGAAAGCACCAGAAGTTAAGGTGCGTGTGTGTGTGTGTGTGTGTGTGTATGTGTGTGTGTATGTGTGTATGTGTGTTTGTAGGGACTGAGAAAGGTTTAGTCAGCTTAAAATGGGGATAATGATATCAGTCCCACCATCCCAGCATTGTTGTGAGGAAAGTGCTTTGCTCACCATTTTATGACTTTACTTTCACAGGGACAATAGAAATTTTCATTTAACTGAATAGACTTGTGATGTAGGCAATACCATTTTCAGCCTGCCCACCCAGAAACACAGAAGTGTAGGCCTTTATTGTCTGCTTATCCTGCTCAATTCTGGGCCCAGGTCATCATCCATCTCCTGTCATTTTCAGTTAAGAAAGGCATGTTGTGTGTGTGTGGGGTCACAAGAGCACAGGAATTATGACTGAAAGGTAGCTTAGAAATAGACTCTTTATTTTATACATGAGGAAACAGAGATTCAAAGTGGTGCAGTGTAATAGTGAGGGTGTCTTTTGGATAAGGGTTGGGCTGAATAGCAGCTGAGATCTCTTCCAGTTCTCAAATTGATTGAATCTGTGACTTTTCCAAGGTCACATATAAATGTGGCAGTAAATAAATAACATTGCTAGCCTTACAGACTATAATGTTAAGGCAAATGCTGTGGTACAAAAGACCAGCAAAGTTTTAGACAAGATCAAGAATATGGAAAACAAAAATAGAACATCCTTTTACAACACCATGATTTATCTTTCCCTATTATGTTTGAAGTGTTTTGGTCATCATAGCCACAAGAGGTCCTGAGAAGGAGAAGGAGAAAATCAGGATGATTTAAGCTGGAAAGGCAAAGGTTAATGGAGAGAGTGACTGACATTTATGTCATCATGAAAAGGTACAAAGAAGATGAGTAAGGATGTATTCCCTAAAGCCAAGGAGACAAAACCTGAGCTCTGTCTCCCTAATTCTTTCTCTTCCTTCCCTCTCCAAGCCCACCCTGTCTTGAGTTTTGAAAAGATAATTTTGGGATAAATGAAAAGAAGTCTTTCTTTCCTCATCAGGAAACTCATTACTCCAAGGGGTGCCACAGCTGGAAAATACAGGTTCAAGATGTGACTGGAGAAGTATATATATTTATAACAGGATTATTGTTGAAGCTCAGGTTTCATCTCCTTCACAAGGCCTTCTCTGATTCCCCGAGTTGGTGATGACTTCCTTCCATGGACCTTATGCAGCTATCTGTATTTCTCTCATGTTTTTATATTCTATTCTGAAAACTTGTCATATGATTGTAATTCTCATTCTCCCATGTCTCTTATTGGACTATAAGCTTCATAAATTTGGAACTAGGTGATTTATCTTTTTTAAAATTATTTTTTATAATTCTGAATTTGACAAACACTATAAAACACAAACATTTCCATAGGCAAAAAAGAGTAGAAAAAGAAGATTTTATAAGAAACTATGGAGTTTCATTATGTATATTATTTTTTAAAATTATTTTAAATTAATTAATTTATTTTTAGTTTTCAACATTCATTTCCACAAGATTTTGAGTTCCAAATTTTCTCCCCATCTTTTCCTTCTCCCTACTCCAAAACTGCATTCTGATTATCCCTTCCCCCAATCTGCCCTCCCTTCAATCACATTCCTCCCTTCCCTTATCTGCATAAATATTATTTTTAAAAGGACAAAAAGAATTCAACCTATTAGTTTCAGAGCTATATTATTTGTCTGTGTGTTTCCTCAGAACTGACTTTTCTTCTCTTCTATGTATTGCAAAAGGTCTCCAGTGACTCTTCCTTCTTTTCTTGGCATCACAATAACTAACCTTATCTCCTCTTTCTCTTTTTTAGAAAGCTCTACATTACAGCAATCGCTATTGTAAAGCAAAACAAATCTATGCATTGGATACATCTCAAAAAATGTAGATCCTATTCTGCATCTGTATTCCCTCACCTCCTCATCAGGTGGTGCATAGCATGCTTATTACTTTGGAATAATGGCTAGTTGTTCATAAGAGTGCTTATTTTTTCAGTCATTTTTATTTAAAATACTGTACTCATATAAACTGTTTTGGCCTTTTTCACTTCACTCTATATTAGTTCATGCAAGTCTTTCAAAGTTTCTCTAAATCCATTTCTTTCATTACTCATTGCAGTGAAATAATTTTCCACATTAATACATCATAATGTATACCCTATATACCATAATTTGTTGTATACATAATTTCTCACCATTCCTCAATTAATGGGAACCTAGTTGGTTTCCAATTCCTTGATACAATGAAAAAATACTACAATGGGTTTTTTGTCCATATAGGTTATTTCCATCTTTCCTAGATATCCATGTAGTGGCATAACAAAGTCAAAGAATGGAAATAGTTCAGTGAGTTTTTAGGTATAGTTCTAAATTGCATTCCAAAATGGCCAGGCCAATGATAGGTCCACCAAGAGTGCATTAGTGTGCTTGTCCTCTCATACCTGTTCTCCAAACCTGAGGAGGATGAGGTGAACAGTTTGCATTTTTCTTTGCAGTAATTTGCATTTTTCCTTATTATTAATGTTATTCCTTATAATTAGTTATTAGAGAACTTTTTATATAGCTATTAGTAACTTCTTTTCAGAACTGCCTCTTTATATATTCTTTGACCATCCATCTATTGGGGAATGGCTCTCGTTACATATTTGAATATTTCCTTATATGTGTCTCAAATATCGGATCTTTATTAGAGAAGCAGTCTAAAATTATTTTCCTATCTAAATCTCTTTATTCTAGATGTAATTTAATTTATTTTCCTTGAGCATACTTCTCCCCCTCCCCCAACTTTATGTAGTTAAAATAGTTTTATCTTCTGTGATTATTTTGAACCTTTATTTGGTCAAAAACTCTACTCCTATTCATAGTTAGAAAAGATAACTACTTCACTTTTTCTCTGCTTTATCTATGATGTGATTTTCACATATGAGTCCTGTTCTACTTGTAGATTATTTTGTAGATGGTGTTAGATATCAGTCTGAATCTAATTTTTGCCAAACTGATGTCTAATTTTCATAAAAATTTTTTTTGTATAGAAAGTCCTTATCCTAGTTATTTGGGTCCTTAGATGTATTGCACACTAAGCTACATTGTTCATTTTTTTTTTTAATCTTAAGCTCATAATATATTTTACTGATTAACTTTTCTATTTTTAACTAGTTATCAAATTGTTTTTCCTTTTTTAAAATGATTACTGGCATTCCTAAGGCTTCTTCTTTCTGGTTATATTAATTACTGCCCTTGAAATTTTTGACCTCTTGTTTTTCTTGATGAATTTGGCTATTTTTTTCTAGTTTCTTTTAAAACACCTTCATGGTAGTTTGATTGGTATGACACTGAAGAAAAATTAATTGATATAATTTTATTATGTTGAAACAGCCAAATCATGAGTAATTGACATATCTCTAATTATATGCCTGTCATTATTTCTGTAGATATGATTTTATAGTTCTTTTCATACAGTTTATGTATGTGTTTTGGTAGGTGGACACTCAAATATTATATATATTCTGTAGTTATTTTGAGTGAAGTTTCTCTCTATTCATTCTACGTTATTTTTGGTAATATATACAAAAAAGACTAATGATTTGTTTGGGTTTTAGAAATATCCTGATTATTTCCTGAAGTTATTGTTTTAATTGCTATCTAGGGTACTTTATGTAGATCACATCATCTGCAAAAAAAGATTATGTAATTATTTACCTGCTATAATTATTCAGCTATTATATTTGCTTTCTTGTTATTGCTATAATTAACATTTCTACAAATATATCAAAAAATAGTAGATGGATATGCTTATTTTATCCCCGATCTTATTGGAAAGGCCTCCAATTTATCTACTTCTTTATTTTTTGCGGGGATAAGTTTTTATTTACAGCATACTGCATTAGACATAAAAATTAGACATAAAAATAAGAACCCTACTGAGGAGAGAGGTTTTATGTAGAAGATGCAGAGTTCAAACTGCTCAAGTCTGCTTTAGTGCTACATTAAAGTCACATTAAAAAAAAGATCATAGTGGAGAGAGAGTATGACAAATTATACCAAGAACAAAGCATACAAGACTCTATGGTTTGAGTATAAAATCTAAAAGTTAAAGGTTTCAGGTGTGCCATATAGAATCTGGAAGTTACAGCCATTGGAGGTAGATTCTGGTACAACATTTCGATCTTCCTTTGTGGAAAAATTATTTTTCAAGTAAGCTTGAGGAAGCCTTATCTACAATTTCATTTTCAAGGATTGGAATGCTTAATTTCTGTCTAGTCCTCCACACTCTTCAATTAGGATATAGTTTCTCATTCATTTAGTTTTTCAGTAGCTGAAAAATGTTTGAAATTGCCTTCAAAATAACCAGATCAATTTTGCTGTCTTTTGCAGATGAGGTTGATTAAAATTTCCAGAATTCCATTTTGAACAAGATACACAATCTGTTCAATTGTTTTACCACTTGCGTAGTTTGTGACAATCCATACAGCACCTTTCTGTGACTCAGTCTCCACTTCACAGAATTTCAGTCAAGTATGGAACTATTCCATAATTTATAACTTGCTGTATTTGATTCTGATGGCCAGCTGTGATGTTTGAGATTGTCCATGCAACCTTCTTCTAGATATTGGTTTTGGGGTAGGTAAGTAGACTAGAAAAGACAGCAAATGCTCGAGTCTATGACAATCAGAGTTTGTTCATTTGTCTCAGTGACAATGTTTCCTATAGCTTGTAAGGAAGGAGACACTATTGACATCTTACAAGATCCTAGAAGTTTCACTCACTATGGGGCCACCTCCAGTTTCCACAATGACTTCAATCCGGCTATTGGAATTATCTGTGAGGTAGGAAATAAACTAATAGGCATTTATCAGAGTTTTTGGATCACTGTGAGGCAAAAGGGGAATAAAAGTGGGAAGAATTTGCTTAATGGTTTCCATTAGGTGAGCAGATTCTCGTCACAAAGATTTGAAAGTGACTAGGTAAGATATCTTAAGTGTTAATGATGATATATCAGGAACTACATATATAATGTAAGCAGAACTAGAATAGGGACTGTTGCACCATGTTTGATAACCAAGTCTCTCTAGGTTTAACCATCACCTGCAATGTTTACCAGAACAATGATGGGAGACTAAGGAGAGGCCAATAGGGCAATAGCCTTAGCTACAGTCCCTCTACATCTACCACAGTCTTGGTTTAGTCTGATGTCTCAGAAGCAATGTTATTTGATAAGTGACCAAGCAGATTAAAACTGAATAAGATGGCAGTTTGTCCTGCCCAAGAAGCCTACAAGTTTTGGAATCATACCAGCATCAATTATTTGGGTGTGTGTGTGTGGGGGGGGTTGTCGGGGAGGGAGGGAAAGCTATTTTTCCTTAGAAAGGAGTTTCTTCGGGGTGGCCTGAAGTTGAACCTCCAGATTATTACTATTTATGTCTTTGACAATTTCTTCAATAGGCCAAAGGACAGCTAGGTGGTGCAGTGGATAGAGCACCAGTACAGGAGTCAGGAGGACCTGAGTTCAAATCTCAACTAAGACACTTGACACTCACTAGATATGTGACCTTGGGCAAGTCACTTAACCCCAAATGCCTTATCCTGGGCCATCTCCAGTCATCCTCATGAAATCTGGTGACTGGATTCAGATGGCTCTGGAAGAGAAGTAAGGTTGGTGAACAGCACAGCCCTCCCTCACTCAAAACAAAGTCAAATGCAAGTGATGTCATCATTTCTCTGATGGCATGGTCTTCTTCAGCAATGAAGGATGAACACATACACACCACACACACAACAGACCAAAGCCCAGAGTCCTGCTTATTGCAGTTTATTTGCAAGCAAAAGTAGTATCATCAGGAAATATGGCAATAGTTCTTTTTAGCATTTGGTCATCTGTCTTAGCTTTCCTCAGTTCCACATTCATTTCAACACACTGATACCTT
>JAJHZJ010000365.1:1813586-2056086 GCA_023548195.1 Bettongia penicillata ogilbyi
ACCAGAACACTGATGGGAGACTAAGGAGAGGCCAATAGGGCAATAGCCTTAGCTACAGTCCCTCTACATCTACCACAGTCTTGGTTTAGTCTGATGTCTCAGAAGCAATGTTATTTGATAAGTGACCAAGCAGATTAAAACTGAATAAGATGGCAGTTTGTCCTGCCCAAGAAGCCTACAAGTTTTGGAATCATACCAGCATCAATTATTTGGGTGTGTGTGGGGTGGGGCGTTGTCGGGGAGGGAGGGAAAGCTATTTTTCCTTAGAAAGGAGTTTCTTCGGGTGGCCTGAAGTTGAACCTCCAGATTATTACTATTTATGTCTTTGACAATTTCTTCAATAGGCCAAAGGACAGCTAGGTGGTGCAGTGGATAGAGCACCAGTACAGGAGTCAGGAGGACCTGAGTTCAAATCTCACCTCAGGCACTTGACACTCACTAGATATGTGACCTTGGGCAAGTCACTTAACCCCAATTGCCTTATCCTGGGCCATCTCCAGTCATCCTCATGAAATCTGGTGACTGGATTCAGATGGCTCTGGAAGAGAAGTAAGGTTGGTGAACAGCACAGCCCTCCCTCACTCAAAACAAAGTCAAATGCAAGTGATGTCATCATTTCTCTGATGGCATGGTCTTCTTCAGCAATGAAGGATGAACACATACACACACACACAACAGACCAAAGCCCAGAGCCCTGCTTATTGCAGTTTACTTGCAAGCAAAAGTAGTATCATCAGGAAATATGGCAATAGTTCTTTTTAGCATTTGGTCATCTGTCTTAGCTTTCCTCAGTTCCACATTCATTTCAACACACTGATACCTTACTCCTGTGATGTCTTTCTCTTTATTTTTCAACTACTAAGCCAGGCTGCTGGTGAATTAATAGTTTCATCAGTGGCCTTGGTTGTGTTTAACATTGGCAGAAATGCAAGGAAGAGAGGTTGTTAGAGGTCTCCAGGCCCTGAGAGGAAGCCAGATGAGGCTGCTGCTAAGCCAAGGTTAAACTTCCAGCAGCCACTACAACTCAACCCCATAAGCTGTGTTTGGCCCTTCATTTTAGTTTTTAAAGACAATATTTACTATATTAAGGCAAAGTCCATTTATCCCTAGGTTTTAAAAATATTTTTAAAAACATAACTGGGAGTTATATTTTGTTAAAAGCTTTTGAAAAAACATAATCATGTGATTTAATAGTTTTTATTATTAATATAGTCTATTATATTTATAGTTTTCCTAATATTGAACCAACCCTGCAGTCCTGGTATAAATTTAACATGATTATAGTTTGAAGCTTTTTAATGTATAGCTGTAGCTTCTTTCCTGACATTTAATTTACATATTAATTTCAATATTAATTAGGAATATTAGTATGTTTATATCATAGAAGGAATTTGGAGAGATCTCTTATTTTCCTCTTTTAGAAAACAGTTTATGTAATATTGGAATTAATTGTTCTTTGAATATTTGATAAAAATTTGATTGTAAATTTATCTTGCCCTAGGGTTTTTGTGTTTGGGAATTCATTTGTATTTTGTTCTTTTTCCCTGTGAATTTGTCCCCTGAGACTGGGCTTTAAATTATTTTTTTCTTGTTTTGTCAATCTGAGCATTTTACATTTTTGTAAATATCCATTCATTTCATTGAAATTGTCAGTTTTAAAAAATATTTATTTATTTTTAGTTTTCAGCATTCATTTCCATAAGATTTTGAGTTCCAAATTCTCTCCCTATCACTCCCACCCCAAGGCAGCATACATTCTGATTACCCCTCCCCCCAATTTGCCCTCCCTTCTATCATATCCCTCCCTTCTCTTATCCCTATCCTCTTTATTTTCTTGTAGGGCAAGATAGATTTCTATACCCTATTGTCTGTATACTGTATATCTTATTTCCCAGTTGCATGTAAAAACAATTTTTAACATTCATTTTAAAAACTTTGAGTTCCAACTTCTCTCCCTTCCTCCCTCCCCACCTATCCCCACTGAGAAGGAAAACAATTTGATATATGTTATACATCTGCAGTTATACAAAAAACTTCCATAAAAGTCATGTTGTGGAAGACTAACTCTATTTCCCTCCATCCTATCCTGCCCCCCATTTATTCTATTCTCTCTTTTGACCCTATCCCTCTTTAAAAGTGTTTACTTCTAATTGTCCCCTCCTCCCACTTTCCCTTCCTTCTATGATTCTCCTCCTCCATTTATTCCCTTCTCCACTACTTTTCTGAAGTGTAAGATGAATTTTCATATCAGATTGAGTGTGCATGTTATTCCCTCCTTAAGCCAAATGTGGTGACAGTAAGGTTCACTTTTTCCCTCTTACCTCTCCCCTCTTCCCTTCCATTGAAAAGGGTTTTTCTTGCTTCTTTTATGTGAGAGAGCATTTGTCCCATTCTACTTCTCCCTTTCTCCTCCCAATATATTCTTCTCTCACCCCTTAATTTTATTTGTTTTAGATGTCATCCCATCCTATTCAACTCACCCTGTGCCCTCTGTTTATATGAATGTAATTCCTCCAACAACCCTAATACTGAGAAAAGTCTAAAGAGTTACAAATGCTATCTTTCCATGTAGGAATGTAAACAGTTCAGCTTTAGTAAGTCCCTTATGATTTCTCTTTCCTGTTTACCATTTCATGCTGCTCTTGATTCTTATGTTTGAAAGTCAGATTTTCTATTCAGCTCTGGTCTTTTCATCATGAATGCTTGAAAGTCCTCTATTTCATTGAATAACCAGTTTTTCCCCTGAAGTATTACACTCAGTTTTGCTGGGTAGGTGATTTGTGGTATTAGTCCTAGTTCCTTTAACTTCTGGAATATCATATTCTAAGCCCTTTGATCCCTTAATGTAAAAACTGCTAGATCTTGTGTTAGCCTGACTGTATTTCCACAATACATGAATTGTTTTTTTCTGGCTGCTTGCAATATTTTCTCCTTGACCTTGGAGCTCTGGCATTTGGCTACAATATTTCTAGGAATTTTCCTTTTGGGATCTCTTTCGGGAGATGATTGGTGGAATCTTTCAATATTTATTTTATCCTCTGGTTCTAGAATATAAGGGCAGTTTTCCTTGATAATTTCTTGAAAGATGATGTCTAGGCTCTTCTTTTGATCATGGCTTTCAGGTAGTCCCATAATTTTTAAATTATCTCTCCTGGTTCTGTTTTCTAGGTCAATTGTTTTTCCAATGAGGCATTTCACATTGTCTGCTATTTTTTCATTCCTTCAGTTTTGTTATGTAATTTCTTTATTTTTCATAAAGTCATTAGCTTCTATCTGCTCCATTCTAATCTTCAAAGAATTATTTTCTTCAGTGAGCGTTTGGACCTCCTTTTCCATCTGACCAATTCTGCTTTTTAGAGCATTCTTCTCTTCATTGAATCTTTGGATCTCTTTTGTCATTTTGGTCATTTTTACAGTGTTATTTTCTTCAGCATTTTTTTGGGTCTCTTTTAGCAAGCAGTTGACTTGCTTTTCATAATTTTCTTGCATCACTCTTGTTTATCCTCCCAATTTTTGCTCTACTTCTCTTGATTTTCAAAATCCTTTTTGAGCTCTTCCATGGCCTAAGACCAATTCATATATTTCTTAGAGGTTTTGGATGGAGGAGCTTTGACTTTTGTTGTCTTCTGTTTGCATATTTTGGTCTTCCTTGTCACCAAAGTAAGATCCTATAATCTGATTCCTTTTTTCAGTTTTTGCTTATTTCCCCAGCCATTTATTTGACTCTTTATCAAGGTTGATCTCTGCTTCCAATGGGGGTGAGGAGTGTACTGTTAGTCCCTCGATTCTTCTACCATTTGTGGGCCTCCAGCTCCAGAAACATTCACTGCTGCTGCCCCTGCTGCTGCTGTGGCTGCTGCAAGTTCCTCAGCTCCCTTCCCCCTCCACCACCCTGGGATTGAAGTTAGACCACTCCACTCTCCCACACTGGTCCCACAGGCTTTTTCCACTGACCTTCCAATTTGTCCTCAGCATTTCGGGGTTGTGAAGCCTGGAAATCATCACAGGTGCCTGAGATTCACTCCCTCTGAGGCCTACTCAGGTCTCAGCTGTGCTGGTGTGGCCCACTCTGGACTGCACCCTGCCCCTGATGGACACTTACCAAGGACCTTCCAGGCTGTCTTGGGCTGGTGATTTGCTTCACTCTATTCTATGTCAAATTTATTGACCTGCTCTTTCTATATTTTGAGAATGAAAGTGTATAGAGCTATAAAATTTCCCTACTGTTTGCTTTGATTGTATCACATACACTTTTAGCATGTTGTTTTGTTATCGTTTTCTTTGATAGAATTACATATTGTTTCCATGACTTGTTCTATAACTTAACAATTTTTTAGGATTAAATTATTCATATTCTCCAATTAATTTTAGCCCTTTCTTTAATATTTCATGATTCCTCATAGAATCATTGACTTCTATTTGCTATATTTTAATTTTCATAAAATATATTATTTGTGAAAAGTCTTCCATCTTTTTTTATAAACTATTTTCTTTTAATGCTTTCTTTTATTCCTTTTCAAGTTCTTATTTCACTTATACTTTTTAAAAAAAATTCTTGCTTCATTTTTTTTCTGGATACTCTTGTGATTCTAATGGCCAAATCAGTTTTTAACTCTGAGGCTTGGCTTGTAGTTATAGAGTTATTATCTTCTCCTGAATATACTTGTTGGGAATCTCTTGACTCGTTATATTTTTTCATAGTGTTCAGTGTCTCCTTTTGTCTACTCATATCTCCAGTTTCAGTTTCTGTTTTGGATTTTTGCACTAGGTTTACCTCTTCCTGTACTCTTTGATGGGATGGTCAGCTCCTATTTGGTCCTGATCTTGGCTTCTGACTTCTACCTTTCCTGGAGTGTCTGTCCTTAGAGTGCTGCAGGGTTCAGCCTCCCCTGGATTTCCCAGATTCAGAGCATTGTAGTCTTAAGGGATCCCTGGAGGAACTTAGGTCAGATTGCTGTAGATTTAGAGCTACTTGGAACATTACAGTCAGAGCTACTGGCTCTCATTCTGGAGTATGAGGTAAGAGAGGTTAGAAGGCTGCAGGTTTCCATAGCTCTCAGGCTATTCCCTAGTATTGAGCTCTGCAGACTTCAGGGCCCTCTGATAATCTTGGGTCTGATTGGAATTAATTTCTAGTATCTGGGTTGTCACATTTAGGGCAGTGTTTGCACCTTGTCCCCAAGTCTGTGGCCAGAACAGTCAGAGCATTGCAAATTTCTTCTTTCCTGGGCTTCTCTGTCCATTTACTATGTATTTTTTTTCTCTGCTTTCCTTACAACTCCCCCTTAAAGTGCTTTGGGCTTCAGGTGCCTCTTGAAACAACTCTGGTCTGATAGCTGACAGGCTTCTGGCTTATTTACCTTCACTCCTGCTGGTTTCCTTAGTCAACTGGTCCCTCAGCATTCTACTTATATTTTTGAATACTTTTAGATTGACTAAAGGACCTTACTGTGGTTTCTCTTTGCAGGTCTTAATTATACATTGGTGCTATTTTAAGATTTTTCTGGAGGATATTGGGGAGACCTGGGCTCCTCTGTGACTTTTCATTCAGCCATATTTCTCAGAATGCTTCCTAATTGACTTATTTTTTGACCTTCTTTAATGTTTAGAATATCATTTTGAATGTATTTATTTAGTGCATTTAATAGATAACTGTGGAATTGAATGGAAAGCTAAGTATGTTGGGGACACATCTCCAGCCTTTTATGATATTCACACTACTGTCTTTCTTGAGCTCAGTACTCCAGTAGGACTTAACTTCTTGCCGCTGGCCAATCTTATTCTACCTCTTTTTGCCTCTGCTTCTTTGTATGCACCTACCTGGAGCTAGGAACAGATGCCTTCCACCCCATCCCCATCTCTGCTTAATGAAATATTGCTTTTGCCTTTAAAACTTCAGTTCAGGTGCCATCTTTTCCATAAGGCATTCCCTGATCCCTCCAGCTAGTGATGATGTTCCCTTCCTTGAATTTTTGAGGGTTTTCTGTCTAATTTCTCTTATGTACTTATATTCTAACTTGAATGAATAGTTATTTGCTGTTTCATTCCCTTGATAGACTATTAACTACTTGAAGGCAGGGTCTTCATGTTTCATCTTTGTTTCTCCAGTGCCTAACACAGAGTCACTTTTATTGGCAAAAAAGTATTTATTTTCCTTAAATGTACAACCACAGACTCTCTTAAGGAGGGGGGAAGTGATTCCACAGAATAAGATGAAATTGGGAAGGGGAGAGAGAGAATTCCCTAGGTAGGGATGGAGAGGAGTCCTTGGGAATGGAAATCAATAGATCAGAGCTAGACTAAGTAGAAGACTGATAGTGATGGGCAAAAGTAGTCCAGGAAACTCAGAGCTGGATATATCCGTCCATGTCTTGTTCATCATAAACTCCAGTCCATAAAGAAGATTTGGAGTAGGTAGAGAAAGCAATCTAGAATAATAAATCTTAATACACATTTGGATTGAATTGATGTTATAGGGGTCAATCACATCAACTGACCTTTTTTTCCCCAAAATTGTTTTGGAGAATATTGAACTGGATGGATCAGTAGTCTGAACCACCATGACACTAGGTGACTTCATAAAAGCCCCATTTACTTATTCATTTATTTAT
The DNA here is from genome assembly GCA_023548195.1 of Bettongia penicillata ogilbyi. Lineage (NCBI taxonomy): Eukaryota > Metazoa > Chordata > Mammalia > Diprotodontia > Potoroidae > Bettongia > Bettongia penicillata. The sequence continues at coordinate 1,820,198 of JAJHZJ010000365.1, forward strand.
TCAACTGTTGCTTATTAAATATCTCTCATGCCCATTGCCTTTTTCTGATGAAAGGGTTCTTTGGATGACAAATGGCCTCCTCACACCTCATCAGTATCTTTAATATTGTTATCTTTCTGCCTCTCTGATAAGAGGACTGTAGGCCGAAGCAAAAGCCTCCTTCTGTGGACTCCTTTCTTAGAGGTCTCCAAGGCCAGCCATCTCTTCACTTGCCACCAGCTCCATTATCATCTCTTAACCTTGCCCCTGTGCTGGATACCTTCTTACAGTCTCTGTCCCTTGTTTTTCACTTTTCTTTTCTTTATTGTCTTTCTCAATTAGATTGGAAGCTCCCGGAGGGCAGGAACTACCTTTCAATTTGTGTCTCCAGCCTCAGCAAAGTTCTTGACATACAGAAGGCACTTAATTAATGTTTATCATACCACATCATGGGAATTAGATTAGACATCAGAAAACCTAAGAGCTGATCGAGATTCTGCTCTATAATTTTGAACCAACAGCTTTAGTACCCTGAGTTTATTTTCTCTCTGTGACACGAGGTTAAAGTCTTAGTCCTTGTTTCATAAAGGCTTGAGGCAGATGATGAATGTAAAGCACTCTGCAAATAATTGACATTTCTATAGCACTTTCTGTTTGCCAAAGTGTTTTGCAAACTTTATTTACCTGAGCCTCATAATAACTCTGTGAGGGAAGTGCTACAGGCATTATTCTTATGTTGCAGATAGGAAAAATGAGGTGGGGAGAGGCTAAGTGACTTCCTCTGGGTCACATTTGTGGCAAGTGTTTGGGGACAGAGTCCTTATTCTGTCCACCAGGCTATTTGACCCTTTTAATAGACATGAACATGCTTGACACAGGGGTCTGAGGTGTTTTTGTAGGGACAACAATAGCCCATAGCTTATAGAGCGATTGGGAGAATCATGGAAATAAAAGTGCTTGGTCCCGCTTAGTGCTGTAAGGATATCAGGACTGAGGCATATTGGTCTGAATACAGACTTCCTCAGAGTACCACACTTCTAAATTGAGAAAGCTTTGATAGAAAAAAATGTACCCAGTACCATACTTCCCAAGATCCCTGAGTGCACTGGTCTGTGCATTCCTTCCACTGGTACAAAATAGAACTCACCTCCACTCTCCCACCTGTCTGGGTCTTTCTGTAACTCCTCCACTGAGAATTTTCTTAAAGCCCCAAAGGTCTTCTGCTGGTTCTTTTAGTAATTATCCTGCAGAATTCAGGCTGTCTATTTGTTATCCTTCACTTTTACTAGATGAGGTCATCTCTAGACATCCTGATCTACATCTTGTCACTGGACCCAAAAGGCTCTGGAGGAGAGAGTGAGGCTCTTGACTTTGCACAGCCCTCCCTCACTTATATCCAACTCACATGCTAGTCATGACATCACAAGAGATGAAGGAGAATGAAGGAGAAATCACAGCTCTTACTAGACAACATGAATCCTTTTTTGTCCGGTTCTATGTCCTGAGAAGGTTGTCCTCATTACAGTCCTCTCCTTCTCTGACTTTTCTTTATTTAACTATCTTGTCTTTGTTCATATTAATTGCCTTTACATTTATTCTGTATATTCTTAAATATGTATTTCTTGTTGTCTCTCTGTTAGAATATAAGCTCCATTCAAATAGAAGCTGTTTAATTTTTTTGTCTTTGTATCGCTAACACCTAGAATGGTGCTTGGCACATGGTAGGCATTAAATAAATACTTGCGGCTTGACTGATTGCGCATTTCCTCCCCCATTAGATTGTGAGCTCCTCAAGGGCAGGGACTGTCTTTCACTTTTGTTTGAATCTTTGGTGCTTATCACAGTGCCTGGCACATAATAGGCGCATAATAAATGTTTATTGGCTGACTAATTAATTAATTGACTCCTATGTGTAATGTACTGGGCCAAAAACCTGGTAAGGTAGAAAGATAAGTCTAGAGAGAGAGAGAGAGAAGAGAAGAGAGAGAGAGAGAGAGAGAGAGAGAGAGAGAGAGAGAAAGAGAGAGAGAGAGAGAGAGAGGAGAGAGAGAGGAGAGAGAGGAGAGAGAGAGAGAGAGAGAGAGAGAGAGACAAAGAGAACAATAATACATGTATATTTGTTCATGAAGTGTGTGGTCTTGTAACTGACAATGCGTCAGGATGAATTAGGTCCCCAAATCCAAGGTAAGAGAGATTAGGCCAATGAGCAATTTCTTTTATAGTTTCATTGGGGGTGGGGCAGGAGGTGTGTAGGAATAAGAACCTCATCATTGTTGAAACACAACACTTACATGAAGGGGTGAAATAATTTATCGTTAAATTACAGGCTGACCTATTCAGTATTGTAATTTTAATGTAAGACTAACCTTTGAAAATAGATGGAACGATATCAATTATTAAGGAGAAGACATTCATCAGTTAGATGGTGTCTATTAGTAATTTTCTGCCTGAATAGTTATCTCATGGAGTACAGTTGCTGCTGCCTCTGAGCTGGGGAAGAATGAAGGGCCCGGTTACTCTTTCATGACTTGTATGGTTTTTTTTAATCAGCTTCTCTGCTATCAGATGAAATGAAGAGACTGAAATATGATCTAGTGTGCTGTATTGCTGTATACTCACAACTCCTTCTGACTGCAACACTAAGCATTCCCTCAGTTTTGGGGCTGAAAAGGAGCTTGTACGCTTTGAGAAGGAGTTAGTTTTCCTTGGCTCAGTCAATTAAAACAGTATTTGTTTAGCAGCTACCCCTCATCTGTCTCTGTGTTAGGATTGTGAAGGCACTTCTCTAGTTCCAAAGCACCTACAATTTAGTTGGGGAGACAAAATTCAAACCAATGAAACAAGCAGAGAACAAGACACATAGCTGCTACTATGCACCCAAAGTCCTCATCTTTTGGAAATGGGAGAGAATAGAATGAGATGGAGTCATCAATACTGGGCATTGTGATACAAGGTGAAAAAAGAGTGGATCTGGAAGCAGGAGACCTCAGTTTGAATCCTGGCTTTGTCACTTAATTGTGGTGCAAAGATGAGCACCACAATTGTCCCTTTCAGATCTAACATTCTGTCTTCTAAGGTCTCTTCTGGCTCTAACATTCTGTGATTCCAGTTGCAGAAGACTCCAGGTGTGACCAAACAGCGGTGGCATCCTGTAAAATGAGCTACTACTAAGCATTCTCACCAGGTTTTTGTCTTTAATTCTATGAAGGCTTGTCTGAGAGTATCACATTCCATCCCAGGCCAACTACTACTGCTCTTAGAATAAGCTTTCAGTCTCTCTCTTCTCTCTGTCTGTCTGTCTGTCTCTCCCTTTTTTCCTTCCTTTCTTTTCCCCCCAGGGGAGTCCAGGAATGAAGGATTCATTGACAGCAGGGGAACTATGAAGTAAGCTAGGCAAAGAAGAGCCACCTCCCTTTAGGCCCTGTGGCCCCAAGAAATGGGTTTGGCATTTTTGTCTGTTTCATTTGTCATTTTCAGTTCAAAGTGCATGGATAGGAGTCCTCAATCCAAGAGCGCAAGCCATGGTGAATCTTGGAGGCTAGGACTTCAGATCAGATGTTACCTCCAGTTCAACAAGGGAGAGAGAGAGAGAGAGAGAGAGAGAGAGAGAGAGAGAGAGAGAGAGAGAGAGAGAGAGAGAGAGAGAGAGAGAGAGAGATGCTTCCTTAAGTGATATGGGCATGCATCAAAGTTCTGTTATACAGGAAACATATGCAACCAAGAAACATTTATGGATGGAGATATGCATAGGGAACATTTATGGATAAATTAAGTCATTCCTTCAATGTTACAATGATCAATGCTGATTTTTTTTCCTGGTTGTACTTAGGGTTTTCTCTGTTGAGCTGGGATTCTCTGCAGTTTTGTTCTTTCTGCTGGACATCTCTACTTTTTCTTCTACTTTTTGTTACTGTCTGCTGATCTTGGGTCCCTGTGTAATCTCTTCCCTCACTGGAAGAGGGGTCTGCTCACTCTATCCAGAGGTCCATCTTTTCTGCGATGCCACACTCACCCAGATGCATCTACTCAGTTAGCTAGAGAAGCCATTAGACATTTTTGTATTTGTCTTTTTAAAGTGTTTTTGTCTCTGGCTGTATTCAGAATTTCTGATCCCCAGTCTCCTAAGAAACTTCCTTTCAATCACTATTCTACCCTGTCATTAGTCTGCATTCTTCAGGTCCTCTTGGGGATTCTACTCAATAAAACTACAAAGGAGCTATATGGAGTTAGGGTGATTCTTTTCAATTCCCACAATTCTTTGGTTGCAATGAAAATCAACTTGGGGCAAGACTCACAAGGACTGAGGGCTAGTAAGTTCTACATAAGTGCTTTTGTTCTGTATTATTGCCTTAGTTATTTATTCTGTGCCATCAATAAAATCACAACTTTCCTTTCAAGATGAGTTTTTAGAGAATATTCATTGGGCAATGCTCTTTGAATAATGCCAGGAATCTAAATCATCAATAGTTTTTCAATTTGATGTCCTTAAGACATTCTCTGAATTTTCATGTTTTAGCTCAATATTGCTTAAATTCTCACCTTGCATTCTGAATATTTGCTGAGAAGTTATAAAGTTAGGGTCTGGTAATCCCAGAATTAAGTATTTTGACAAAAACATTGGGGATAATGTTGTAATGCCCCTCAAATATAAGAATAATACCTCATCTTTGTATAGGATTTTTAACTTATGAAAGTGCATCCCCGTGTTGTGATTCTCACAATGATCCTGAGAGTTGTTAACACATTTGACAAAAGAGGAAAATAAGACCTAATGAGGCCAAGTAATGAAACATGGAATATTAAGGTCAAAAATGTATTTTTCTAGTAACTTTGTGAGGTAGATAGTATTACTATCCACATTTTAAAGATGGAGAAAACAAGATCCAGAGAAAAACAATGACTTGTGTGTGCACATGAAACTAGTTAATGCCTAAGAATTAATTTTAATTTGTCTCTTCTGACTCCAACTCAAGCACCTTTCCTACTACTCCATGCTCTCATCTATCAGCCCCAGGTTCTTTTCATTACATTATGTGTTCCCTACAGTGCTAGTCATCCATACCTTGACTAACCATGATTTCTCTTGGGGAAATATAGCCATGACTTCCAGGCCCTTAGGCCAGGGTCTCAGCACTACACAATGCCCTCTATGCTCTTCAGTTCACAATTTCTTCCTTCAATAAGGAGTTTCCCAGCATTGGGCAGGAGATGGAACAAAGCCATAAAATGATCCTAAGGTTGGAGAGGTGATAATAAAAAGAAGTTAAAAGAAATAATGTTTAATAACTTAATATAAACAGGGAGTAAGGAGTATAGAGAAGAAAAAGAGTAAGAGAATAGAATGTAGGGAAAATAAGTATAGTAACTGTGAATATGAAAGGGAGAAACTCACTCATAAAATAGAAGAAGTTAACAGACTAATTAGAAAGCAACATTCAACAATATGCTGTTTTCAAGAAACACACTTGAAACATAACTACTCACACAGAGTTAAAATAAGAGGTTGGAGTAAAGTATGACATCTGACTGCAAAAAATTGAGGTTAGCAATTGTGATTTCAGACAAGGCGATAGCAAGAATAGGCAATTAAAGGAATCAGAGGGAAACAACATTTTGCTAAAAGGTAAAACCACAACGAAGTGATTTCAATATTTAACATAAATACATCCAATACCATAGTTTCTATATTTTTAAAAAGAAAAATATATGAATTACAAGGATAAATAGAAAACAAACTCTAATACAGAGGGATATCAATTTACCCCTATCAATCCTAGAAAAAGCTAATAGAAATGAACAAGAAAGATGTAAAAGACATGAATAGACTTAAAAAGAATTAGATTTGATAGACCTCTGGCAAATATTGAATGGAAATGGAAAGCAGTATACATGTGTCCAGTTGTGCATGGCTCTTTTACACAAATTGATCATGTCTTAGGACATAAAAACCTTACAAATAAACAATAAAAAATCAGGACATAAAACCTTACAAATAAACAATAAAAATCAGGAATACCACCATTTATTGATCACAGTGTAATAAAATTATATTAAGTAAGGTGCCAATGGAAAAAATATTGAAAATGAGTTATATTACTCAAATTAAAGAATTATTGGGTCAAAGAACAAATAATACAAATTAAATTTCATCAAAAGCAATGATAGCAATATGACAAAATACTCAAATTTTGGACAAGTAACCAAAGCAGTCCTTAGGAGAAAATTTATATCTCTAAACAGTTTTATTAATAAAGAAGAGAAAGAACATATCAGTGATTGGGAATGTAACCAAAATTCCTGGAAAACCAATAAATTAAAAACCTCAGTTAAACACCAAAATAGAAATTCTAAAAGGGAAGAAACTTACAAAATTATAAAAACCTCTATTCAACTAATAAATAAAACTAATGGGTGTATTTTTGGGGAAAAAAAGATAATGTGGAGAAGTCATTAACTGATTTGATTTAATAGAAGGGAAAAGAAAACCAAATTACCAATGCCAGAAATGAAAAAAGGGAATTTACAATAAAAGGAGAACAAAGGATATTAAATAGAAACTATTTTTCTCATCTATGTTCTAATTAAACCAATCACTTAAATGAAATAAATGCATATTTACAAAAAAATACCCAAATGAACAGAATAAGAAATAGAGAACTTAACTCAGTTTCAGAGGAAGATATTAAATAAGTCATAAATGATTTTTAATTTTTTGTTTACTTACTTATTTTTAGTTTTTAACATTCATCTCTACAAAATTTTGAGTTCCAAACTTTCTCCCCATTTCTCACCTCCGCCACTCTATGATGTCTTGCATTCTGATTACCTTTTCCCTCAATATACCCTCCCTTCTGCCACACCCCTCCCTTCCCTTATCCTCATCTTCTCTCTTTTCTTGTAGGGCAAGATTGATTTCTATACCACATTGCCTGTATTTCTTATTTCCCAGTTGTATGGAAAACAATTCTCAATATTTGTTCCTAAAACTTTGAGTTCCAACTTATCTCCCTTCCTCTCTCCCCACCCATCCCCACTGAGAAGACAAGCAACTCACTATAGCCTATACATGTATAGTTTTGAAAAAGACTTCCATAATAGTCCTGTTGTATAAGGCTACCTATATTTCCCTCCATCTTATCCTGCCCCCCATTAATTCTATTCTCTCTTTCAACCTTGTCCTTCCCCAGAAGTGTTTACTTCTAATTGCTCCCTCCTACCATTTGCCCTCCTTTTTCATCATTCCCCCCAACCCCACTTGTCCTCTTCTCTGCTACATTCCTGTAGTGTAAGATAGATTTTCATACCAAATTGAGTGAGCATGTTATTCCCTCCTTAAGCCAAATGTGATGAGAGTAAGCTTCACTTTTTCCCTCTCACCTCCTCTCTTCTCTCCTCCATTGGAAAAGCTTTTTCTTGCCTCTTTTATGAGAGAAAATATGCCGCATTTCATTTCTCCCTTTCTCCTTCCAATATGTTCCTCTTTCACCTCTTAATTTTATTTTTTTAGATATCATCCTTTCTTATTCAGTTCACCCTGTGCTCTCTGTCTCTCTTTCTATACATACATACATACATACATATACACATAGATATATATGTGTGTATGTATGTGGGTGTGTGCATAATCCCTCCAACTACCCAAATATTGAGAAGTCTCAAGAGTTATAGATATTATCTTTCCATGTAAGAAGGTAAATAATTCAACTTTAGAAAGTTGCTTATGATTTCTCTTTCTTGTTTACCTTTTCATGCTTCTCTTGATTCTTGTGTTTGAAAGTCAAATTTTCTATTCAATTCTGGTCTTTTCATCAAGAATGCTTGAAAGTTCTCTATTTCATTGAATGACCATTTCCCCCCTTGATGTATTATACTTAGTTTTGCTGGGTAGGTGATTCTTGGTTTTAATCCTGATTGCTTTGACTTTTGGAATATCATATTCCAAGCCCTTCAATCCCTTAATGTAGAAGCTGCTAGATCTTGTGTTATCCTGATTGTATTTCCACAATACTCGAATTGCTTCTTTCTAGCTGCTTGCAATATTTTCTCCTTGCCCTAGGAGCACTGGAATTTGGCTACAATATTCCTAGAAGTTTCTCTTTTCAGATCTCTTTCAGTAGGTGATCGATAGATTCTTTCAATATTTATTTTGCCCTCTGAGTCTAGGATATCAGGGCAATTTTCCTTAATAATTTCATGAAAGATGATCTCTAGCCTATTTTTTTTTTGATCACAGCTTTCAGGTAGTCCCATAATTTTTAAATTGTCTCTCCTGGATCTATTTTCCAGGTCAGTTGTTTTTCCAATGAGATATTTCACATTATCTTCCATATTTTCAATCTTTTGGCTTTGTTTTGTAATTTCTTGGTTTCTCATAAAGTCATTAGATTCCAACTGCTCCATTCTAATTTTTAAAGAACTATTATCTTCAGTGAGCTTTTGAACCTCCTTTTCCATTTGGCTAATTCTGCTTTTTAAAGCATTCTTCTCCTCATTGGCTTTTTGGACCTCTTTTACCAACTTAGTCGATTTTTAAAGGTGTTATTTTCTTCAGCATTTTTTGAGTCTCCTTTAGCAAGCTGTTGACCCGCTTTTCAAGCTCTTCCATGACCTGAGACCACTGCATATTTATTTTGGAGGTACTGGATGCAGAAGCCCTGACTTCCTCTGACAGCATGAATTGTTCTTTCTCATCTGAAAGGATGGAAGAAAATACCTGTTCACCAAGAAGGTAATCTTCTACAGTCTAATTTTTTTTCTCTTTTTTTGGGACATTTTCCCAGTCAGTTACTTGACTTTTGAATCCTTTGTCAAGAGGAGGGTATACTCTGGGAACCTGAAAGTTCTCAGTTCCTCCAAGGTGGCACAATCAAGGGAGAGGTGTTTACTCCTCTCTTGGCCTGTGCATTGGTCTGGAAGCAACCAAAAACTTTTCTGCCCAGAATATGTGAGTAGTAGAATTCCCTCTCTACAAATGCCTCCAACTTTTCCAGTGCTCCTTCTCCTCACCCCAGGCCAGGCTCAGGGCTGAGATTGAGATCAGCTGCTAAATTCTCCCAGGAACCTTTTATGGGGAGGGCTCCAAAATGGAAGCTGCTGCATCACTGGCGGCTGCAGCGTGTTCCCTTTCCCAGGTGAAAAATCTTTCTCACTTACCTTTGAAGCTTTCTTTGGTACTTACAGATGGAGGGATTTGAGAACCCCTGTTACTGCTGGGGATTCTGCCCCGAGGCCTGTTCTGCTCCTGTTCCTACTGGTGCTGAGTGGCCAAGGCTGGGCTGGGCTCCGTGGGCTGTACTCCACTCCATACCCCATGTGATACATCTTTCCTGTCAACTTTCAAGGTTACCTTGGGCTGGAAATCTCTTTCACTCTGTTGTTTTGTGGCTTCTGCTGCTCTAAACTTTTCATGATTTTGTAGAGAAAAAAATTCCAGGACCAGATGGAATGACATGTGAATTCTATCAAATATTCAGAAAAGAATTGATTCTAATATTACACAAATTATTTGCAAAAATAGTAAAAGATGAGATCCTGTCAAATTTCTTCTCTGATAGATATGGTGTTGATGTATAAACCAGGGAGAGTAACAACAGAAAAAAGAAAATAATAAACCAATATTCTTAATAAACATAGATGCAAAATATTTTAAATAAAATGTCAGTAGACTAAAACAATATTGTACAAAGATAACACACTTTGATCACATTGAATTTATACCAAAAAGGTAGGTTTGATATAATATTAGGAAAACCATAAATATAATTCATCATATTAATAACAAGAGCTACAAAAATTCTGTTGATTTTATCAACAGATGCAGGAAAGGCTTTTGACAAAGTACAACACTCATTTCTTTCAAAAACACTAGAAAACATAGGAACAAGTGAACCTTTCCTTAAAGTGATTAATAGCACATATCTAAAATGAAGAGCTAACATTACGTATAAAAGAAATAAACTAGAATCCTTTTCAAGAAATCCAGAGGTGAAACAAACATGTCTACCATCACTATTTCTATTTGACATTGTACTAGAAATGCTGATTATAGTAATATATCAGGAAAAAGAAATTGAGGTAATAATTTTAGGTAAAGAACAAACAATACCTTCATTGCAGATGGTATGATGATATACTTAAAGAACATTAAATTAAAATTATTTGAAACAGTAACTTTAACAAACTTGTGAATATAAAATAATCCACACATATGATCAGCATTTCTGTATAATACCAGTAAAATCCATGAGAAAGAGAAATTCCATTTAAAACTACTACAAAATATAAAAAATACTGGACTCTACCTTCCAAGATACATGTAAGAACTATATATAGACAACAACAATTTTTTTTTACATAGAAACATAATTAGATAATATTAATTGAAAAATATTAATTGCTCATGGGTAAGATGAACCAATATATAGAAATGACAATGCTATCTAAATTAATTTACTTATTCAATGTCATACCAACCAAAGGATTAATTTATAGGGGGAAAAGAACATAATTCATATGGAAGAAAAAAGTTCAAAGAGAAATAATGAAAAGAAATGAGAATTTTGTTTTGCAGTGCTGGATTTCAAACTATACACAAAACAATAAATTTCAAAATAATTTGGAACTGTTTTAAAAATAGAAAGATTAATTAATGGAAGAGATTAGGTATGTAATATGCAGAAGTAAAGGTATCTAGTACTCTAGTATTTGATAGAGACAAATACTCCAGCTGTTATGACAAGGACTTACTATTTAACAAAAGCTGCTGTAAAAATTGGATGGAGTATGGAAGAATTTAGATTTAGACCAACACCTCACATGGCATTAAAGATAAGCTTCAAATGGCTATGCAACCTAGGTATTAAAAGTCATATCATAAATAAATGAGAGAAATATAAAAAAAATTGCCTGTCAAATCTATTGATAAGAGAAAAGTTCATGACCAAACAAGGGAGAGAATCACAGAAGATAAAATGAATAATTTTGATTATGGATAATTATGATTATATTATTTAAAATAAAAATTTAAAAAGTTTTTGTAAAAACAAATACAATAAAGCTAAGATTAAAAGGGAAATAACTAGAAAAAATCTTTGCTACAGGTTTCTCTTATAAAGATGTCATTTCCAGGCTATATAAAGAACTACTTCAAATTCATAAATTTAAAAATTTACCCAACTGATTAATGATCTAATGATACAAATTGGCAGTTCACAAGGAAAAGTATGCTATCAATAGCGATATGAAAAACACTTTTAATTAGTAATTAGAGAAAAGCAAATTAAAGCACTTATGATATTCTGCCTTTCAGACCATCAGACTAACACATGACAAGAAAGGAAAGTGGTAAATGTCAGAGAAGTTGTAGGAAAACAGACACATTTGTGCACGTTCATGGACCTGTGAATGGTCCACCATTCTGGAAAGCAAATTGAAATAAAACACAAATATATTGCCAAATTGTGCATGCCTTTTAATCCAACTATGCCATTTCTAGGCCTATGTGCAGGAGATCAAAGAAAGAGGAAGAGCTCCTATATGTACAAAAATATTTACAACTGTTCTTTTTGTGGTGGCAAAAAACTGGAAACTAAAGAAATGCCCATCAATTGTGGAACAGCTAAATAAATTGTGAAATATGATATGATGGCATACTATTTTATTATAAGAGATAAAGATAGAGATGACTTCAAAGATACATGGAAAGATATGAATATGAACTGATACAGAGTAAAATAAGCAGAACCAGAAAAATAATTTATAGCATTAATATTATACCAATAAACAATTTTGAAGACATAAATCGATGAAGAATGAAATGAAGTGAAAACAATTTATACAATGACATAAACACCATAAAAAGAAACAATTTTGAAAGCTGTAAGAACTATGATGAAAACAATGGCCACCTATGTTCAGAGAGGCCTGATGATAACACATGCTATCCATGACAGAGATTTAGGGTGCAGAATGAGACATAAATATTTTTGTGTACAGCCCCTAGAGGAATTTGTTTTGTTGGAATTTGCTTACTTGTTACAAGGAATTAGCTTTTTTTCTTTTCTTAATGCAGTAGGGGAGTGGGAATAGATTTCTGTTAATTAAAAAAATAGAGGTAGGGATGGAATGTTATAAAAGTTATAAAAAGTATAGACTTTTAGATGAGGTCACTGTATTATTAGTTTTACTTAATTGTTTTACTCTGTTACAAGAGACCTCTCACAAAGTGGGGGTAATCTGTAAATGTTTGTAATGCAAAAACAAAGCACAACAGTGGCACTTTAAAAAAGGGAAATTGACCCAAGGAAGGCATTCAAGGTTTTTCTTCTTTCTTAAGTTTTCCAAAAATGTAGCTATTTTAGTCCTTTTCAGCCTACCTGGATCCACTGTTTTAGAACATTTTGGTGTGACAGGATAAGACAGCATCTTAATTAAGAAACAAACTTTTAGAATGCAATTAAGTATTTATCCAAACTGTCCAGGAGGTCAAACTGCAGACTGTTTCCTTCAGGTTTTTTTTTTTCTCTCTGTCTCTCTTTTTCTCTCTGTCTCTCTCTCCATCTGTCTCTGTCTCTGTCACATTCTCCCTCTCTTCCTCCCCTCTCCTTCCCCTCTTCCTTTCTCAGGAGTCTGGCCTAAACCATATTGTTATGTCATTTCCCTGCAAATTACAGATAAACTATAAGCAGATCGACAAATCAGGGACAAGTCTTCATGGAGAGACACTGATGTAAATGCTATTTGCTGAAATATGTCTTCTGGAATGGACCCTGGGAACATTCTGAACCAAAAAAAGTGGAACCGGCTGTTGTTACATTCGCCCTCTTACACTACAGGAACCCTCGAATGTAGCACAATGAGCCTAGTGGACAAATGCCAGGATAGGGGTTAGGAGACCTGAGCTGAAGTAGCAGTTATTTCACATATACCATATTGGCTCGAATGTAGGTTGTACGTTTTTCCCTTTAAATCTGGCTTGTATAAAACTTGAGTCTGGCCTACAAGTATTATTTGAAAATATATACCCATTTATACACATACATGTAGGGTGTTAAAGCTTAAAACTGCATTGAGATTTTTAGGAACATTTTGTAAAAAATATATACGTATATGTACATATGTGTTGTATACTTGTATATATATGTATATACACATATAGTCATACATATGCATTTGTATAGACATATACATATATATGCATGTGTGTGTCTGTGTGTATATGTAGAGACACATACAGACACGTATGCATTTGAACATACTATGGTCTAATGAATAAACGGCTAACCTTAGAGAGAAGAAAACCTGGGTTTGAATCTGTCTCTGACACATACTGACTTTGGGCAAGTCACTTAACTGTTCTGTACCCTAGGCAATGGTCTAATACTTAAAAGTTGCAGATAAGGTGACTACCTGCATTTGTGGAGAGTTTTGTCCTTTAGAAGTTCCTCATACCAGTGGAATCATAGATTCTCTGAGTCTCTGTCTCTCTCTGTCTCTGTCTCTCTGTCTCTCTCTCTGTCTCTCTCTCTCCTTCTCCCTCCCTCCCCTCTCCCTCCCCTCTTCCTCTCCCTCTTTCTGTCTCTCTCACACCTACCTTCAAACTTATGTCACATATATGCAAATATAGAACTAAGATTAGGAAAATCTACGTGATCCCTTCCAGCCTCATGATCCTGTGAAAATGCATGTTGGTGTATGTTGATGAAGTCTTCCTGTGTATTGCCCTCCTTTTTACTGCCCTCCCCCTCTCTTTTAGGTTGGCCTTATCTTGTAGTGTAAGGCAAGACATGATGACAAATCCCATGGTGATTTGTCCAGCCTGGGCCATGGAGCGAAACAAAGAATGATGCATTACAAGTGCTGCAAATGTTCCTTTCCCGTAATGACATAAATATTAGATTTTGCTGAAAAATGACATGTGCGCAGTGGAGCCATTAAGAATCCTCACAGAAGCAGGGAAGCCAAATGACCCGCTAACATTCTCTTAATAAAGTGTGGTTTCCACTGACGGCCCCCAGGAAGAAACCTGACTGGACAGAGTCTTGCCCACATATTGATATGTTTATACGGTGGACAAACTCTGGTTTGCTGACTCTAGTTCATGCAGTTTAGACCTTCATGCTCACTGATAGAGGTGAATTGGATTCCTTTTCATCGCTGTGAGCAAAACAGTCACACGATTCTACAAATTTTTTTATTTTTAATCTTAATAAGAGCTCACATACATGTTTTCCCATATATTAAAATTCTCAAAGTGTGTGTTTTTATCGCAGTAGATCGTACAAATATCGCTGCCTCACAGATGAGAAAACTGAGGGTCTCAGACAAGTGACTTAACCAAGGTCACAGAGCTAGTAAACAGAAGATTCAGGTCTGTTGTGCTCACTGACCTTGCACCAGTTGCCACAGTTTCCAGGTCAAAGGAGAGAGGTTGCATGGCTTACCTAGAGTCACACAGGCAGGAAGTGTCAGAGTTGAAATTTAAACCCAGGCCCTCCAACTCCTCTTCCTCTGCCTTCTTCTCCCAAAACAAGCAAACCGAAACATAGCGTTCTCTTTCTCCTCAGCTAGTATTTGTAAGTCTCTTTGAAAAAGCAAATCAGGGGACAGAGAAAAAGCTATTTTTCCAGATATTGAGCTACCAGATCCAGGAGACAAGGTGCAGAATTGGGAGATGAGGACACTTGTTCCTTGGTTCCAGCTCTGACTATTGCAGAATGAATGAGCATAGTATGTCATCTAGTCTTTCTGCCTTTCATTTTCTGCATCTCAAAATAACTAATCCTATCAAGTTACTTATTTGTTGTTAGCATAACTTAACCCAAACAGCACTCATTGATTAAGCTCCTACTGTATTCAATATCCTGTGTCCAGCATTTCAGGAGCCACAAAGACAAATGAGATCTGCCATCAAAATCTTTGTAGACTAGTGGGGGAGGTGAGACACACACACCAAGTAAGTGACTGTGGTAGAAATATGCTTCATAGGATCAAGGATTTATAGCCAGAAGGGACTTTAGGGATCACCCCCAGGCCAACTTTCTGGTTTTACAGATGAGTAAACTAGGATCATAGTGGTGAGGTAATTTGCCCAATATCACATAAATAGCACTGGAGAATCAGACCTCAGCTAGACAATTATAATAGCCTTCTAGCTGGACTCTGTGCCTCAAGTCTCTTTCCACTCCAGTCCACAGCCATTGAATTGATCTTCCTGAAGTGTTGGTCTGATGATGGCATCATTCCATTCAATTTAATTACAGGATCAAATATAAAAACCCTCTGGCTTTGAAAATCCTTCAGAGCCTGACCCCTTCCTATCTTTCTAGCATATATCTTAATACCTTGCTCTCCTCTTTCCTCATTCTCCTCCACTCTCCAAGTACTCCAAGTGGTGGAATGAAATTGGCCACCTTGCTCTTCCTCACACAAGACACTCCATCTCCTGGCTCCAGGCATTTTCACTGGCCACCCATTTGTACCTGGAATTCTCTTCTTTCTCCTCTTCTCTTCTTGGCTTCCTTCCAGTCCCAGTTAAAGCTCCACCATCAGCAAGAAGTTGTTTCTGGCCTCTCTTAATGCTAGTGCCTTCTCTCCATGATTACCTTCAGCGTATCCTGTCTGTATCTTGTTTATACATAGTTGTTTGCATGTTGTAGACTGTGAGATCCTCAGGAACAGGGACTGTCTTTTATCTTTCTTTGTATCCCCATTACTTAACACAATGCCTGACATGTTGTAGATGCTTAATAAATGTTTGTTGACTTGGCTAGATTATAGAACTAGATTTAGAACTGGAAGGGACCTCAGAGGTTATCTAATCCAACACTCCTATTTTGCAGATGAGTCAACTGAGGCCAAAGAAGTGAAATGACTTATCTGAGGTCACGCTAGTAGTAAATCATGGATCTGAGATTTAGGCTTAGGTCTAGACTGTTGGAACATAAATAAGGGAACATAGGGGCCATATAGACCAACCGCTCCCCCTCCATTTTAGAGATGAAGAGATTGAGGCTCAAGAGGGAGTATACAGAGTATATTCATCAGAGATGGCATTTCTGACTAGGACTTCTAACTCCAAATCCAGTGCTCTTTACATTGCACCACACTGCCTCCTATAAAATAGATGAAATGCTAGAAGTAGGCAGAGGAGTGTTGGTTTGACCTTTGTGCTAGGGAGATCAGAACAGGCTTCATGAATAATGTCTACCAAGTGCTTTGAGCTCCTTAAAGAAAGGGCTACAGGAACAAAGGTTCTTTTATGCTAGGGTGCTTTCTCTTAGGGGGCTCAGAGGCTTGTCTTTTTGCCACTTCCCACTTCTGCAGTGACTATATTGTTCTTACAAATCCATCAACCACTTTTTAGACCAGCGATGGAAAATGGATTAGCTGATGTCTGTCAGCACTGTGTGAATGATCATATGTGTCTTACCAAGGCTAGGGGTTGTGGGAGGGTGGAGAAAGCATATTTGCAAAGGTAGCAATCCCTTGATGACAGGTCTGCAGCTTGACACAATTGTTCTCCCTCCTTCATGCTCTGCCTAAGCCCAGACTGTTTTTACTGCTGTGTGCCTTTCATTGGAGGGGTCATCTCTAGTCCTCCTGGAGGAAGACTCACTGGACCCTGACGGCTCCCGAGGAGGAAGTGAGGCTGGTGACCTTGTGCAGTTCTCCCTCACTTAAATTCAATACACTTACAAGTCATGGCATCACCTTCCTGATGTTAAGAAAAAAGGACAAAACCACAAGCAGTCCTTTCTTGGCTGAGTGACCTTGGATAAATCACTTCATGTCTTGGGAATTTCATTCTCTCACCTGTAAAATGAGAAGAATGATACCATTGTACCTTCTTTGTCTATTTAGCAGGGTTCTAGGGAGGATCATAGAAGAAAATGAAGGTTATGAAAAGCCACATCTTTGCATGGCGTATTTAATGCTTGGGCCCAGGGCCTCTGATGGGTGAGATGTCAAAATGTCTTGCTTGATCTCCTGCCCTCAGGCCCCCTTCTAGCATACAGTAATCATATCAACAAGGTCATTTCTGCAAAGGACACACCAATCTATTATCTTATGACTGCACTTACCCACTCTGTGACTTTTCTGACAAAAATACCCTTTCTTAGCTACTACTCCCCTATGTATACTGTCTTTCCCTAGTAGACTATAATGAATCAATCAGTATTTGAAGTACCTGGTTTGTGTTTGGACGTGGAGATGCAAATACATGAAATGAAACAATTCTTGCTCTCATGAGACTTACATTCTATCAGTGCAGACAACATATACATTTATAAATATATGCTGAATAAACATCTATAAAAGTACCAGCGATGTGTGGAATGTTTCATTATACTAAATAGGATATGTCTTCTTGTCTTTTTTACTCACATACAAGAAAGGCTTGAGTAAGCAACAAACCCTGAAAAGAGCTTACTGTGTAAGCTTCTTGGGGGTGGGGGTCTATTTTGCTTTTTGTATTTGATGTCCTAGTTCAGAGTAAGCCTTAAACACTTTATAATTCATTCATTCTTTAGGAAGGCATGAAGTCCTCTGGCTATTGGAAGAAGCATCTCTAAGCCTACTCTCTGCCAGAAGCTGGTGAAAAAGAATGGTTAGGGACTACCTCAAAGCTACGAAGTCCCTTTCATATTGTAGTCTTGCATGACTGACCTCTCTCAGTTCCTCCAGCATTCTTTTCTTTAGTTTTGGTGATGATTTCCACAAGGACCCTGGCCAGAGTCTCAGGGGAGATCTGATTGAGCCTGAAAATCTGGACCCAGGAAATCTAGTGCCTCTGGCCATCAAATCCCAAGAATCTTGTAATCACACAATCTTGGAACTAGAAATTTCCTTAGAAATTATCAAGTTCAATCTCCTCACTTTATGGAAGATCATAGAGGTAGGTGTCTTGTTTAAAGTCATGTCTCCCATTAGTATCACCTTCCCAGCTGTCTCTCCTTCAAGGGGACACCAGATACATGTGTCATCTTGAATTTTCCTTTTTCTCTTTGAACAGAATGGAGAGCACATCAGTGATACAATTATTCTGGAGGTCTTTTTTTGGAACTCTTGCAGAAGTTTCCCTGATCCCTTGGCCTTGCCAGGAGTCAGTAAAGGGTTCCCCCTCCTCCTGCAGACAGATCTTTCATGGTAAGGGTTTCTGCTTATACTTTTGAGTGCTGTTTTCCATTTTTGTTTTAAACTAGAGAGAGTTCAGTGAAAGCTCTTCTCTCCCCTCTCCTATCCTCCCCTTTAGCTGTGGAGTAAAGTAGTTCATGCATTTTAATTAGCAGAGTATTCCACAGATAAAGAGGGAACATTTGTTTACCTCAGGCAAACTGGAGGAACATCAGACCCGCAGGTAGCATAACTTAGCTCCAGAGAGGCCTGTCTAAAGCTAGACCTTTAAAATTCTTCATGCACATAGAGAAGAGATAGTCAAGCAACTGTCTGGAAGCTGTTGAGCTGAAGATATATTGGGATTAGACTTAGGGGATGGGACTGTAGCTGCTCACTTCCTGCATTGCAGTCTCCTTCCTCTTCAGATAGTTTTCTTTCTTGTAGAATGGAAAGAGTCCTGGCCTGGAAGGAGTTTTTTTTTTGTTTGTTTGTTTGTTTTTTTCCTGTCAACTTGTGTGACTTTGAATAGTCCCTTCTTCTCTGCTGGTTTCGGGTTTGTTTACTTTCAAATAATAGGTCTGGACTAGATAGATAATCTCTAATCATTTTTAGCTCTTGACTGTGTCCGTGGCTTACGTCAGGTATTGGAGCTGCTTTCTTCCTTTGGAGATCAGAAGGGTGCAGAGGGTACCACAGGACCCCATCAAAGCCTTCTCTCCTCAGGTAGTGCCCCAAGCCCTGGACCTCTTGTAACTTCCTCACCTATCCCTTTTCTCATTCCATCAGAACTCTGATCTCTGTTACCTAAGATGATCAATTTGTAGCTCAAGTGCTAATGGCTGGTAATGTTTCAAGTGTCAGAGAGTACTCATGTACTTTGGAAGATTTTCTCACTCTCCTGGCTCATTGCTCTTACCCAGGAAATGTGGGAAAATATATGGGTGCTATTCCCTGGTTCACCCAATCTCAGACTGATATCCACTTGCAAGCATCGAGTTCATAATATTACAGTAGAAAGTTTTATTAAGAGGAAGAAAACAGACTATTGAGGTACAAACCTTTAAGTATTCCCAAAGACGGAAGTAAATCCCCTAGAGTCACAGTCCCAAATATGAGAGTTTCTTTGATGGAGCATTCCCCATTCCACCAAATCTCATCTTAAACTACTTTCCTCTCCCTGATGAAAGAGAAGTGGAGAAGCTTTCTCTTTTCCTCCTTTTTCTTTCTCCCTTCCCTTTCCCACCTTCCTTCTTTTCTTTCCTCTCTCCTCATATTTTCTTCTCCTCCTCTTCCTTCTCTTCTATCTTCTCCTTCTCCTCCTTCTCCTCCCTCTTCTCTTCCTCATCCTCCTTCTTCTTCTCCTCATTTCTTTTTCTCCTCTTTTTTCTCTCTCTCCTCTCCCCCTCCTCCCCTTTTCCATTCTCAGCTCTTTCTCTCTCCCCCATCTATGTAGGTGTTTCCCATCCTCTTTCAGTAAAATAATGAGTCACACCCTCTTTCTCCTCACTCTCCCTTTCCCTAATCCTCCTGTTACTGTCATGGCTCTCTTTCAGTGCTATAGTTCATAGTTTCTCAAGGCAAAAATGAGTCTTTGAGTCTTTAGGGTTTTCCAATCTTTTGGAGCCATCTCCCTGTGTAGGATGAGCACAAAACCTTCAGATTTCTCCTCTCTCAGCGCTCCTCCTCCCATCTCCTCTGGTTCCTCTTCTATCTGCCTGACTGCTTGTCTCAAGTCCACTTGCCAACCTCATCTACAGCCATGTGTGCCTTTAGGCAGACAACACTCAAATGTGAGGGAGAGGAGGAAGAAAGAACATTAACAGAAAACCCAGGATCTACTATAAGCATGGTGATGATCCCAGAGAACACTTGCATTTTGTCACAGCACTTAATGTCTTAACTACAATGTGTAAGGAATGGAATTGTGGGCACCAGGGCAGGTGAGTAGGGAGATATTTTCAAGTGGCAGCAGGGTATGAGGACATCAGTGCCCCTTAAGTCACATCGTGCCTATTTTGCCCATGGAGGAGACTGGCCCTGATACAAGTGATAGGAAGACTCCCTTTTCCCTCCTCCTTCCTTATTTGATCCTCATATTAACCCTGTGAGGTAGGTATAATTACTATTCACATTTTATGGATGAGGAAACCAAGGCAGAGAGAAGTTAAGTGATTTTCAAACTCAATTCTTCCTGACACCAGGTCCTTTTGTTGTGTAGTCATTTTTTAGTCGTGTCTGACTCTTCATGACCTCATTTGGGGTTTTCTTGGCAAAGATAATGGAGTGGTATGCCATTTCCTTTTCCAGCTCATTTTCCAAATGAGAAAACTGAGGCAAACAAGGTTAAGTGACTTGCTTAGGGTCATATAACTGGTAACTATCTGATGCCAGATTTAAAATCAGGAAGACTGGTCTTTCTGACTCCAGGTCCAGCACTCTATCCCATTGTGCCACCTAGCTCCCTGATTCCAAGTCTTATGCTCTATCTAATGCATCACAGAATATAGAATAGAGAAGGCTGGGTCTATAACAGACCTTAGAATATAAAATTCTAGAATCTGAAGAGGGAAGCTTCAGAATAGCGGTGTTAAACAAATAGAAACAGATCCCTGCAGGCAGCATATTGATATAGAAATGAATTGTATTTTTATTTATTTTATTAAGCATTTCCTAATTATATTTTAATCTGGTTCATACTTCACTGGGGAGTTTTGTAAGCCATGAATTGAACAATCTTTAGAGCATTAAATGTCAAAGCTGGAAGGGATGTTAAAATATACCATATCAGAGTTGAAAGAGACTTCAGAGAATGCAACATAGAGGGTCAGACTTGGTAGAGAACTTAGAGTACGGAATGCCAGAGTTGGAAAGGGCCTGACAGATCATTTAGATTTTCTCTCTCTCTTTCTCTCTGTTTCTGTCTCTCTCTCTCCTGAGCATGTGATTTTCCTATGGATATATACAGGAGTATATGAGTATTGTGGCCGCTAGGTGGCACAGTGGATAGAGTGACAGGTCTGGAGTTAGGAAGACTTACCTTCATGGGTTCAAATCTGGCCTCAGACACTTCCTAGCTGTGTGACCCTAGGAAAATCATTTAACCCTGTTTGCCTCAGCTTCCTCACCTGGAAAATGAGCTGGAGAAGAAAATATCAAACCACTCCAGTGTCTTTGACAAGAAAACCCCAAATGAGGTCACAAAGAGTTGGACAGCACTGAGTACAACTGAATCACAGCAAAATATACAGGAGTGTTGTGAGTCTCAAATGCGATAATGGTTAAAAAATGCATTTTACCTATAATTGTGAGGTATTTATTATTAGCCTCCAGTCACCAGGCCTCCAAGCCAGTGATGACTTCATTCCTGAGCCTTCTACTGTACTCCTGAGGAGCTCAAGCAATGTTTATAAAGCAATACAGGAGTGTGTTGGTAAAAGGTGTTAACAGCTGGGGTAGGCGTAGAGGTGGGAACATTTGTACACACTTTTAAGTCTATTCTGTATTATTAACACTTTCCTAAGTATTGACATCCATTAACCCTTTCCTAAGTTTAGACAATCAATAGAACCATAAGTCAAGGCCTTATTTCTGGCAGTTGCTGGCGTCTTAGTTGTGAAATGCTTGTGCTAAAAATTTAATCAGCTTTTACGCAGTGATTACAGTTGGCTTCCCTTTCACCTCTTCCCATATCTAATTAGTGGTGAAGCCAGGACTCAAACACAGATCTCCTAAATCATAGTCCAGGACTCCATCTCCTCTACCACTAGCTGAGTTTTATGCTGAGAATTTGCTCGTTTTACTTTGAGATGTAGTCTAAGGCTCTTTGTGTTCAGAGTTACAATTTGGGAAAGTGAATAAGGGCAAATAGAACATTAAATTGGAAGTTGAATGAATGGTACTTTATTTGCTCACTGACCTCACCCAACCTCACATTGTCTCAACTCTTCTATCTGTAAAAAGGGATAATTGCTTTGCTATTGGTCTCCTGCAATATTATAAGAGGTAATGATTCTAAATTGTCTTAATTGCTTCAGCTTATTGGAAGAGCGTGGATACAAACGTAGGCTTCATCCCTAAAATGAGATGTTAGGCTCAAAGGAGCATACCTTTAGAGCTAGATGAGACCTTAGGGGTCAACTTAATCAGAACGCTTCAATTTATTGAAACTCAGAGAAACTAAGTGACTTGCCCAAGGTCATGTAGGTCACAAGTAGCACAGCTGGGATTCAAATCTTACAGGGTCACTATTTAAAAAGAAACTAAAAGACATAAGTATACAATGGAAAATAACGTGACAATAAGCTGTACTCTGCTTTTCTACAAGCCAGATTTAGAGAAAAAAAATGTGGCCTATATTTGGACCAATATAGTATTTGAGCAATATATATCATTAGTGGTAATTAAAAATTTATTAATAATATTAATAAAGAAAAACAACACTAGCATGATTTTTCCCTTGGCATCATGCCTAAGTACTTCCTCAAGCTTATTTGATTTGCTAATAAAAGTATTCATGGATGGAAAATGGTTTCCCAAGGCATACTCAGTACTGCAGGTGTAAGATCTATCTTTAAGAAGCTTGGAAAGACTCAGTGTACAGAATCTACCCTTTCACTCTTTGGCTATTCATGCTAATTCAGGCTGGGTTCAAGCCATCTGTTGGCTCTACTTTTGCACACATTTAATGTCATGGTTGTGTCCTCATTTCCATATTAAATTACCACAGTTTTCTGAATATGTGTTACTACCATAAGTGCTTCTAAGATTAGATTTTTTTAAAAAAAGAAAAAAATATGTAAATATACACTGAAAATGTTAAGGATAGGTCATATTTAAATTTTGTGGGAATAGTTGTGATGGAGAGGGACTATATATAGTCTATATTGAGACTAATATAATGTATTAGGAATATGTACATCTCTTTCTAATGTGTTTTACACTTTATTTAGGAACTACTTATCAATTCCTTCCTCAAAATGTAAGAGAAGATGGAGGAGTCTTGAGG
This sequence comes from Bettongia penicillata ogilbyi, assembly GCA_023548195.1. Lineage (NCBI taxonomy): Eukaryota > Metazoa > Chordata > Mammalia > Diprotodontia > Potoroidae > Bettongia > Bettongia penicillata. Next base: position 1,843,299 of record JAJHZJ010000365.1, read on the forward strand.
GAACAAGAATTTAGTAAGCACCTACTGTGTGCCAGGCATTATGCTAAGTGCTTTACAAATATTTTCTTATTTTATCCTCATACAATCCTGGGAGATAGGTACTATTATTATCCCCATTTTACAGTTGAGCTTGCAGATGAGGAAAGACCTTAAGTGATTTGGGGGAGACCATTTAGATACTTTGAAGAATCTGTGACCTCATTGATCTAGGTACTTCCTTACAAGTACTTCATGTTTTCCATGTTTTTCTCCTCCCGTGTGATTGCCATCTATGTACTTCCACTGCATTTTTTAACATTCCATGAGAAGCACTAGGGTTGTCTATCACTTCCCACCATGACTGACCCATCTCCTTGTCTAGTCCTATGCATCTCTTGATGGTATTTTTCTTTATGCCTCTTGCTTTATTCAAGTGGTTGTTACATAGACTATTTGTGCGTGCACTGCGGTAGAGCCTTCTGAGCTCATACTGACATTTTCAGGTGATGGTGTACATAGTGAGGCCGCTTTGGTCCTCTTTGAGTATGAAGGACAACAGTTACATTGGTAATATATTACAGCCTGCTTAGAACCATCAGGGATTTTTAAATGTCTTGTCTTGAATAAAGTAGGTGCTCAATAACGTTTGTTTATTTGATTTGTTGGATAATAAGACCATGTAGACTGTTACACTTTCTACTCTAATAGGCTTGACCACACAGAGTCATTATACTGGGATTTCTTGCTTCATGGTGACCCTCAAGGATTCCTGATCGTTACTCCTTCCCCTTCAACTCTTCTCTTATCACCCCAACATCTGTCACTATTGTACCATTATAGAATTTTAGAGCTGGATAGAATCTTCAAATATAGAGAGCAGAGGTAGAAATTAGATTATGAAACATGTGAGTTGGAGGAAACTTTAAAGCACAGAATGCTTGGCTTGGAAGTAACCTTAGAATATAGAATGTCAGAGCTGAAAAGGACCTTATAATGTAGACCAGAGTATGTTAGAACTAACCTTCTCAATTTAACAATGAGGAAGTTGAAACCCAGAGAAATTAAATGACTTACCTAAGATCCTTACAGATGTAAGCTGACCTTACAGATCAAATTATTCAGCTCTTTTCCCCTATAGATAAGGAAGCTGAGGAATTCTGTTTTTCCAGTGACCCTGCATGTCTTTTCCACTTATGGAAAGTCAGTTAAATGGACTGCACCATCAGATTTTAGAATGCGCATAGCTTTATATATTCTCAACAGGGCCAAGTACATTACTGATGCCCAGTCAATCTCCACTTCACAATCCAACTCCAAGTCATTTTGGAACCCAGAGCATGAACGAACATTTTGTCTAAGGAATGGTTTTTTCTTTCTGCCAATGCAAGGGGAAAAGGTCATCTTTAGTTATTACTTCCAGTTTTCTTTTTGAAGTGTGTCTGTGTGTGTTTGAATGATTTTCCTTTAGGTTTACTACATTTCACGTGTGCTTAGCAGGTCTGAAATGTTAACAGAAGAACCAGAAATAACACTGCTGTTGCCAGAGCTCACTTGTGTATACAGACTCTAATGGCTTCTTGTTTTCTTATGAACATCTCTGAGAACAACAGAAGGAAACAGGAGTGGTGGTAATTCTCTGTTTATTCCACTTATCAGTAAGTAACACACTTGTTGCTAATAAATGTGGATGACAAAGGAGCAATTCTTCGATGCTGCTTTTGCCTGCGGAGGTGTTTTGTCACGTTGCTAAGCTACAGCCATTGCAAGGTTTTACTTGGGGGAGCAGAAGTTATTTTAAAACGTCTAATGAACATATTACCAGAAACCCCCTTGGCCATTTGGCAAGGATTCACAGCATACCCGGGGATGGGATGGAATTATGAATGGGCCACAGAGTTTCCTCAGGCAAAATTCCAATAGCACATAAGACATTCTGATCACTTTGTCTAATTATGCAGAAGGGTAAATCAACCACAAAAAAAGAGAATGTCTTCAATATAACATAAGTTGGAATGATTAACAGTGAAGTTGCCACCTGCCATATTGAAAATTTGATGAGTTGTGTCGGGGGAGGGGAATTCATTTATTTTTAGAAGAAAACAGTGAACGTTGAGATTACTTTGGTGGTGCTGTTGGGGGTGTAGAAAAGTCAGTAAGTCAAGTCAACAAGCAAGGAGGATACTTACATAAGTATGAGCATGATTTTGAAAATTACAAACAAAAGCTTTCTTCCTTTGAGACAAGCAATCAACAAACTACTTGGTACAGTCTCAAAACACAACAAGCTGGGATCCCACTGGCTTTACCACTAACTAGTCATGTCATTTTAACTGAAAGTCATTTCATCTCTTTGAGAGTTACACTATTTTCTCTGTATAAGCAGCAGGTCATCTAAGCTACTCAGACAGGTTGAACTGTCAATCATTCACTGACCAGTTCTTAGCGCAATACCTGGAACTGGAACAAAGTAGACACTTAATAGATATTTATTGTTTGATTGATTGATCCAATGGACTTAATGATCATATGTGTACAATTAGTTTCTCCTCCATTTGTGTAGGCAGAGTTTCCCCAAAAGTTCATTCTTCTTTGGGAATATGGATTCTTTTTCAATCAACTCACTCCCTCTCCTTTTGTGCAGCAGGGTTTTCTTTTCAAAGCCTGTAGGGGCAAATGGAATCTGCCAAGATAATGGAAAAATAAAGGAAAAATGTCCTTGCTCTACTCCCTTCATAACCTGCTATTCATACTGATTCTCAATTTTATTTGTAGAGTCATCTGAATTCCATATTCATTGACTTGTACTGTCCAATATTGGTCTTTCCCCTTTGTCTGATTGTTATAAATTAGTTCAGTCCAAACTAAGTGTTTCATCTCTCTAGAATAAGGACTCACTCCCTTTTTCTTTCTTTCTCTTTTTCTCCCTCCCCCAACACCCGTGCCTTAGTATTTCTGCTGGTCAACAGAGTTTTGTGGTAGGTAAGGGATATCTAAATTGAAAGTAATAGATAAGGAACAAACAAATGTGCCTAGATAGATAACGAGAAGAATCATAATTAGCTTTCCTAGGAAGTGGAAGAGGTCATAGGATCAGTCCCAATCAATGGTCACCTCTCACTACCCTGTAGTTGTGGATTCCTTCCACTGCCCTTCTCACCATATTGATATTGGAGCATAGGAACTGTCCAAGCCCTCTGAAAAGTTCTCATGGCTTCTCTTTTAGCAACTTCCTTCTTCCAAGACTGTGCACATACATATCTTCTTTCTACTTGCTTGACTTTTCCATCTTTTCCTACAAATCTTTTCGCCCTGCAAAGGTAAGGAAGTGAGCTTAGGAACCAAAGCCTCTGTAGGTCCAGTGCTCAGACACCTAACCTAAGTTTCTATACCTCCAAAGGGAGGCTATAGCTGTGAAATATTATCACTGAAATTTCTTACACAATGACTCTTAATAAATCCTTGTTGATGGACAAGACAGCACAGAATAGGATGCTAGTTGTGTGGCATAGGCAAAAAATGTGAAAGGAGTTAGAATCAGAGTCATCAGGGAGAGATCCAGGGCAGTCATCTTTGAAGGATGGGTACGATGTGGATCTGTGAAGACAAGTATGGGTAGTGTGGTACATCCTCTCATCACCACTCAGGATTTACTTAGGTTCATTATTTTGCATTCATTTATTTCATCATAGGAAGCCATTAACTTACAATGCTAAGACTGACTTACAAAGCTAAAATACTAAAATGGAACTTTAAAAGAATGTAGTCAGATTTTTTTTTGGCTTAAAAGAGGATAATCTATGAAAATTTAAATGAGCACATTATTGAGAAACTAGTCCATGGGAACTCCCATTAAGAGAATGGAGAATTAGCAATATTTGAAAAGCCACCCTAGAGTCATTGGTGGTTTAAAGTTCACCCATTTGAAAGTGACCAGAGCCCTGAAGGAGCACACTCACTAGCTAAGTGAATAAGCAGCAAGCAGGGGCTTGTTGAGAATACCCCCAAGTCAAGAAACTGTAACCTATTAAAGCAGAAAGGGATCTTAAATGCCCCTTTGATGGCATTCTCATTTATTTTCTCTAGCAGATTTCTCCTTTTATTATCACCCACTCTGTATCTATAAACTCCTCTGCTGCCTGCAAACATATCCATATCTCTCCATCCTTAGAAAGGATCCAGTCATCCCCACTTCCTTATATCTTTCGTCAGCTAAACTTCTCAAGGAAGCCAGAAATTTGCTCTTCTCACTCTTCTCTTAACTCTCTGCAGGCTGCCTTCCTACCTCATCCTTTGACTAAAAAGCCACTGCTTAAAAGTTGCCAATGATTTCTTGATTAACAAATCTATACACCTTTTCTCAAACCTCATCCTTCTTGACTTTTCTGTAGTATGTGTCACTGCTGATCATCTTCTGCTCCTGGATATTTTTTCTTCTCTAGGTTTTGTAACATTGCTCTCTCCTGGCTCTCCCTTTCCTAAAGTATTCCTTATCAGTTCTGTTTGTTGCATCTTCATCCATGTCATACTGATTAATAATGGATAAGCCTATCCTGGCCCATTTCCCAGGGCAATCACTTGACAATCTTTTTTTTAAAAATAGTATTTTATTTTTTTCCAATTACGTGTAAAGACAAATTTTAGCACTCATTTTAAAATAAAATCTTGAGTTTCAAATTTTATCTCTGTCTTTGTCCCTTTCCTCTCCTTAATATGGTAAGCAATTTGATATAGGTTATATATATGCAATCATGTAAAACATGTTTCCATATTAGTCATATCATGAAAGAAGAAACAGAACAAAAGGAAAAAAAAGCATGAGAAAAATAAAGTGAAAAGTAGTATGGTTTGACCTGCATTCAGAATCCATCATTTCTTTCTCTGGATGTGGATGTAATTTTCCATCATGAATCTTTTGGAGTTGTCTTGGATCACTGTATTGCTTAGAAGAGCTAAGTCAGTCATAGTTGATCATCATACAATATTGCTATTGTTTTGTACAATGTTCTCTTGGTTCTGCTCACTTCACTTTGCATCAGTTCATGTAAATCTTTCCAGGTTTTTCTGAAATCTGCCTGTTCACCATATCATAGCACAATAGTAGTCCATTATATTCCTATACTGTAACTTGTTCAGTCATTTCCTAGTTGATTTTCATACTTTCAATTTCTAATTCTTCACTACCACAAAAAAAGCTGCTATAACTATTTTTGTATTTGCTGGTCCTTTTCCCTTTTTTCACGATCTCTTTGGGATACTGACCTAGTAATAGTGTTGCTGGATATGCTCAGTTTGATTGCCCTTTCAGCATAGTTCCAAATTGATCTCCAGAATGGTTGGATCACTTCACAACTCCACCAACAGTGCATTGTCTCAATTGCCCCATATACTTTCCAACATTTATTATTTTCCTTTTCTGTCATATTAACCAATACAGTAGATGGGAGTGGCATCTCAGAGTTGTTTTAATTTGCATTTGTCTAATCAACAGTGTTTTAGAGCATTTTTAATATGACTGTAGTTTGTTTTGATTTCTTCATCTGAAAACTACCTATTCATATCCATTGACCATTCCCTGATGGGGGAATGACTTGTATTCTTGCAAATTTGACTTAGTTCTTTCTGTATTTGAGAAATGAGTCCTTTATCAGAAATACTTCCTGTAAAAATTGTTTCCCAGTTTTCTGCTTTCCTTCTAATCTTGGTTGCATTGGTTTTGTTTGAATCACACAATCTAATCAATTTTCATGGATTTAATTATCATCCTTATGGAAATGATTACCAGATCTATATATTCAGTCTTGTTCTCCCTTCTGACAAGAGCTTTGCATTATCAGCTACCTTTTGGACATTTTAAACTGAACATCTCATCTTAAACTCAACGTGTCTAAAACAGAGCTTGTATTTTTCACCAAAGCTTTCCCTATTCCAAATTTTCCTATTACTTTCAAGGGTACCACCAACATCTCAGTCACCCAGTCTCTTGACCTAAGTATCATCTTTAATTCCTCTTTTTCACCTATCTTACATATCCAGTCAGCAAAGAAATCTTGTCATTTCTCTCTTGACATCTTATATATATGTTCCTTTCTCTCTTCATGTCGCCACCTCTTTAGTTCAGGGCCTCATCATAGCTAACCTGGATATCTGAAGTAATCTTCTGGTTGTTCTCCCTGCTTCACGTCTCCCACTACTCCAATCCAAACTCTACTCAGTTGACAAAATGATTTTCCTTAAGTCTAACCATGTCACCTCGCTACTCAATAAACTCACTTTAGTGGCTCCCTATTATCCCTGGGATTACATATAAACTATTCTGTTTGACTTTTAATGTTCTTTGCAATCTGCTCCTTTCCCACCTTTCCTTTCTTCTTATATTTTATTCTGATCCACAATGGCCACAAAGGTGGCTGAAACAGGTGCTGTGGAACACTCAGAGCTTGGTCACACATTGAAGGCACCAAGGTCATCCACTGCATCTCACGCCATTGCCAGTTGTCTCTACTTTTGTCCTGCCATTGAACTTTGGTAACTGGAGGAGAGAGTAAGGCTGATGACACTGCACAGCTCTGCCTCATTTAAATACAGTTCACCTGCAAGACAAAACATCATCCTGCGATATCATTGGTCCTCTTTGAAAAGGAAGGACAAATGAAAACAAAACATTTTACTGTTGACCTACTTGTTGTTCCTCGTGCATGACTCTCTCTAGTCTCTGTGACTTTGAGCTGGCTATTCCCCATGCGTAGGATGCTCAGCTGTTGTCTTTTAGTTTCCCTAGATTCCTTCAAACCTCAGCTCAATTTTCACCTTCTGTAGAATGCTTTTTCTAGTCCCTCTAGTTGCTAGTACTTTCTCTTCAGAGACTACTTTCCATCACTGTTGTGCATATCTTGTAAGTACCTAGTTATTTACATTTCCTCTAATTAGAATGTGAGTTTTTTTCCTTTGCTATATCCCTAGAACCTAGTACATAGTAAACATTTAATGAATGGTTGCTGACTTATCTACCCATAGTCCCTCTCATTTAATAGATGAGGATACTAAGAGAAGCCCATTACATAGGGGAAAGAGTGATGGCTTTGAATTGCAGCACTATTGCTTAATACCTGTGTACCTTTTGACACATCACTTCTATCTCTAAGTTTCTATTTCTAAGAGACTTCTATCTCTCAGTTTCCTCCTCTATACAATGAGGGGGCTGTACTTGATCTTTCAACAATGGACATTCCTTAAGTACATACTATGTGCCAGGCATTGTACTAGACACTGGAGAGAGAAAAAAAGACAAAAAGTGTCTGCCCTCAAGGACTTTACATTATATAGGGATGGAGTAGGAAGTAGGGAGAGGAGGTATGTATGTTAAAAAAAATTTTTTTTCCTCTTTCAATGTAAGAAAGAGGTGGGAGGTGGGAGAAAATAAATGTTATTAATTAAAAAAATAAAATTTAATTTTAAATAAATTAAATACCAGGTCATTTTGAGTGGAGACACTAGCAGCTGGGGGATGAGACCTCTGAGGTCTCTTCCAGCTCAAAGTTCATGACCCTTTACCAAGGTGTTGACCTGTTTTTCATGCTTTTCTTGCATCTCTCTCATTTCTCTTCCCAGTTTTTCCTCCACCTGTCTAACTTGATTTTCAAAATCCTTTTTGAGCTCTTCCAAGGCCTGAGCCTACCAGACATCCACCTTGGATGTCTGGGATACAGAGGCCCTGACCTCCACATCTTTCCCTGATGGAAAGAATTGTTCCTCATCATCAGAAATGAAAGGCGGGAACATCTGTTCCCCAAGAAAGTAGCTTTCTATGGTCTTATTTTTCTTCCCTTTTCTGGGCATTTTCCAGCCAGTTACTTGACTTCTGAGATTCCTCTCCACCCCTGCCTAGATCCACCCAGTTAGTGCTTGGGGTCTGAGATTCAAATGGTCCTCCCCAGCCTCAAGGCTTTCAGCAGCGGGTGCGGCTGCTATTCAACGTGAGCTTAAGTTCTGGTGCTCAGGTGGGGGCAGGGCCACTTCCCAGGCTCAGTTCCCTCAGGGGGTTTATGCAGAGACCTTCAGTAATGGAGCAGAGCTCCTGTCTGCTCCAGGTGTCCCAGGCCGCTGCTGCCTCTGCCACTGCCTCTGCCACTGCCTCCCGAGGGGGCCCAAGCCATGGAGACACCCTGCTCCCCTCTCGGCCAGCCCAGAAGTCTCTCTCATTGACCTGTAGTGCCTGTGGGTGGAGGGACCTTCGTGGCTGCCGGAGGTTCCGTCCCTGAAGCCTGCTTGCATCTGCTCCTCTCTGGCCGTGCGGCCAGGGCAGTGCAGGGGCTCCGCTCTGCTTCTGGTGCATGATGGACCTTTGGGGTCGGTTTTGCAGGGCTCTCTGGAACGGAAATCTCCTCCCCTCCATTGCTTCACAGGTTCCACTGCTCCAGAATTCGTGGGGAGTTCTTTTTACAGGAAATTTATGGGTTGTGGGTTCTGGAGCTAGCATACGTGAGTCTTTCTACTCTGCCGTCTTGGCTCCTCCCCAAAGTTCATGACCCTATCTAAAGTTTTGTGAGCATTTAGACTCAGAGGGTGCCTTGCATAGTCATGAATGCTAGGATGTCATAGAGCTAAGCCTCAAGTACAAGTCTAAGGATTCCTCAGTCTGTTACTTTTTCCTCATGGACATCCTGTGGAGAAACAACCTGGAGGTTGCATGTCTTAGTTCTAATAGTCTATTGTCCAGTCTAATACAGTGAACACAGTTTTGTGTTGGGTTTTTTTGGGATGCTTGCTCTCAGTATCTTTTGGATGCTGGTGTTGCTGGGGCACTGACCTCTTCAGAGCACAATCACTCTCTCATCCCACCTAACTGTGGGGAGTTGTGCTGTGTCTCCTATCTGAAGGGGAGAAAGTCCCCACTCTGGTCAACTTGAGAGGTGATTTTCAAAACTTATTTATACAGGTCCTGGCCTTCCCAGAGAGTACTTGCCAAAGGCCCTCTGAGGAGCCCTGGTGTTTTATGAATAAATCAGGGGCCTGAGCAAAACTCTGGATAGCCAAGGGCTGGAAAAGAAGCAGACTTCCTAAGCTTTGTGTTAATGTACTATTTTCTTTGGGAGGAGAGTGTGGCAGAATAAACATAATGGTGAGGTAAGTCACAGGGATGCTCTAAGGGCTCTGGGTCACCTACTTAATTTCCAGGATGTGATGTGGAGGGGCAGCTTGAAGACCAGTACTGCAGGAGTCAGCCCTCCCTTAGTGCCTCCCTTCTCCAGCTGTGGCTGACTCTGACTCCTCCCCACAGGTTAGAAGTCAGTCAATGGCCTGCTTTGTTAAGGGCTTTTGACAGCAGCCCCAGTTTTGTTAGGCTGAGAAAATACAGAGGCTTTCTCGAGAGGAGCTGGTTAAAGAACGGCTGCTTTCTGAGGAATTAATTGGAATTTCTCAAATATTCCCCTGACATCTACATAAACACACTGTCCATTTTCAGAAGATCACTCTTAATTGGAGAAGGAGGTAGACATGGAGGGCACCTGTGATAAGTAATTGATTAAATTCTCTAAGATGAGCAGATGGGGGTAAGGTGAGGATCTTGATTTTACCCAGAGGGCTGGGGGGCAGAAAACTCAACTGTGAACAGAGGCATCAGTTGGATGGAAATATAAAGATCTGAGCTAATTCTAGTGTACTTGACAGTGTTTGGATTTAGTTTTCTGAGGCTCTTAATTTTCATTGAACTCCCTTCTTTTTTTCAGTTCTGAGCTTTTTCTTGTCCCTCTACAGATCCTTTTATGAAAATAATCTTTTATAGCATTTGTTCACCTCTATTTTGTATGTTTCTGGTCATCCAGTTTCCAGTAGCTGTGAGCTATTTTTCCAGCAGTTCAAGTGAGAGTTTTGTCATTCTGTGCCGCCTCTCCATCCTCCTCCACAGTTTTTTTTTCTCCTTAGGCCATTGTTCTAAGTGTCCTCAATCTGGGATGTGAAGGTACAGCTACTTGGCTGATTGAGTTGTACTCAGGAATTCAATCAACTGCCTCTGAAGCTTAGCAAGTATTATAGCTCAGCTAGTTTTTCTACAGGGCTTTGCAATTTACAAAGCGCTTTCCTTTCAACCACATTGTCAATGCAAGTAGTATTGGCCTAATTTTTCAGATTAGAGGCACTGGGGTGTCATAGATAGAGATGTGGTCTTTTGAAGCCAAGAAGATTGGGAGTTCCGTCCTACTTCTGAGGGGTACTGGTTGTGTGACCTTGGATAAACCACTTAAGTCTTGGCACTCTATGTAACTCTGTAAGACTGTAAATTGGAAAAAAAAAAAAAGGTACTATCTTGCATTAGTAGAGTTTCCTTACACAGAGTGCCTATGCCAATGAAATCACAAGTCTAATACCTATCACTGATCTGTTTTACAGATAAGGAACCTGAGGCTCATAGAGAGGTGGGATCCAAGATCATATATGTAATAACTAGCAGAATTTCAAGTCAGGTGCTCAGACTTGCTTATAAATCAGTGCTGATCCTACTGCATTTTATTTATCTTCTCTGACTTACTCTACAAACCCAAATAAGCTCAAGAGAAAGGAGAGGAAATGCACTGTATTCAGAAGAACTAGATTTAGAGGCTTCCTAACGACTCCCCATTGAGAGGAGGGTTTGGATGTAAGAGATATTGTGGAAGTAAAGTCAGTAGGAATTGACAGTGGCTTGGACATTGGGTGGAGGAAGAAGTCAGAATTAGTGGCAAGTGTGGAAGAACAATGTTTTCATCCATAGAAATAGGCAAAGGGGAAGGTGGTATGATGAGTTCAGTGTTGGTCATGTGGGTTTGAGTTTTCTCCCATCATTTATTCCCTTAGCCCTTGTGGTTCAATTCCTACCTTTTGTCACTTGTTTCAATGTTCACTTGAATTGTCCTCAATTTTTTCATATTTATTGATGATTATGTTAGAGAGAAATATGGTATATGGGTGATATAGTATATAGAAAATGTCAGTGAATTGGATGCCTGAAACCTCAGTTCTGCTCTGCCTCTAACACATTAGCTTTGTGACCTTAGTTAAATCTTTATCTCTTTCTTGTCCTCAATTTCTATGTCCTAAGGTCTCTTTCAATTCTCCAATATGATTTTATGATACTACTCTGAAGTTTTGTGTTCCTAACCGGGGGATTCTAAGCTCCATGAGGGCAGCACTTAGCACAGGGGTTGATCTCTAGGAGGAATGCAATATATCTTAATGGAAATAGGTTTCCATAAAGAGATTCTGCCAAGATGATCCCCAATGCTGAATTAAGGTTTTATGATAATAGCACTTATGTAGTTCTCTTCATGTCTTGACTCTTCTACCCTTTACTTCTTCATAACAGTGATGCTGTAGTTACGTTCTTGTGATTTTTACAAACAGTATTCAAATTCCTCTTAATGGCATAATCTCAATAAGCAGTAGTTAGAAGTGAGAATAGAATTATAGAATTTTTAATGCCAGAAGGGAATGTAGAACAAAGAATTCCAGGGCTGAAAGCAACCTTAGAACATAAGGATGTTAGACCTGGGAGAGACTTCAGGACCCAGAATTCTAGAGTTAAAAGGGACTTTGGAAAACATCTAGTTCAACTTTCTCATTTGACAAAAGAGGAAACTGAGACCCAGAGAGGGTCTCATATTGAGTTCCTGTCAGACAGGCATCTATAGCCCATGTCTCCTGGTTCCTGAATTCCAGTGTTCTTTCTGTTAAATCCTAAACATTGCCAATATATGATGGGAGTTGACATTGTTCCATTTAAAGGAAAATAGGATTGATGATTGAAATTAGCATTCAGAGGTCCTGGCATCTGTTCCCTTTAAACTGAGCATATTTTCAATGTCATAAAACATTTGATATTGGGTTACTGAATGAAAATGGAAAAGAATTAGAAATGTAATGTTTTAGCTAATATCGCCTTAATCACAGGAAGCAGAATTCCTTAATTTAAACTCCTGATTATACATGTTGGAGCAGACAGAGTCATTATGATGTCATTAGCCTAAGTTGTAATGTGCAATCATTATTCTGGTGTGCCATAGTCTAGGGCCTTCACTTCTTGCTTATGTGAACAAATCTTTTTCTTATTGGCAGTACTGAGGTGAAAAAGGAGTGATGGGAAATAGAAACAAAAGGGCATAAAGTATGATGGAAGGGAGCATGATGAAGTGAAAAGAACACAGGATGTGGTGTCGTAGGATCTGAGTGTAAATTCCACCTCTGATTCTATCTGTGTGAATTAAGGAAAAGTCATTGAACTTCCCCTGGATTCAGTATTCTGCACTGTTACTGTTATTGTTATTGGACCTTTGTACTCCCAGAGGACCAATGTCATCGCAGGGTGATATCTTGACTTGCCTGTGAATTGGATTTAAGTGAGGTAGAGCTGCACAAAGTCAATTCCTTAGCTCTCTCTCCTCCAGAGCTCAGTGGCAAGATAAAGTCAAGATTGGTAATGGCCCAGCATCTAGTGGATGACCTTGACTTTTCTAAATTAAAGTCTTTTGGGGAGAGGTAGTTCAATGGTTCCTTGGGCCTTTACAGCTCCAAATGATCCCATGACTTCAAGTTTCGTTGAAAAGACCTGCTAATCCAGGCAATAACTATGTCAGTCCTGGTGTTCGTAAACTGGCATTCAATGTTTCCACTCTGGCTTTTGACTTTGCACTAGAAAGTTATTGGCACTCAACTGGCCCACTGAGCTGCTCCAGAGCTGCTAAGCTAGATACCTTTGGGGTTGTATTAACTCTTTCAATGTAGTGGTAGCCACGTGGCACAGGGGATAGAGTACTAGGTCTGGAGTCAGGAATTCATCTCTCTGACTTCAAATATGGCCTCAGACATTAACCATGTGACCCTGAGCAAGTCATTTAACCCTGTTTGCCTCAGTTTCTTCATCTGTAAAATGAACTGGAAGAGAAATGACAAACCACTTCAGTGCCTTTGCCAAGAAAACCCCAAGCAGAGTCATAGGGAGACAGAAATGATTGAATGATGATAACTGTGAAATATTTTAAATAAATATTTTATTGATTTTTTTCCTTATCATTGTAACTTTCCAATGATTTCCTTTCCTCTCTTCCTTGAAACAAAGAAGTACCACTAAGCACTGGGAGATTGTCTTTAGTTTATCCTGCCTTTCTCTTGTTTCCACGTAGTTTGCATGTTGTTTTCCTGTTAGACTGTGAGCTCCTTGAGTCACTGACTTCTTTTCTTTTAGTTTTTCTTTGAATCCCCATTATCAGCACAATATTTGGTACATGGTAGGTGCTTCATAAAGGTTGTTGACTTGACTTGACTTAAGTAAAATGAGCCAACTGATTTGTATATTTTTAGTTTCCCACTTCTCAACCAAGAAGACAGAGACATAATTCACTGTTAAAACTGGCTACCATATTGGTGAGAATTCGCGTGTCTTTCATGTTGTTTTCCTTTGATCAATGTATGGATTGTTCTCCTGGCCTGCTTACTTTGCTCTGCTTCAGTTTATTAACATCTTTTCAAGTTTCTCTGAATCCTTAATATCTGTCATTTCTTGTGGTGTGATAATACTTCTTTATATTAGTATACTACAATTTGCTCAACCTTTCTGTACTTGACTGACAGTCATTTTCCATCTTGTTTTTCAACATCAATTTTTTCACTGATTCCTAACCTTGGCTCTGTTCTACCCAGGTTACTGGTGGTTGGCTAATGGGATGAGATATTGGATAAGTGACTTAATCTCTTTGAGTCACAGGACCACAGATTTAGAGTTGGAAGGAAACTTAGGGGCCTTCTAGTCTCCTCTCCCACTCATTTTATAGGTGAAGAAACTATGACTCAGAGGGATTAAAAAATTTGCCCCAGGTCTCTCAGGTAGGAAGTGACAGAGTGGTACTTAAACTCAGGATCTCTGACTCTAAATTTAACATGCGTTCTACTGTATCATGTAGTATAGTAACTCTTACACTATGTATCTCACAAGGCAGCTATAACCTTAAAGCACTATATCAGTGTGACTTACTATTGTATCTACAATTCATTTTAATTTAAAATAGCAAAAAATAGCAAAAATGGTTGCAGACATTATGTCATTTGATCCTCACAATAGCTCTATAAGGTGGTTAGAGCAAGATTCTCTTCCCTCAGATGAAGAAATTGAGACTTTGGAGATAGCATAAAGTCAAGAACACTTATTTGGGATTTAGTAGTGTGGCCCCATTCTGCCCCTAACTTCTGGCTCCAAGAGAGTCATCATGGCCCTTACCCCTTTGAGACTGAGATCTCAATCTATTCTCTGGGATGAGAACGATAGTGTCATAGCCTTATTCTGCTTGGTCTTGGCCCCCTGCTGTTCAACAGAAAGAGATCTACTCTATTCACTTGCCTTTGGGTTGACTTTATGATCTTATTTGGGAAAGATGACATTCTAGTTTTTCCTTAAAATCATTATCACCAATCAATCTTATACTCTTTTGACATGTTCCTGGAAGTAGTTGTTTGGGGAGACGGGCTATCCTGCTCTGCCATCTTGACTAGATTCCCTCTCTCTGTCTTGTCTTCATTCTCCTTTCCTTGAACCTCTGGATGTCTTTCTTCATTCCCTCATTAATGCTCCTTTTCTCCTTGGTTCTCTATGTGATACTGCCTATAGGAGCATGTGATTCTCTTTAGTGGCCACATGGAGGTACTGGCTTCTCTCCAGTTCTGCCAGCAGCCTGGTGTCTCTGTGTATGTCATCTTCTTCTGTACTACTTCTGTACCTCCACATGTGTTTGACTCTTCCTTTCATTGATGTGATCCTGTGGCAAATGGAAAGTACAAAGTCACTGGTAACCTTACATAGAACTGGAGGAGGTTCACTACTCTTGTGGTGTGATTCTGTTTCTTTCTTTTCTTTTTCACCCAGGTTGGAAGTGCAGTAGCCTCTCATTGTTCTGATCATATTACTTAGCCACATGGAGACTTTGATCTGTTTTATTTCTGACCTAGGCCAGTTTATTCCTCCTTAGGCAGCCTGACAACCCTTTGCTCCTGGATGCCAGCATATTAATGCTAGATTTTGTGTGAACACCTGCTCTGCTCTAGCTCTGTTGTAGCTCAGAACTCCTAAGTTCAAGTGATCCACCAGCCTTAGCTTCCCCAGTCACAGGGATTACAGACTTACACCACCCTGTCTAACTTGTGTGATTTCCTCATATGAGTAGTGTACTTTGATATGCTCTGTGGTGCCAGAAATATCTTTCATGGGAGACAAAACCTTTGATTAAATAGTTAAAAATCAGGCTAAAAGTTCAAACAACTTATAAGTATTAAAATATCAGAGCTGTGAGGTACTTTGGAACATGGAATGTCAGAGCTGAAAGGCACCTCAGAGACAATCTTGTTCAAACCTCTCATTTTACATGTGAGTTGAAGTTCAGAGAGGGAGAACAAAGTGACACACTGAGTCTATTATATAACAGACTCTAAGCTCTAAGAGGACAGGGGCCATTTCTTTGAATTTTTTTACCCAGCCTCCTACAGTTTTTTGACAATAAATAAATGATCAACAAATGTTTATTGAATTGAACTGAGATAAGACACAATGACATATTCACTCAGGTGCAGTTGACTTACAGCAGATATTTTCTTTATAATAGAATTTGATAGGTGGGAGTTAAAGGGAAATATGAGGATAGTGGCTGCTTGAAGTAGCAGACAATGGAAATCTCATACAATTTAATTCACCAATACCCTGTGCTGGGCACTGGAGATATAATGATAAAAGCTAGCACAGAGATTGAAGGACTTATGTTCTACTAGGGGTTATATGATACATACATACATACATACACACACACACATATATATATATATATATTTATACACACACAAAAGTATGCTAGAAAGTAGGATGCAATGAAGACAAAAATGGATCCAGACAAACTTCTTTAGAAATTCTGAGGAGAGAGAAAACACTTTCAGTTTGAGGATGAGGGAAGGCTTCATTAAGAAGGTAGTATTTGACCTTAGCCTTGAAGAAAGTAAAGTACTTAAGTTGGAGAGATAATAAATCATATTTATATCACAATTTAAGGCTTTCAAAGGGCTTTCCTTGCCACAATTCTTGATACCTTCTGGTTTTCCTGTCTCTTTAGTATCTCATTTACATGGAGACCAAAACAATCTTACTCAGGTACACTTTTGACAATTTCCTGCTCAAAGTTTTCAGTGGTTCTCCACTGCTTTATGATTAAAAAAACAACTTTTTAATCCAGATATTTAAGGATATTACAAATATTAAGTATGAACATTATTGTCCACATTTTAAAGTTGAGGAAATTGAGTCTGGGAGAAGTTAACTCAAGACCACACATTTAGAAAGTATCTGAGAAAGGGTTCAGACATGTCACCAGACCTAGCTCTCATTCTACTATATCACATTTTATCTAATAAGCTTCTTATTCACTTTTCTCTAAACTCATCTTTCTATCTCCTCCATCTACATAGTTTTACAAGCCATTTCCAGTGCTTGGGAATACTTCGTCTCTGCCTAATTAGAGAAGCAGTATGGCTAATTGGGTGGTTCAGTGGATGGTGCACCAGGCCTGGAGTCAGGAAGTTCTGAGTTGAAATCCATCCTCAGACACTTGCTAGCTATGTGACCCTGAGCAAGTTATTGAACGCCTATTTGCCAGTTTCTCATCTTTAAAATGAGGATAGTGAAGGAGAAGGAGACAGCAAACCACTCCAGTATCTTTGCCGAGGAAACCTCATGGGCAAAAGTCCATGGGGTCACATAGAGTTGGACATGACTGGATGACTGACCTACAACAATAACAGCATGGTTAAGTGTATGGGATGCTAAACTTGGAGTTAGGAATCTTGAGTTCAATTTGTGCTTTAGACGTTAGATGTGTGATCATAGGCAAATCACACTTTCTCAGATGTTGTTTCTTCATGTGAAAATTAGGATATTTGAATAGCACTCCCTGGTGGCTATTTCCCTAACTTAATGGCACTGGCAGGTTAGATCCAAGAGGGACGATACTCCTCTCAGGGTGGCAGAAATGAACTTGAGAAGTCATGGTCCTGAATACTATTGCTTCTGAGTTCCCATCTGGTGTGCCTCCCAGCATAAATCAACTAACTGAAGTCAATTAGCATTTAGAAAAAGGGTATTTGCTGAGAAGGTGCATTAAGAACAGTAGTGACAAGGTATTTTCCCCAATCCAGGGGCAAACTCCCCATTGCACACTCAGTGGGAAAAGTGAACTCTAACTTAAGGTACAATGGGAGTGAGATACACATGCAGAGAAAATGAGGGGCCAATGGGTACCTTCAGGGCCCAGTCATCTCTTTTCCCTCCATGGAATCCTCTTGAATTTCACTGTAAATGCATCTGTCTACTGGGCTTCATATATCTGGGCCTTTATGGACCCCATAACTTGTATTTTTCCTTTCTCATGAGAGGTCATTATCCATGAAATCACTGCCATCCTTGGGGACTGTCTTTCCATCCCCTTTATAAGTGCTTCTTCCATCATCAGCCATTACTGCTTTGTTAGACTTCACTACCAATTCTGGTTACCAGATGATATGGATCTGATGAATCCTGATGGATCTCCCAGACTTACCATTCACTTATGCATACCCATCTCAAGATACTCATTCACCTAAGACCAGAAAAGAATGAACCAGCCTCCTAGTCATCATGATTAAAACTGATTTCCCAAAATTCCATGTTATCAATCAGTCAGGTAATGAATGGTCATACATGTTCTATATAAATCAGCAGGAAGTAAAAATATGAATATGTTCTAATGACTTGACCCTCACTGTCCAGTCTCTCCATTATGTATGTTCCCTTAGAACTTCTGATTAACTCTCTCTCTTTCTCTCTCTGTAAGGTGACTTGGAAAAGTTAATCATTTATTATGTGCCAAGAAACATACTAAATGCTGGGATAAATGAAAGGCAAAAATGTTTCTTCTTTCCCTAAAGGAGCTTACACTCTAATGGAAGAGATAACATATAAATAATGATGTCCATATGATATATATATATATATATGTATACAGAAAAATACATATATATGCATACATGTACATGCACTTAGTAACCTGGAGTAATTTCAGAGGGAAGGCACTAGCATTTAAGAGAGTAAGGAAAGTCTTCCTCTAGAAGGTAGAATTTTAGCTGAGACTTCAAGGAAGATAAGAAAATTAGGAGGTAAAGGTAAGGAGGGAAGATTCCAGGTTTGGGGACAGCTAGTGAAATGACAGTCAGGATATAGAGTGTTTTGTGCAAGGAAGAGCCAGAGGTCGACATTTCTGAATTGTAGAGTAAAAGAGGGGAGCAAAAGTATTTAGGAAGGTATCAGGTAGTGAAGGATTTTAAAAACTAAACAGAGGCTATTACATTTGATCCTGGAGGTAATAGGAGGGCACTGGAGCTTACTGAATGTGTGACATGATCATACTTCCACTTTAGAAAGATCTGTTTTTCATCAGAATGGAGAATGGACTAGATAGGGAGAGATTTTAGAAAGGGAGACTAACTAGAAAGTTATTTCAATAGTGTAAGTTTTAGGGTGAGGAAGGTTCATCTGAATGATGGCAGTGTTAGAGGGGAGAAGAGGGCATATACAAGAGCTATTGTGAAGGCCTTAGCAATAATTTGGATATGAGAAGGGGGTTGAGAAAGTAAAGTGTTCAAGATGATAGTGAGGTTGTGAACCTGAGTGATTGCGAAGATGGTCCTCAATTGTAGTAGGGAAATTTGAAAGAATGGAGAACTTGGGGGGAAAGTGAATGAGTTCAGTTTGAGATATGTTAAGTTTAAGATGTCTATAGAACATGCAGATTAAGAAGCATAATACTCAGTTTAAGATATGAGACTAGAGGTCAAGAGAGAGATTAAGGCTGGATAAATCTGAGAATTATTTACAAAGAGGTGATAAATGAAACCACGGAAGCTGATAGGAGCACCAAGTATAATAGTATATAGGGAGAAAGGAGCATTGCCCAGGACAGAACCTAGGGAAGATACCCATGGTTAACAGGTGGAATCTGAATCATGATCTAGTAAAGAAGATTGAAAAAGAGCACTCAGATAGGGGGGAGGAAAACCAGGAGAGATAGATGTCATGCAAACCTAGAGAGAAAACAGTATCAAAAAATAGATAATCAAAAGTGTCAAAAATTGCAGAGAGGATAAGAAGGACAAGGAAGAGAAAAGGACATTAGATTTGGCCAGTAAAAGGTTTTTGGAAAAACAAAGCCAAGATTAACAAATAAGCAGGAAACTAAGAAAGTGCTTTCACAATTAGAGTCTGTGATAAAGGTATCATTTCTAAAATATATAGAGAATTTTGTCAAATTTACAAGAATACAAGTCATTCCCCAATTGATAAATGGTCAAAGGATATGAACAGACAGTTTTCAGAGGAAGAAACTAAAGTTATCTATAGTCATATGAAAAAATGCTCTAAATCACTATTGATTAGAGAGATGCAAATCAAAACAACTCTAAGGTACCACATTACATCTGTCAGATTGGCTAACATGATGAAACAGGAAAATGGTAAATGTTGGAGATGTGGGAATGTTGAAACATGAATTCATTGTTGGTGGAACTGTGAGCTGATCCAACCATTCTGGAGAGCAATTTGGAACTATGCCCAAAGGGCTATAAAAGTGTGCATACCCTTTGACACAGCAATGACACAACTAGGGTTGTATCCCAGAAGAGATCATAAAAATGGGAAAAGGTCCCACATGTACAAAAGTATTTATGGCAGCTCTTTTTGTTGTGGCCAAGAACTGGAAATCAAGGGGAATGCCCATCAATGATGAACAGACAGACTTCAGAAATACCTGGGTAGACTTATATGAACTGATGCCAAGAGAAGTGAGCAGAACCAAGAGAACATCATACACAGTAACAGCCTCAGTGTTCAAGGATTGTTTTTGGTAGACTTAGTCCCTCACAGCAGTGCAAAGACTTAAAGCATTTCCAAAGTATTCTTGCTGCAAGATGCCATTCGCATCCAGAGAAAGAACCATGGAATCAGAATGCATAATGAAACAGACTATTCTCTCTTTTGTTATATCTGGTTTTGTTTAGTTTTACTCATGTTTTCTCCTGTTTGTTTTAATTCTTCTATGCAACATGACTAATGTGAAAGTGTTTTTAATAAGAATGTATGTGTAGAACCTATATAAGATTGCATGTCATCTTGGGGAGGGAGGAGGAAGGAGGAGAAAATTTAAAACTTATGGAAGTGATTGAAAAAAATCAAAAACAAACAAATAAATACATTTGGAGAGAAAAAAAAGAAAAGAAAAATAAAGAAAGTGAAAAAAAATCATTTGGAGAACTTCCTCCCAAGGTATTACTCAAGTGTCTTGGCTTATAGTGATCACAGAATCATAGGCTCAAAGGTGAAAAGAGTTTTAGAGGCAATTGATTTCATTTATCTCATTTTACTGACGCAAAAACTGAGGACAAGAATAGTTCAGTTGCTTGCCCAAGGTGACAGAGGTCATAAATAGCACTGATGGGATTTGAACCCAGATCAAGTGAGTCCAAACTCAGAGTACTTACACATTGTGCCATGTTTAACTGTCGCCTCTCTGCTATGCCTCTTAGATGCCCTCATTAGGCATCCAATGAACCCAATTCTAGAGCCATCTGTGGTGAAATGAAAAGAGCCTTGGATATGGCATTAAAATATCTGGATTCCAGTTGTACTTCTTCCATATACTGGACATATAGAGTAGGATAAATTTTTCACCTCTTTAAAACTGTTTCTTCAAATATAAAGCAATGATAATGCTGACTATCTCCCTCATGGGATTGTTGTGAGTTTCAAGTGAGATAATTGAGATAAAGTGCTTTGTAAATCATAACACTCTATATAAATGTTAGTTTGCTTTTCCACTCCCTAGCTCTGCCACCTGCTCACTGTTTGATCTTGAAAAATGTGCTTCACCTTTAAGAACTTTCATTTCCTCCCTTATAATATGAAGAACTTGCACACAATGGGCCTCTAAAGCCCCCTTTTCCTCAAAAAACAAATTCTTTAACTGTAATACATTGAACTTGAACAGTGAACTAACATTCTCTCTCTTTCTCTCTCTCTTTTTCTCCCTCTGTCTCTCCCCCCTATATCTCTTCCTCTCCTTCTCTCTCTTTTCTTCCCTACTTCTTCCCCACCCCCCATGAATGGCCTCTGCAGATCTCAGCCCCCAGCGATCTTCCTGAATTGCAGCAGAAGTGGCAAATTCTTGCCCATGGCAGATAGAGTACATGTACTGGCATAGAAGGTGTCTATGGCTTTGAATCTTTTTGGTTTTTTTGTGACATTATCATCAAGGAGTGTGGTTCTTTGGGAATAATAGCCTAAATCTCTACCCTCAATTTCCCGTAGGCAATTTAGGCTAATTTTTTCCTTAGAAGGTATTGAAACAATCTTGAAGACTTAATTGGAATAGAGGTTCAAGGTACTGACATCACTTCCTGGCTATCTAAGTACATAATAATAATAAATAGTTCCAGGTACTTTCTGCCATTTGGTGGGCAGATCATTTTGGGCAACCAGGCTGGGAAGTTTTGTTCAGCTGAATCAATTTGGAATGTTCTCAGGGCATATCTTTGTTGAATATTCTTCTGATGCCATGGCAAAGTAAGTCTTCTTTTGATAACTGTTTGATCACATATGAATTTCTCATTTCATTCCAATATCACACACTAACTTCCAGGGGATTTGCCTGAGTCACAATCATTACAGAGTATGGAGAGAGTATGTTGCCGACCATTCAGCAAAGGGGAATAAATAGAAAATAAACTTGGAAAGCAAATCACAAATGTGGTATGGCACCAAACTACAGTAGTGAAACTGATCCATCTATTAATATGCTATAGCTTCCCATCTGATAATAAAAAAGCAGAGCAGTTGGTTAATCTTGATTACCTTAATGATAGTCTTCAAAAATGGGGGAGGTTATGAGGAGAGTATTTGTTTGGATCTGACTAACAAGGTGGGACTTGTTGTTGAAGCACAACTAATAAGAATTTTGGGAGGAAGTGATTACTCCATTCTAGAATTCAAGTTAGAATATTGTGGGAAATCTGGGACTCCTCTTACATCATAGATTTTGAGGAGAGTATTTATATCAATTCAGAGGAAAAAGAGAGAATTCCTGGCCTAAATTTTGATAGGGCAGTCAGCCTAAGGGAACCGGAAAGTTCTGAGGATTGAGATTCTGACCCTGCTAACAGGAATAATTTTGAGGAGGAAGAAAGAGGGATAGTTTTTCAAGGACTCTTATGGGGACACCTAAGAAACTCATCACCCAGTGTAGATTTTTAAAATACATATGCAGGCCCTGGAGGCAAGGGTAGATAAAGGAAGATGAAGGCAAATTGTGACATCATCATTGAAGAAAAGTATCAGGAGTGTTAAAGCTCTGAATGAGTGAAGGTTGGCAATGAAAATGAACATTTCCCTCTAATTATACTGAAGGCTGGAGAGAAATTCCCCAAGGGGATTGTAACCCAAAAGGTTAGAACTACTGCTCCAAGTGGATGGGATGAAAACATTTGATGGTGAAAAAGAAGAATGAGAACTTCTCTTGCGCTTCCTTTTTTTGATGAGAAAATGACAAGTATGGAATCAAAGTGGTTTGCAGGGAACTGAAACCTCAAATAAAATAACAAGACAGGAGAGTTCCTTGTTTGCCCTTAACAAATTCAGGTCACCAGGTCTAGATGAGCTACACTGGAAAGAGCTAGCTGAATGGTTAACTAAACTGATGCAAGTGACATTTGAAAAATCATGGAGGTGTCGCCATCTGCTACAAGATGCTGCTGACTCTCCGGGCCTTCCTGAGTCAGGATGGGTCGCAGAAGAGCATGGAGAATGCCGCAGATCAGCACGATGGGAACAGGAAAGAGGAACCAACCAGCTTCCCAGCTGTTAGGTGACATTTCTACAGTCTTACAGACCCAAAGGCTTTTTCACATTCAGGGGTGTCGGACTTCCAGCTGCCTTACTTCCCACTGCCCTACTAGTCCTTGCCTCACTCGCAGTTTGCCTTGCCATATTCGTTCTAGATTTAGCTCCCGCGCCAGCAACCAGCCAGCAGATTCACGAGCCAGCTGACTTAAGCCAGAACCTGTCCCCCACCTATTCCGCCTGGACGTCGTGGCACTGAGGCAAGGATGGAGACTGACAAACGTTCTAAGCGTTTCCTGCAGCCTTACAGCCATAGGCTAGATAAAGCACCAATGGAAATCCTGGGCATGCAAGAGATGGCCCATCAAATGGAAGATGCTCAGAATGTGGAAGACCAACGTTTGCCATTGGGTCGTCAGGAAACCAAAAACAACTTCTTGGATCTCCCCTGTCAGAAAGATGGGATGCTAGGAGCAGTGGTTAATCATAATGAAACACTTTACTTTGTTTCTGAAAGTCTCTCTCTTCCTTGCCATTCATTCAAATATACTGACTGTGGCCAAGGTCCACCGAAGAATATCTTCTCTTAAATGCTTCAACGAGTCCCTGTCGTGTGGTGCCTTGAGATTATCCAAATCTAGGAATGTGCCCAAATCTTTTCGAGAAAAGTTGGATAAAGTCGACTTAAATCTTCCAAGTAGAAGTAGAAAAGCTGTTAAAGTGGCATTATTGACTTCCTTGGTAGAAGGTGAAGCTTTACATCTGGCCAGAGATTTTGGTTATGTCTGTGAAAGTGAGTTTCCATCTGAAGCAGTAGCGAACTATTTAACTAGACCACATTTAGGAAGGACTGAAATCAGTACCAGAAAGAACATGCTGCTTGCTACCAAACAAATCTGTAAGAAATTCACAGATCTTCTCATTTGGGACCAGGCTCCCCTTAGAGATGCCAGACCCAGCCCAGTTCCGGATGCTGCCATCCAAGGCCACCTGACTCATTTCAATCTCATAACACATGGTTTGAGGAGTGCAGCCATATGTGTAGCCATGATATCTGTCTAAAACTACCTAAATGAGACATTAAAAATAATAGACATGATCTACATGAGCCCTGGCTACTAAAGCTCTGAAGGGTATAACAAAACTTTTGAGAAAATGGATAAGTGCCAGAAATATAAAGGGTGAGAGTGGGGAGAGTACAGCCTGAAGAAGGTTAAGAAGGATCCAGACTCTCTTTCTTAATATGGCCTGTAGGTTCATCTTCTTGCCTGGGGATATCGCAGAAAAATTTGTTACTTTATTATACATCACCTTATTCAGGATCATCAGGATTTATATACTTATTCCAGAGTCTTGAATTTCTCTAAAGCTGCAATATCTCCAGGCTTCGTGGACAAGTTATCAGAAGACTACAAGCTTGGGTCCCCGTTGGGTATGTCCTCCTTAAATCTCTGTCCCCTTTCCCTTAGTCTAAAATTGTACTAAAAAAGTTTTCTGAACCTCTAAAATTTTCAGAGCTAATAGTCAATTGTGTGGAGTATTTTATATAGTATTAATTAAAAATTATTCCTTTTTAAGTGAAACTTTCAAGAGTTTTCCATGCTAACAATATTTTGCAGTATTAGACTATGCTGTTGAGACCTTTCACCATTCAGTGTTTATTAGAAAGTTTGTTCAGTTTCCTAGATCAAAAATTTAAAAAGAAATAAGGTAAGCTGTCTTTTTAGTCTTATGCATAACAAGTACATATGTTATATAGGGAATTTAATGTGTTTTGACTTTTGGAGAAGGAATTCCAATTCTCAATTCTTGCCACTGAAGTTATTTAGTCAAAGCTTTCTGTTCACAAGGCAATAATTGGAACATTTTCCTGATGACTTGTTCTTGCAAAAATGAGTGAGGCTTCAGTGCAACTGACAGAGATTTTGAATAACCACTTATTGTTCCCAATATAATTTTATAAAATGATTTTCATTAGAAATAAAAAAGAGAAATCATTGCATAATGAAATAAAGAGACAGAAAAGAATTAAGAGTCTTAACTTTTAGAAGAGGGAGGAGGAAAAGGGGAAAAAATTTAGAATGAGGTAGTTGTTGACATTTGCCTTCAACAAATCAGGTTGTCCCAGCTTCTGGGATAAGAACTCACTGTTCGACAAAAATTGCTGGGAAAACTGGTTAACTGTGTGGCGGAAATTAGGCATAGACCCATGCCTGACACCATACACAAGAATAAAGTCCAAATGAGTACATGATTTAGGTATAAAGATTGATACCATGAATAAACTGGAGAAGCAAGGCATAGTGTATTTATCAGATTTATGGAGAGGGGAAGAATTTTTTTCTAAAGAAACAATAGAAAGCATTATGAAATGCAAGATGGATAATTTTGATTACTTTAAACTGAAAAGTTTTTGCACAACCAAACCCAATACAACCAAAATTCAGGGGGATGTAGTAAATTGGGAAAAAATTTTATTGCTAAGCTCAGGGATAAAGGCCTCATTTCTAGAATATATAGAGAACTGACTCAAATATATAATCATACAAGTCATTCCCCAATTGATAAATGGTCAAAGGATATGAACAGGCAATTTTCAGGGGAAGAAATCAAAGATATCGATAATCAT
This sequence comes from Bettongia penicillata ogilbyi, assembly GCA_023548195.1. Classification (NCBI taxonomy): domain Eukaryota; kingdom Metazoa; phylum Chordata; class Mammalia; order Diprotodontia; family Potoroidae; genus Bettongia; species Bettongia penicillata. Next base: position 1,868,828 of record JAJHZJ010000365.1, read on the forward strand.
ATGAAAAAGTGCTCTAAATCACTATTGACTAGAGAGATGCAAATCAAAACAACTCTGAGGTACCACATCACACCTATAAGATTGGCAAACATGACAGAACAAGAAAATGATAAATGCTGGAGAGGATGTGGGAGAGTTGGAACACTAATTCATTGTTGGTGGAGCTGTGAGATCATCCAACCCTTCCGGAGAACGGTTTGGAACTATGCCCAAAGGGCTACAAAAATGTGCATACCCTTTGACCCAGAAATATCGCTACTAGGACTGCATCCCCAAGAGATTATAAAAACGGGAAAGGGTCCCACGTGTACAAAAATATTTATAGCAGCACTCTTTGTGGTAGCCAAAAACTGGAAGTCAAGGGGATGCCCATCAATTGGGGAATGGCTGAATAAATTATGGTATACGAATGGGAGTACTATTGTGCCATAAGAAATGATAAACAAGAAGACTTCAGGGAGGCCTGGAAGGACTTATATGATCTGATGCTGAGAGAAAGGAGCAGAACCAGGAGAACTTTGTGCGCAGCAACGACCACAGTGTGTGAGAATTTTTTCTGGTAGACTTGGAACTTTGTAATAACACAAGAAGTTACTGAGAAAAAAAAAAAATCCCAATGTCGGTTTTCTAAGGCAAAATGCCTTCCACACTCAGAGAAAGAAATATGGAAGTCATTCGCAGAATGTAGCAGATCATGTTTGTGTGTGGGTGGGTTTCAGTGTATTATGTTTTGATTTGTTATATGATTTCTTCCATTTATTTTAGTTCCACTACATAGCATGACTATAGTGAAAATGTGCTCAATAGGAAAGTATATGTAGAACCTATACAGAATTGTATGCTGTGATGGGGAGGTATGGGGGTAGTGGGGGAAGGGTGGGGGGGAGGATAAAATCTTAACTTTAAGGAAATGATTGTAAAACATTAAAAAGAAAAGAGTTTAAAAAAAAAATCAGGTTGCCAGGCCTGGATGAACTGAATCTAGTTTTTTAAATTTATTTAATTGTTTTAAGTTTTCAACATTCATTTCCACAAAGTTTTGAGTTCCACATTTTCTCCCCATCTCTTCCCTCCCCAACCCCAAAACGCCAAGCATTCTGATTACCCCTTCCATCAATCTGAACTCCCTTTTAACACCGCTCCCTTCCCTTATCCCCATCTTCCCTCTTGTCCTGTAGGGCAAAATAAATTTCTGTACCCCATTACCTGTATTTCTTATTTCCCAGTTTATGCAAAAACAATTCTCAGCTTTGTTCCTAAAACTTTGAGTTCCAACTTCTCTTCCTTCCTCCCTCCCCACTGAGAAGGCAAGCAATTCAATATAGGCTATATATGTGTAGTTTTGCAAAAGACTTCCATGATAGTCATTTTGTGTAAGACTGACTGTATTTCCTTCCATCCTATCCTGGCCCCATTTATTCTTTTCTCTCTTTTGACCTTGTCCCTTCCCAAAAGTGTTTACTCCTAATTGCTCCCTCCTCCCATTTCCCCTCCCTTCCATCATCTCCCCACTCTGTTTATCCCCTTCTCCCCTACTTTCCTGTAGTGTAAGATAGGTTTTCATACCAAATTGAGTGAGCATGTTATTCCTTCCTTGAGCTGGATGTGATGAGAGTAAGCTTCACTTTTTCCCTCTCACCTTCTCCCTTTTCTCCTCCATTGAAAAAGCTTTTTCTTGCCTCTCTTATGAGAGATAATTTGCCCCATTCCATTTCTCCCTTTCTCTTCCCAATATATTCCTCTCTTACCCCTTAATTTTATTTTTTTAGATATGATCCCTTCCTATTCAACTCACCCTGTGCTCTCTGTCTGTCTTTCTGTGTGTGTGTGTGTGTGTGTGTGTATGTGTGAGTGTGTAATCCCTCCAACTACCCAGATAGGGAGAAAGGTTTCAAGAGTTACAAATATCTTTCTATGTAGGAACATAAACAGTTCAACTTTAGGAAGTCCCTTATGATTTCTATTTCCTGTTTACTTTTTCATGCTTCTCTTGATTCTTGTGTTTGAAAGTCAAATTTTCTTTTCAACTCTGGCATTTTCATCAAGAAGCCTTGAAAGCCCTTTATTTCATTGAATGACCATCTTTTTCCCCGGAAGTACTATACTCAGTTTTGCTGGGTAGGTGATTCTTGGTTTTAATCCTAGTTCCCTTGACTTCTGGAATATCATATTCCATGCCCTTTGATCCCTTAATGTAGAAGATGCTAGATCTTGTGTCATCCTAATTGTATTTCCACAATACTCGAATCATTTCTTTCTAGCTGCTTGCAATATTTTCTCCTTGACCTGGGAACTCTGGAATTTGGCTATAATGTTCCTAGAAGTTTCTCTTTTTGGATCTCTTTCAGGAGGGGATCAGTGAATTCTTTCAATATTTATTTTGCCCTTTGGTTGCAGAATATCAGGGCAGTTTTCCTTGATAATTTCATGAAAGGTGATGTCTAGCTCTTTTTTTTTGATCATGGCTTTCAAGTAGTCCCATAATTTTTAAATTGTCTCTCCTGGATCTATTTTCCAGGTCAGTTGTTTTTCCAGTGAGAAATTTTGCATTATCTTCCATTTTTTCATTCTTTTGGTTTTGTTTTTTAATTTCTTGGTTTCTCATAAACTCATTAGCTTCCATCTGTTCCATTCCAAATTTTAAAGAACTATTTTCTTCAGTGAGTTTTTGAACCTCCTTTTCCATTTGGCTAATTCTGATTTTTAAAGCATTCTTCTCCTCCTCATTGGCTTTTTGAACCTCTTTTGCCAATTGAGTTAGCCTATTTTTAAAGGTGTTGTTTTCTTCCGCATTTTCTGGATCTTCTTTAGCAAGCTGTTGATTCGCTTTTCATGGTTTTCTTGCATTGCTCTCATTTCTCTTCCCAATTTTTCCTCCACCTCTCTTACTTGATTTTTAAATTCCTTTTTGAGGTTTTTCATGGCCTGAGAACGTTATATATTTATTTTGGAGATTTTAGATGCAGAAGCCTTGACTTTTATGTGGTCTCCTGATGGTAAGCATTGTTTTTCCTCATCTGAGAGAATGGGAGAAAATACCTGTTTACCAAGAAAGTAACCTTCTATGGTCTTATTTTTTTCTTTTTTGAGGTATTTTCCCAATCAGTTCCTTGACTTTTGGGTCCTTTTTCAAGAGTAGGGTGTACTCTGGGCACCTGTGAGATTTCAGTCCCTCCAAAGTGGCACAATCAAGGGAGAGGAGTTTACTCCTCAATGGTCTCCAGTTCTGCCACACAAGCACTCTTTCTTACCCCAGGACTGTGCTCAGGGCTGAGATTCACATCAGCTGCTCAATTCCTCCAGGGGCTTTAGGCAGAGGGCAAGGTCAACACCTATGAAGTCCCTTCTAGCTTTGAGGAGCTATTCTGTTAAACCTAGACATGTGATATTGTTTCCACTTTTTTGTTCTTCCAACTGAGCTTCAGTGGTGGACAGTTCTTGGTAGTTCCTAAAGTTCCCCACATGGGAAACACGGATATCTTAAAGTCAGTAGAAACATATTGGACTAAGTAATTATTCAAGCTAGCTTCCAGGCTATAAATTTAATGCAGAAGTCAAAATAACTTCAGACAGTAATAATCCTAATGCTGCAAGTAGGGAGCCTGCTTGTCCCATTAGAAGACAGTCCATAGTCAACATCTTGGGTAGAGGAATATTACAATGTCCCTATTAGAAGGAAAAAAGAGGGGCTTCCTTTTTCTTTGCATTCTTTTATGGCTTCAAGTAGTCATCTTCAACAGCATTGTTTTTTGGCCCTCAAGTTAATGATTCTCTCCACCTATAAGGCATGCATAACTTTCATTTGTATGGCACTTCATAGTATACAAAAAAGCTATCTTTTAAAAAAAACAATCATCAGGATATGCTATATATGGAATCTCCCATTTTTCAGATGACAAAACTGCTGTTCAGGGAAATTGAGTTGCCCCAGATCACACCAGTGGGGTCACAGAAGCATAGATTTAGAGATAGAAAAGACCTCTGAAGTCATATGTTCCAATTCCCTTAAAGTATAGATAAGGGAACTGAGGCTGCAAATAGCTAAATGATTTGTCCATATTCATAGAGTAGTGATAGAACCAGACTATATCTGTACTTTTACAGCAACCCTTCCTGTTTTCCTTTTCACTTTTAAGGATATTGAAAATCTCATGTTTACACTTAAAAAAAGACCATTTCAACCACTCATTTTGGGGTACCTTGTCAAGTCTCACCACAGGGAGAGATCATTCCTGACAGACACAACTATACATTACTTGGAGCCAAACAGGGCTTTTCAACAGGTGGTTGAGAGTGGAACATGGTTGCTAAAAGATTTAGTGGAACCTTATTTATACTCTAAGGATCTGCAAGTTCAGCTTTGTATTTCCTCTCCCCATGCAGCTCACAATCCATCTGTGCCATAGGTTGTAATAACAGAAGCCTAGTATCTAGAATGGGAGAGGAGACAATCCCAGTGAATCTGGAGAAGGCATTTCTACCCTTTCAGCAAGGTTTGGATATTATAGCTCTAGGGTGTTACTGTCCACTGAAGGCTTTAAGTCTTTACTGCAATGATAACTGTATTTAACAATGACAGCAACAAAACCCAAAGACAGGATTTTCTGATGTCAAGAAAATGTGTACTCATAAAACTATTCCAAATATGCCAAAGGATCTGTAATTTCATTACTATACATAATAATAACAGCTAGCATTCATATAGCACTTTTAAAATTTGCAAAGCACTTTTCAAGTGCTATCTTGTGTGGTATTGATGTGAGGCAGGTACTGTTATACCAATCTTCCAGATGAGGAAACTGAGGCTGAGAGAGTTTAAATGATTTGCCCAGGGTCATGCAGCTAGTAATTATCAGATAAAAGATTCAGACTTAGGACTTCCTGACTCTAAGCCTAGAGTTCTATCTGCCACAATACCTAGCTACCTTGCTGTAATATTAACGGGACAATAAGATCTTCCCCACCTATTAATAGGCCTCATGTGGAGCCCTTCGGGGGAGGGACTTGCCTAAGGAGGAGCTTGCTTAGGGGGAGGTTTACTTGTAGGAAGGCTTCCATACCTTTTGGTACTAAGTTGATTAGGCACTGAGATGAGAAGGTTGTGAGCCTTCTGGCTCTGATACTCTGAGTTCGTATTTTGCTTTGGGGGTTCGCTTATGAGAAGGACTGCTTGATTCCCTGGTTGAGACTCAGAGTAGCCATATGTTCAGGACCCCTGATCTTGATCCAGTAGTGTATTTAAAGTGTACAGTAATATTACTTTGGTTCAGGCAGTCTATCGGTCTTTATGCTAATTTGGATTTTCTCTGTTTGTATATTCTCTCACTTTTAGAGTGCTGACTTTTCCCCTGAACTAGTGGATATAATTAAAGAAGATTGTTGACCCCTTAAAAGTTTCTTTTCTTTAAGAAAACAGGTACAAGAATCTGTGCTAGGAGGTCATCTTGAGTGTGTCAGGGTGCTTGCTGATATACTTGCTTCTTCCACAACATTACAGATAGGAACCCATTTATAGGTACATATGCCTATATATCCTTTTAGACTGTTGTTCATATCCTAGTGGAGAGAGCACCTGACCTAGAGTCAGAAAGAACTGAGTTCAAATCCAGCCTCAGAAATTTACTAGCTGTATGACCCCAGGCAAGTCACTTAACCTCTCTTGGCCTCAGTTTTCTCATCTTTAAAGTGGGGATAATAACAGAATCTACCTTACTGGGTGTGATGAAGCTCAAAGGAGATAATAATTGTAAAGCACTCAGCACAGTACCTGGCACATAATAAGCACTGTATAAATGTTAACTGTTCCATTGTGAACCTACCACAAGGTCATATGAAAAACTATTCCTCAATGTACCCCACCGCTCTACCCTAGATACTATATTCTAGATGTCCTCTACTTCCCCTAACCTTGGTCACAGTTCTGTTCTATTGCCCAGTTTGCTTTTGGCTACCATAGCTTGAATGTAGTATTGGCAAGCTAGAATTTAAGCAAGGGAATGCTGGTAAAATGTTTAACAACCAGCTCTCAAAAAAAAAGTATGCTCAACATGCTTTTAGTTTTATTTTGTATTAATATTTTCCCTAAGTTTAGATAATCACCAAAATATGTACATGTCAAGTCCTGATTTGTAGCATTTGATGATTTCTGAGGTATAAATATTACATCTGAAATTTTAACAATTGGTTGTCCAGAGTCTGCTTGATCTGGTTCCTGAAGACCGCTGAGCATATTCAAAGTAATATAACATAGATGGTTCTGAGATTGTGGAGGGATTATTTTATACAATGAATGGTTCGTAGAATGGGAGATAGCTTGGAGAAAGAGACTCTGGGTGATTGGAGATGGAATTGGTGGGGAAATGATCACTACATTCACATATATGAAGGATCATCCTGCAGAAATGATGGTTAATTTTATATGAATCTAGAGGCTGAGAGAAAGGTAGAGAGTAGTACTGAATAGTGTTAAGTGTGCTAGATTTGGAGTCAAAGGAACTAGGTCCAAATACCACTTATCCATGTGATCTCAAGCACCTTGTTTTATTTCATCCTTCCTCTTCTGTAAAATGCAGGGATAGGACCAGATGGCCTCCAAGATTCCTTCTAGGTCTAAATCTGTGAACCTGTGTAAAGTTACAAGGTGGAAGATATTGGCTCAATGTAATCAACAATTGCTTAATAATTCGGGCTGTCCAACCTAGAGAGAGGGTGCTTTGAAAGGAAGGCAGTGAGATCTCTCACTGCAGGTTTTTAAGCAGGACCTGTTTGTTACCAAATCTGGAGAAGGGCTGGGTGGAGTAGGGTACAGAGATGGAGGGAAAGGAGGAGAGGGGGTGGAGAGAGGGAGAAAGAAAGAAGGAGGTAAAGAGAGGAGGGAAGGGGTCAGAGAGAGAGAGAGAGAGAGAGAAAGACAGAGACAGACAGAGACAGAAACAGAGAGAGAAGAGGGGGAGAGAGAAAAAGAGACAGAGAGACAGAGGAACAGAAAGAGAGAAGGAGAGTTCAAGCTTTGCATGAGAGGAGGACTAAGAGAACTCACAGGTTCCTTCTGACTATAATTCCATGATTCTTTGATAGCTAGCATCCATCTAGTCAGTCTTAATGAATCCCATCACGCTTTTCAGCTGTTTATGGTCCTCTCTGTTTCAGTGACTGTGCCTTCCTTTTTGTGATAAGGGGTGGGTAAAAGGCCCCTGGTAGGAGGATCCCTATAAAGACTTAACATTTTTATTGCAGCGTAAAAAAAAGTCATCATATTTCAAAATCATCTTACCTCTGCTATAGAAAGTGAGTGTTGGGGGAGGGAATTAATATTTCTAGGACTTCATTCTGTTTTGCCTCCCAGGATTGGAAAGCCCTTGGATAAGCTGTGAGAAATACCTTAAAACAAGTTGCACTGTATTTGATGGATAATAAACCCAAAGCCTCAAAATATGTAAGCTAAATAGAATTTACTTCTCAAAAGCAACAGCAAAGACAATAGCAGAAAATAGTTGTCTCACTCACAGCTAAAAAAACCTTTTCCCCACATCCTATAACTACAAATCACTGAACAGATACTTCTCAAGAGTGAAATTCTTCCTTTATGGAGGATTGAAATGGCGTACTTGTAAATGAGATGTTTAGCTATCAAATGTTTGCTCTAATAAAAAAATGATGTGGATTTTGGATTAAATGTTTAAAGCAGAAAACAGATCATAGATTTAGAGCTGGAAAGGATTTTAGAGGTCAGATGATCCGACCTCTTCATTTTATGGATGAGGAAACTGAGGCCCAGAAAGGGCAAGTGACTTGCCCAAGATCACAAGGAAAGTGGCAGAACTCTCTCCATGATTCCAACAGACTATTATCTCCACTATACTAAGTTGTTTTTGAAGATATTTGCTTCTTTCTCTACATCCACATGTAGCTTTTAGATACTTTCTCGAATTCAATTCAACGCAGTTATTAAGTGCCCTGTAGGGGCTAGGCACTGGTGAAAGAAAGATGACTATGGTACATATCTTGCTCTCAAGGGATTCACCATCTAATGGGGCAGTTGAAGATATGAAGAAAGGAAGGAAAGAAGGAAAGGAGGAAGGAAGCAATGAAGGGAGGAAGGAAGGAAAAGAGCATGTAGTGAGTACCTGCTGTGTAACAGGTATTTTGCTAAGTATTTTTTACAAGTATTATCTCATTTGATTCTCACAATAACCCTGGGAGGTAGGTGCCATTATTAATTCCATTTTATAGTGGAGGAACCTGAGGTAGACAGAACCTAAGTGACTTGTCCAGAATCACATGACTAAAGAGTGTCTGAGGCAGGATTTGAATTCAATTTTTCCTTCTCTATCCATTGAACTGCCACAAATAGCTTCATATACTCTACATTCCAGCCAAAATGGACTTAGATTGGATCAGCTGTCACTAAGGTCCCTTTCAGCTCTAAGTTTTGGGATTCCATGATTCAGACTACTCTCTGTCCCTATCCTTCCACTTCCTGTTTCTTTGCTTTTGTTCATGTACTCCCTTGTATCTAGAATAGATGTCTCTCTATGTCTATTGGAGTCTTTTCATCTCCTTAAGGATTATTTTAGATGCCACCTCATCAATGAAGCCTTCTTTGACTATCCTCCCCACCTCCAAGTGAAAGCAGTCTCTGCATCCTTAAATTCTCATAGCTCTTTACCTGGACCTCACCTTTGCCCTTTTCACATTCTCCCTAGGTATCATAGTTATTTATATTCATCTTTTCTTCCACTTTCTTTAGATTACAGTCAGGTTTTGAATGCCATAGCTATACATTTATACATGATGTGGCAGATAATAAGGAGGAATGGGAGGTTTTCAAACAGATAAGTGCTGCAGCCCACTGTCCCTTTGACAACAGTGAAACTGTCATGAAAATTGCAAGTATGAAGGCATAAAGAAAATGGCCAAAAAACTAATGTAGTAATGGCGATGATCATTGTGATGATGATAATACAACATTTACAAAGCAATTACTATGTGCCGGGAGCTGTGCTAAGCCCTTTGCTTAAATTTGCTTTGATCAAATCATCTCATTTGATTGTATTAATGTATTAAAAAGATTCCTCTAAAAGGAATGGCTTTTTTTGCTTTCCATTGGCATCATATTTCGCAGAATTTCAGAATTTTGTATTAAAATGTATTAATGTATTAAAAAAGATTCCTCTAAAAGGAATGACTTTTTTGCTTTCCATTGGCATCATATTTCACAGAATTTCAGAATTTTGGAGTTGGAAGGGACCTTATCAGCCATTTAGTTCAACCCAGGCCCATAAAGAATCTCCACTGTAATATGTCAATATACTACTCTTTTTTGGTCTAGGCCTTTTATGTATGTCATGGACCCCTGTGTCAGCAGGTGAAACTTATGAGCCCTCCTCAGCATATTTTTAAATGCATAAAACAAAATGCATAGAATTTTAGAGGGAACTAATCAGATTGAAACATGATTATCAAAAAATTAAAAAACAAGTTCTTGGACACCAGGTTAATAACTCCTGATCTAGGTTGAAGGGCAACTTGGAATAGTTGAAAGAGAACATAATGGTAATTTAAATGGAAAATCTTTCATATTCGTTAATAGATCCATATCCCTTGACTGGGTTACATGGAAGATTGAATTACATGAGTTTGAGTCCCATGGAGCCTGTGGTGGGAGGAGTTTGCTGAATGGGTGGAACCAGAAAAGGTTGAGCTAGAGCAGAGCTGAGAGAAAATTAGTGAGAGAGTAGTCTGAGCTAGGAAGGATGCAGGCAGCTGGCCAGAGTGAGTGAAAGAGCTTGTTTGTGATTTTGCTTGAGAGAGTCTGCTTGTGATTTGTTTAATGGAGCTGATTTGTGGAAAGCCTAGCAGGGGGAAGGCTTGGGTCTGGTGTTGCCCTCTGCATTGTTATTGTGTATAGATTTTTGTTATGATGATGAATTAGGCTTTCTGGTGTGTGAATAAGTGTCTCCATGTGGAGAGTTAGTTGTGTTTCACAATTCTGAATCGTGCTGAAATATTCATGGCTGCCATTGATGCTGCTAATTTCATGTTGGCACTACAGAGGATTTGACTTGTAATCAAAAGGCATGAAGTTGTGTCTTTGTGTTATTCTTGTATGACTGTGTGCTGGTCATGTTCAATGGTAATAATATTTGTGCTACTTATATCACAGGGTAGTTGTGAAGCAAGTGTTACTAAGCTATAAAGTGCTACATGAGTGTAAGGTTGGAGGGAGATTCATTTACAGACTTATTCCTTTGAGTTAAGTTATTGAAGCCTTCATGACAGTGTATCTAGAATTGTGACTAAGGACTGATAAAACCAAATAAATATCATATGTCATCACATATATCATATGAATATATATGAATATGAATAATATATATCATATGAATCACAAATATGATATCAGATATATCACATATATCATATGAATAAATATCAATCATTAATACCTTATGGGTATTAGTTCATACGTTTGGATACAGCAATATTAGCTGGCAGAGTACAGGTCATTGAGAGAATCGGGCATGGAAGAAGAAAGTTTTTATGGGATAAGAGAGAGAAAATGAGTCTGAAAATAAGAACAGTGAAAAAAACAACATAGATATGTCCCTTTGACAACAGTGGAACTGTCATGAAAATTGCAAGAATGAGGGCATAAAGAAAATGGCCAAAAGACTAATGTAGTAATGGTGATGACGATAATAATAACATTTACAAAGCACTTACTATGAGCTGGGGGCTGTGCTAAACCCTTTGCTTAAATTTTTTTTGATCAAATCATCTCATTTGATCCTTACAACCACCCTGGGAGGTGGGTGCTATTATTATCCCTATTTTACAGATGAGGAAACTGAGGCAAGCAAGTTGTTTCATGCCCAGTGTCATGCAGCTAATAACTGCTTGAGATCAGATTTGAATTCATATCTTCCTGACTCCAGGCCTGGTGGTATATCTAATGCACTATTCAGTTGCTCCAAGATCAAACTATCTTTAATTATATCCTCTAGGAAATTATTATAATCAGTGTGTTAAAGGCAGTGACAGAATTCGATTGATAGGAGTTGTCAAGACCAGCCATAGTGTTCTGGAAAACCAAAATATGCTATAGCAACATTGGGGAGACTGTTGTAGACAGCAGGTTCAGAGAAGTTAAGATTCCTCAACCTGAGCTGATGTTGCATTATCTACTTTTTCCTTTCATTGATATGTTAATTTTGCTGTGGGAATTAACAAAAGGGTATTAGTCTTCTTTTTATGTCTCTAGGAAAGTGGATATCTCTGAAGGATTACACTAGTTTTTGTTGGTTTTGGATTGTCGAAGTGATATGTTAATTTACCTGAGGTCAGATCAATCACTAGTTTTGCCTATACTAAGTTTTTACTATAAGCCCTTCTGGTTAGTGAGTTCTTGAAACAAATCTTAAGGAGAGTTCTTTTCCCTCAAAGGTAGAGATAGTAGCATGGGAGAAAGTCAGTAGGGTAGGTGACAGGATACACTGAGGAGCCCTTGAGAAGCCTATGAACAGCATGCAACACCAGGCATGCAGTAGACAGAATGGAAAGGGAATGTGGGGGGAAAACCATTAACAAAATAAAGATTGATTTAATAGATTTCATTATTTTGCCAAAGGCTAGTCCTACAATACAGTCTCCAATCCTTATGTCAATCAATGTCACCTTATCTATAATAATTACTATGCAAAATGGATTGTTGTTCAGAAAGTTGTTGGGAACTATAGACTGTCATTGTATTTATTTGCAAAACATTATTTCTGGTGTAGCATCTCCTATCCACCAAGTTTCTGCTAATATAACTGCTATACAGCTAAGTGATTGACACCCAAAGAAGTCGAGTTGTTTGCCCAAGGTCATACTATAAGTGAGCAGCTCTGCCAACACATAATCCCCAAATCTTCTTGGCTCTGAGCCCTAGGCTCTAACCACTAGATCAAGGAGTCACCTTTAAATTGGAGGTCAGCAGTAAACAGTTTCAGAGTAGCAAAGGAGGAGTGCTTTATGTACAGTGGGGCCACAAGCCATTAACTGTATAATCATGAGCTGTGATTGTGGACTGCTGAGCTGCCATCATTTTCCATGGCATGGTTGGTTACTGCCCAGTGACTGTCATTTGTAATATCCATTCCACAGTGGTGGCCAGCATCCTGGCTGCATTTCAGGAGAGTTCAGTTTTCCCACAAAAAAACAATGTTGGAATATCATACTCTTGGTCATATCAAAATGATGGCTGAGGCAGGAATAGAATAACATACATATATATACATATAAGTGTGTTTATATATGTGTGTATATATGTACATGTAATATATTTATGTGTGTATGTTTTATATGTATGTATACATATATACACAAATATGTATGTATATACATATATATATCTATATATATCGAGAGAGAGAGAGAGAGCACACACTTTCCTATTTATAAAGCACTTTACATTTTTATACTTTATTTTATTGGATTCCTACAACGACCAAGTGAGTTTACTTAATACTTTTCAATAACCTGGCTTGTCAGTAAGAATGTTTATCACTTCCAGTTTTCATGGGAGAAAATGGAGCCCCAAAGAACAGAAATTATTTACCTTAATGATCTGGGTAAAACTACTAGTAAGGAAAGAAGCAAGCATTTATTAAGCACCTACTGTATGCCAGGCAATGTGTTAAATACTTTACAAATTTTATCTCACTAACTAATAAGGAACTAATAGTAACTAGTATTAGTACAGGGATTTGAACCCTAGCTTCTAGATTTCAAATCTAGCACCCTTTCCACTGCACTATGAAACCATCATTCCATTTGATCAAAATGTTCTTGCTTTTCCTTGTAGTGATGTGCTCCACATGAGCCTGGTGAGCCTCAGGGTGGAGGTGGGTCACCAAGGCCCTCATTGGCTATAAATATGACTTTATCTTTGGTGGAAAGACTCTTAAAATGACTCAGCAGCATGCAGCATGCTCAGCCATCTGTCAGGATTTCCAAAACACCACTCTGTAAAGGCCAAATGACCACAATATACCTAATTTGTCAATGACCACAAAAATCCATCTGCTAAAGTGGCACACTATAGAGGACTGGTTTATAGGCTGTGAAGTGTGTCTAGACAATGAATTAAGGGCAGCAACAGGTCCATGCATCACAAATGAAGTCTTATCCCCTTAACCAGCAGCCTGCATACCTAAGACAATAGCTCTTAAAATTACCATCCCTTCTGTGTAATGGGAATATCGATTGGGTGATATATATGTATTATTGGTTTTCCCTTAGCATGTTATACTGTGTCATTTCCTAGCCATACGAAAGGATCCTCCTGTGGAATCGACTCATTCATCAATTCAATAACATCTTTCTACCATATTGGTATCTAAATACGGGGTACTCTTCAATATAGGCTATGCCCCTAAAATGAAACATCTCTGAAAGTAAAAAAAAAATACATATTTAGTTATCTATTGAAAAAGTGACACTGATTGTAGGTTGCACTTAGGTTTCATGAAAGTCAGAGTTGGAAAAATTATAATCTATATTCAGATCAATATGTTTATTGTCTGCCTTAATAATTGTAGTAGTTAACATTTATATAGCACTTTAAGGCTTGTAAAATATTTCGTATATGTTATCATGCTACATATTGGTAGAAAGATATAAAGATAATGGCAACATGATCCCTGTCCTCACAGAGCTTAAATATGAGTGGAGGGGCTATAATATATAAACAAATTTCCTGTAACAATCCAGTGCCTAGCACATAGGAAGCATTTAATTGACATTTATAAAATGAAATTGAATTAGACTGACAATATGCAGAATAAAGCATGATAAGGATACCAGAGTTATTAAGAGATTTTCAAATTATGAGGTAGGCAAAGGCATTACTGTCCTAGACAGTAGGCTTCACGGAAGAGGGGGCATTTCAGTTATATATTGAAAGACTCATAGGATTTCAATAGGCCTTAATTTGCATATAGGTGTGTGGGTTCATCAAGGAAATAGATTGTGCTGAGGCACAAAAGTGAAAAAGTTCCAGGCACTTGTATGAGACAATAGTGCTGCTTTTTAATATCTATGTGACCTTGGACAATTCTTCCTCTTTCTGTTTCTTGAAATCATTGAATTTCACAAATGGAATAGGTGGAATGGTCATCTGGTGTCAAGCCATACTTGAAAAAGAATCACCTTCCTAGAAGACCTCCAGTGAAGGGGGATCCCCTTCTTCCCAAGGCATCTGATTCTACATCTGGATAGCTCTAGTTGTTAGAAAGGTTTTACACTTATCTAAATTAGCTGCTTTACAACTTCTGTCCATTTTGTTCACAGTTCTTCACTCTGGGGTCAAGACAGACCAATTGAATTCTTTTCCCACCTGAAAACCTTGCAGATAATTGAAGATAGCTATAATTTTTCCCTTTGAGTCTTCTCTTTTCCACTCTAAATAGTCCCAGTTCCTTCAACTAATTTTCATATGGCATGAATGCAAGGCCTTTCACTGTTCTATTTGCCCTCCTTAGAATGTTCTCTAACTTATTGATTGTCCTTCCTAAAACATAGCACCCAGAAATGAACACAATACTCTAGATGTAGACTCATTAGTATAAAGTGGACTATCACTTCCTTATTGCAGATGCTAGATCTCTTTTTAATATAGCTCAGGATCATACTAGCTTACTTGCCCACAGTATCAAAATGTTGGCTCATACTGAGTTTGCAGTCCATTAAATCCTTCTATATCTCATTCAAAAGAATTATTTTCTTAACATACCTCCTTAATATTATTTGTGAAGTTGATTTTTTTAAACTTAAACATGAATTCCTTCCTTCCTTCCTTCCTTCCTTCCTTCCTTCCTTCCTTCCTTCCTTCCTTCCTTCCTTCCTTCCTTCCTTCCTTCCTTCCTTCCTTCCTTCCTTCCTTCCTTCCTCCCCTTTTTTCATTTTCTTCCTCTCTCTCCTTTTTCTTTCTTTCTTCTTATTAAATTTCAGCTTATCTGATATATCCCAGTGTTCTAGCCTGTTAAGATAATTTTGATTCTCATATAGTATACTAACTGTACCTCCTAACTTTGTCATCTGTAGATTTGATAACCATGTCACTTATATTTTTATCCAAATGATTGAAAACAGTGTTAAACATCACTGGACCAAATACAGAGCCTGGGGCATTCCACTGGATTTATCCATCAAAATTGGATGTTGAACTTTTAGTGACTATTCTTTATGATGTGCAATTCAACCAATTCAAAATGTACATATTTAAAAACAAATTTTTATTGATACTTTTTGCTTTTACATTGCCTAAATTTTTTTCTGTATTCCTTCCTCTGTATCTCCCAGAGATAATCTTTTATAACAATATTTTTTGTTCTTAAAGAAAGAGGAAGAAGAGGAAGAGGGAAAGAGAAGGGGAAAAATCAGCCAAACCAATCAATACAGAAAAAAATCTGATGTTATATGAAATCTTCCATATCCATGGGTCCCTTACCTCTCCATAAAGAATTAGAGAGAGGTATCTTCTTATATATATTCCTTGGGGCTAAGTCTATTCTTTGTAATTTAGCAACATTTATTTATTTTGTGGTTGTTTCTTCCATTTACATTGCTGTAGCAATTGTGTATATTGTTTTCTTTACTTTGCTTATTTCACTTTGCATCAGTTCATGTAAGTCTTTCCATGATTCCCTGAATCCATCATATTCATTATTTCTTACAACACATTCATTTGGCTAGTTGGCTAGTCCCAGCTGATGGACATTTACTTTGTGTTCGGTTCTTTGCTTCACAAAAAGTGCTGCTAGTAAATATTTTGGTGCATATGGAATCTTTCTTTTTATTAATGACTTCCTTGGAGGCATATGCCTAGCAATGGAATGTCTTGGTCTAAGAATTTTAATCACTTTATTTGCTTGATTCCAAATTGTTTTTCAAAATGTTTGTACTAATTCACAGCTCTACCATCAATGCACCAGTGTGTCTGTCTTTCCACAAACTCTCCAATATTGACCATTTCCATCTTTTCTCATTTTTTGCCAATTTTCTGGGTATATTTTGATATGCATTTCTCTTATGTCTAGTGACTTGAACATTTTGTTCAAATGGTTGCTAATAGTTTGCAAATGTTCTTTGGAGAACTGTTTGTTCATATCTTTCGACCACTTATCTCCAAATCCACCTAATTAATAGCACGAGAGGTTATCAAATGCTTTGCTAAAATCTGGATAATTAATCACTAGTTTCCCAATCTACTGATTTAGCATTCTTATTTCCTCTTACATAAAAGAAGAGGGGTAAGACTTAACTGTCCCTTGCAGTTTTAAAACTCATGATTTTAATGTAGGGAAAGGTAGCATCTTTCATTTGCCCTAGAAAAGATTATTTGACAGTTATAGTTTGTGAAAAGTAAATCATTATTTATTGCTTTAATACAAAATTGGCAGGCATGTCAGGAGTTCCTGAGAGTAAACAGATCATAACAGGTAAAAAAGGAGAGAGGGGGCATGAAACACTGCCAGGTTGCGTTGTTAATAATGAATCCTTGCAGGAGGAGGTTCTTGTAATTTGGTAGGCACCTCCTGTGTCCATCAACATCTGGGCCAAGAAAACCAAACCCTGGAAGGAAGCCAATTTCCTACTCAGGTACAAAGTAACACTGCAGGGCTATGTTTAGGACACTTTTGGTGAGTTGATTTTCCGGAAGAGACGTAGCAATAAAGTATGAAGAAGTTTAGAGAATGGAGACCTGGAAGTCAGTCTGAAATTCTTAAAAAAAAAATCACTCTTAGTGAGTGATGTCTCAAAGAGGCAGTGTGGTATAGTGGTAAGAACACTGGATTTCAGTTCAGAAGACATGGGTTGAAATCTTGCTCTGCCATTTACTAGCAGTATGAGCTTGATCAATTCACTTAACAATTTTGAGATTCAATTTATTCATTTGTAATGGACGGGGATTATATAGATGACCTATAATCTTATTTCCTATTCTATGCCCTATAATCCAACTCTATAATTCCATAGAATGATGAGGAAGCCATTAAAACATTTTTCCTTTTCACTTTGCAGTTTCCAGTTTCACAATAGAGATGACCTTTATTCAAAGGTCAGCTAATATGTAGATAGCTGTGATTATATTCTTTTGCCCCCTGGGGTATCTCAGACCATCGGATGACATGTGGATTCTTGTTTATCTGATCTCACAAGTATCCCATTAATTCCACTTTCTGTCCCCCTCTCAGAAGGATGGTCACTCTCCAATGAAAAAACCCAGGGTGCTTGAAAAAGGATTGTACTTGTCTAGTGTGCCACACTTCATGTTCTTCTTTCCTGGTCTCCATACTTGTGACATTGATGTTAGAATTAGTAGTCATAACTTACATTCTCATTTATGATTCATTGTTCCCAAAATACTTGATACACATTGTCACATTTGATCCTTGTAACAATCCTGTGCTGCTTCTGGTGGACTGCAAGTTTTCTGGAAAAAAATTGTTTCATTTTTGTCCATGTATTTTTAACACCTAACAGTGCTTGGCATATAGCAATATTCAACAATTTCATTTAATTGACTGATTCTCTGCATTAGGAGCTACTCCTTCCTGTATTACTAATAAAAATAAAAATGCAGCAAATATTGCTATAGAGAGGGGTCTTGGGCTAGTCTCTTGCCTTCTCTACGCCTCCCTCTCCTTTTCTGTAAAATGAAACTACTGTAAAAGATTATGTCTAAAAACATTTTTTCCACATTTAAAATGATTTGTAAGGACTCTTTCAGTTTTAATTCCTATGATTCCATGCTCTATTATTATTTGCTATATGAATTCCCTCTTCCTGATATGTAACCTTGACCTCCGACTTCCCTTTCTGAGAAACCAGATCAGTTCCTTATCGCTCTTATCTCATGATATTATGTATCCAGAAGGTCATGAGAAATTACATTACCACTGTCCATTTGTTTTAGACCACAGGGTATGTTGATGGCTGCTACTGGGGCGATTGTTGACTTTGCCTTCTTTCCAATACTCAGGGTGCTCCTTTTTGATTTCCTGCTTGCCTTTCCCACACATTGGGTCACTTTAGTTAAGCTACTTCATCTCTCCAGAGGGATTACAGTCATCTGGAAAGCCAGATATAATGACTCAGTGGTGCTCCGATTTTTTTTTTTTGTAAAGGTGGATACTACGTCCCTCCTATCTGCTGGAGAATTTGAGATGTAGTTTGGTGTAATGGAAAGAAATTTGTCAGAGTCAGGAGGCTTCTCTCTGAATGTGGTCCTGTCATTTGCTACTTGTGTGTCCTTAGGAAAGTCATTTTTCTCTGAGACTCAATTTCCTCATCTGTAAAATACAAAGAATAATTCTTAGACTACTTACTTCACAGTATTGTTGGGTGAAAAGTGCTTTTATAGTGCTTAAATCATTATTTTATATGTATATATATGCATGCATGCATATATAACACAATATAGACATACATACATACACATAAACATGTATATATTTACAACACATGTAAATACGTGTGTGCATGTGTGTGTATATATGTATTTTATGCATATACATACATAACTATTGTAAGAATACTGTTTTATTGTTTAAAAATAAGTTTTCCTATTCTCTAGGGTGTTAATCAAAAGCATTTCCTGATCAACTTGATAAATTTAAAGCATCATCAATCTTTGTTTGAGGGCTTTGATTGACATTTTCTAGGGAGACTCTGGATATTTCCCTTGGTGCCTCACACATGATGGGTCTTAGTGATGAGGGAACAGGTAGCTGGCTAGGTGGCACAGTGGATAGAATGCTAGCCAGGGAATTAAAAAAGGCCTGAGTTCAAATCAAACATTAGATACTTATTAGATTCATGACCCTGGGCAAGTCACTTAACCTCTCTCTGTTTCCTCCTGTGGGAATAATAATAGCACCCACCTCCCAGGGATATTATGTGGATCAAATGAGATACTGTTGGTAAAGGTTTTTTTTTTTAAAATCTCAACAAATCTTGCAAATTTTAAAGTAATAAATACTATCACTATATCATCATCATCATCAGCAGCAGCAGCAGCATCATCGTTTCAGGCTTCTGTTGGAGAAAGCCATCTCATTCTGTTGGGCTTATAAAAACAGGGTCCGTTACAGTCTTGGGTCCCTTTTATTTTTCCCTTTTTTCTGAGCACAGATCAGTGATCAGAAGAGACTTTGATTGGGGCGGGAAGTCTTTGAATAGACATAGCCAATTACAATACCCCCAAAATCAAGATTTCTGGGGCTTAGCCTTCCAGAGAGAGAAGGGAACTTCCTAGGCATCTGCAGTCTCTCAGAGAAGAGTTTTGTGTATGTGGTCTCCTTCAACTGAAAGGGAATTGGGGAATCACATTTACAGTATGGGGGAACAAAAGATCTAGATGTCATTCACTATTGTGGTGAGTGACAATGCAGGTCTGATAGTAAGGAGATTGCTTGCCTAGCAACTTCAAGTACTTTTCCATTCTAGACAAGTCCAAGACTTCAGGAAAGTATAATGAAAGTGTTTAAAGATATACTTTTCCTCGTAAGAATTACCTTGGCTTCTATCCAAAAAAAGTTATATCTTGTAATTGTTATTATCTTTGGTGAAATTATCTATTGTTTCTCTGATTTGTTTTCTGACCTATCCTTTCTTTAGGACTATGGTATTTAGAAAAGGGAAAAAAACCTATATGTACAAAAAATATTTATAGAAGCTCTTTTTGTGGTGGCAAAGAATTAAAGAATTTGGAATTGAGGGGATGCTCATCAATTTGGGAATGATGGAACAAGTTGTGATATAGGATGGTAAAGGAATACTATTGTGCCATAGGAAATGATGAGGGGGATGGTTTCAGAAAAACAGTAACAGCAATATTGTAACAGTTAGCTATGAAAGATTTAGCTACTCTGATTAAGACTATATCTATATCTATATCTACATATAGATACACACACATACACACATTCTGGGTCCGATGTAATTATCTTGATTATTATCTTGTAATTATCTTATCTATATATAGTGCAGGTAGAAGCATACTTTTTTACGTTATTTTTCTTTCAAGATGGCTAATATGGAAATATGTTTTACATGACTTCACATGTATAATTGATCTTATATTGCTTGCTTTCTCAATAAGTAGGGAGAAACAGGGGATAAATAGAGATTTTGGAAATGTTCTAAATTAATATTGATTAAAGAAATGAAAATTAAAACAACTGTGAGGTACCACTAGTCACTGGAGGTCTAGCTTACTAAATTTTCAAAATTTGTATCCTGGTCTTTAACTTTTTACTTGTTTATATTTTAGTTAGATTTGTGTAATCCCTAACAATAATCCCCAACAATAATGTCTATTTCTTTCTGTAGTTCAATTAACTTTTTAAGTCTTCAAATGATATGCTATTTTGTGGACTTTTTTTATTGATGCTGTTCCTATAAGTGTAGTGTAGTTTCTTTATCTATTTAACCACATCCTTATTGTTGTCTTGTCTATGACCATGATTGCTTCTCCTGATATTTTGGATTCATCTGAGGCCTAAGTGCTACTTCAGTCTCTTTTCAGTGTCTTTCTTGTAAATAGCAGTACTGGATTCTTTCCTTTCTTTTATGATTGAGCTTATCCCACTAATGTCCATTGTTATGATTACTCGGTATGGTTCCCCTTCATAATTGTATGTACCCTATCATAATCTTTCCTTGTCTGTACATGACAAAGAAAAAGCAGGTGGGAAAGGAAAGGGAATGAGATCAACACTATTATTGCTGAGTAGCTTCAGTTTCTGATTCTTCATGACCTCATTTAGGGATTTCTTGACAAAGATACTAAAGTGGCTTGCCATTTCCTTCTCCAGTTCATTTTATAGATGACAAAACTGAGGCAAACAAGGTAAGTGACTTATCCGAGATCACACAGCTGGTAAGCGTCTGAGGCCAGATTTGAATTCAGGAGTATCTTCCCTATTTTAGGCCCAAAACTCTATACACTGAACCACCTAGTTGCCCTGAGATGAACACAACTAGTAAGATATAATAATAGTGGTCTGATTCTTTCCATAGCCTTTGTATCTCTTCATTCAGCCCAGACACACATTGCTGGGTCTTACTTGTCTTTTTCTCTCCTTTAATCTTCTCTTTATAATCAATACTTCAAAGCTGGAGTTTGTTTTACTTAGGACTTTTCATTCTTAAATCTATCCTTTCTCAACCCCTTATCCCCACCTAGTTCTCTGCTATATTTTTTATTAAATTCTTTGTATATGTTTAAGCTTCTTTTCCCCAGTACATACCAATGACTTCCATGAGATATTTGCTCCTGCCCAATCTTTGTGTTCATATATGCTTCTTCCAATATGCCCTAATTATGAGAAATAGTAAGCTCTTCACTGTTTCTTCATTAGGGTTTTCATTTTCTTTCCTTCGGATTTACTCTCTGAAATTAACCATAATAGAAGTACACCCTAACCCAAATTTGATGTTTTTATTCCATTTTTGACCTTTGATGAAAATGGGATTGGGAAGAGAATTTTTTTTCCTCCTTATATTAGCACTTAATTATCAACTAACCCCCTCAAATTACTCAAATGTACTTACATTTCTACCTTTCTATTCTTTAATATGCACATTTCAAATATTTTATTCAACTTTGTTTTCTTAACAAGAATGTTTAAAAGTCATTTGTTATATTAAAGATCTTTCTTTCCTTATGGGGTTGTGCTCCGTTTTATAGGACAAGTTAATTTTTGTTTTATTTTTTTATTTTTAGTGTAGTATTATTGAAAATTTTCTTTTCACCATGGTGATAAACACATAATTTTGTGTGATCCTACAGGATAGTGGGTAGATGGCTGAGTAGGTCAGAAAATTCTAGGCTCTCCAGATTTCCCTCACAAACAAGTTAAAACAGCATCTCAGGGTGAACAAAGAGTGGTAGAAATAAACAAGAGTGGGACCAGAATAGAGGTCCTCTTGGGACAATCAGAGAAGATCTGAAGAAAAATCCTCAGATTAGGTTTGGTCCCTGTGAAGAATAAACACCTCTAGGCTAGTTCCCTTTGAAAAACAAGCAGGGAGCCCTGGGGTTAGCGGGGTTGGAGGCAGCTTCTGAATCAGCCGCAAGAACTTTACCTCCCTGACAGTGAGGCGAGTGAGACAACTGAGTTGTGTACGATTGAGGGAACCTCTGCTGACAAGGATGCCAGGCCCAGCTGTCCTACGGAGATGTGGCCCTGGGCAAGAAGGAAATAAGACACACTGCTGAGGGCAGAAGCAGTGGGGCGGAGACTTCCCTGACTGTAGGCACTTACAGGAGGCAGGAGATCTTGGTTTTGCTTCCAGGACAGAGGGGAGAACTGAAGAAAATTTTGAGGCCAGAGGTACCATCCCCTATCCCCCAGGACTATTACAAATTATTACAAATACTATTACAAAAAATAAGCTGCTACACAAAAGAAAAAAAAGACTGAGCAGGAAAAGGAGAAGGAATCCAACCATAGAAAGTTCCTATGGGAATAGAGAGCACTGGGCTTCATCCTCAGAGGAGGATATTGAAGCAAAGAAACCCTTTCCTATCCCAAAAGCAATGTCAAATATTCACCTGCTCAGAAAGAATTTGTAGAAGAACTTTAAAAAGTCTTTAAAAATCAAATGAGAGAGATTGAGGAAAAATTAAAAAGAAAAATAAGAATAAAACAAGAAAAAACAAGAAGATTATGACAAGAAAGTTAACCAATTAGAAAAGGAGATCCGGAATCTTAAGGAAGAAAATGACTCCTTGTAAATCAGAATTGGGCAAGGAGAAGCCAGGAAAGTCATGAGACCAAGAAATAATAAAACAAAATATAAAGAATGAACAATTAGAAGAGAATGTGGAAGATCTCATAAGAAAAACAACAGATCAAGAAGAGAAAACATAAGACTAATCAGATTACCTTAAAACTATGATCAAAAGAAGAATCTTGATACAATAATGCAAAAAAAAAAATAAAGATAACTGTCCTGAAGCATTAGAATAAGAGGGGAAAGTAGAAATAGAAAAAAGTCCACTGATTACTACCTGAGAGAGACCATATAAGAAAAACCCAAAGAGTATTGTGGTTAAATTTGAACCCTCCCCCAAAAAAACTCCAGGATAAAATATTATAAGCAACAAGGAAAAAAAGCAATTTACATATGGTGGTTCCATAATTAGAATCACACAAGAACTAGCAGCAATGACCCTAAAAGACCATGTCTTGAGACACTATATATCAAAAGAACTGGGGTTCCAGCCAAAAAATGCCATATTCAACAAAACTAAGCATAACCCTGAATGAAAAATAATGGAAATTTAATGAATTGTCAGACTTTCAAGATTTTGTAAAACATGAAAAAAACAAAAACAAAAACAATGAAACAAAATAAAAAAAATAAAAAGGCAAAACCGTGAATTCAATAGAAGATTTGACATATAAGATCCAAGAGAAATGCAAGGTACATGCCAAAGACTAATTGCAAGGGGCTCAAAAAGGACAAACTGTTTACCTTTTGTATGAGATAATGTAAAACATATATCTAAGATTGTTATTAGTAATTGGGTAGTTCATAAGAGAGATTAGATCTGAATATATGATTATGAAAACCATTTAGGAAAAGCTTAAAAGAATCATTAACTTATACAAATGAGGTGTGAGAGGAGGAACAGACACATTCTGATAGTTCTGAAAACCTACTTTCATCAGGAATGCATTCAAGAGGGAACAATATATCTAGAAGGGTATAAAAGTCTTCTAAATTCAGAAAGAAAATGCTAAGGTGATAGGGAGGGGAAGAGGACAAGGGAGGGATTTTAAGAAGAGAGGGTGAGGGAATAAAATAAAAGGTGCTATAGAAGGGTGTTTAGATTAATGGAAATGAGAATATAAGGGAGGTATCCTGGGTGGTGGTGCTGGTGGTGGTAGGTTAAGTAATAGGAGGGCAAGGAAGCAGGTAGAAGTAAACTAGAGGAGTCAGAAGGAATAGGAAATAAGAGATGCACATATAAATAAATATAAAATAAAGATCAGAAGCAGAATTTGGGAGGGAAAAAGGAGCAGGGCAATCATGAACTCAGACAAAGTTAAGTCCAAAATAGATTTAATCAAAAGAGTGAAATAGGGAAAGTACACTATGTGTCAGCTGCATTCATGAATGTTGTTTTGGAGTATTTACAATAACTAGATATTATAAGATTGGTGGTATAGAAAATGACAATTTGGTGGACTTGGAAAAATATGGAAAGACTTGAACTTAGTAAGGAAGAAGTCAGCTACCCTCAGAAAAACAGAGGGCAATTAGGTATAGTCAATGTCTTAGGTAGATACATATAAATGTATTTGTCTACATATGAATATGATTATTGATATTTAAATATACATGTATATGTAAGTACATGTATATATCTCTTTGTGTGTATGTGTTTATGTAGGTATGTGTGTATATATGTATATGTATGAGTATATGTATGTATATTTGTACATTTTTGCTTAATTGTAACCTTTGGAGAGGAAGGAGGAAGGGGAAAAAAGTAAGAAGTACACAGCAGAGAATAAAGGAAAATTTACAAGGAAGCAGTGAAAAGTTATATAGCTCTCAACACAATGCATAGTATTTATTATATTGGCTTTCTTGAAATGGAAATTTATTGCTTTATATTTTGAATCCTCTCTTACATTCTGCTGTGCATATGGCAATGCTTTTTCCCTTTTCTTATTGTGTATTTAAGTTTTAGTGGAAAAAAATAAAAATAATAAATTTTAAAAAATGTGTGTGTTCCTGATTTTGTTTTCATAGTAGTTGGTCTCTTCCTGGATAGATGTAATATTATGGCTATTTTTAAGGGGACATTTATGAGTTTTGATTATGACATTTCTGAGTGTGTTCAATTTGGGACTTATTTCTAGAAGTGATGTGGATTCTTTCTATTTTTTTCCTTGCCTTCTGTAACAGATCTGTGCAATTTTCTTTTATTATTTAGTACCATGTGATATCCAAGTTTTTTGTTTGGTCATGACTTTCAAAGAGTTCAATGATTCTTAAATTTTCTTTTCTTATCTTGTTTTCCAGGCCAGCTGTTTTTGATAATAGATAAATCACTTTCTATCTTTCTGCCTTTTGACTTTGTCCTTTATTCTTGTTGTCTCAGTCAAGTACTGAATTTGTTTACTTTATTTCTATTTTTCAAGGCATTTGCTACTTAAGTAAGGTTTTCTACCTTCTGTTTTAAGTTTATTCTTTTTCTAAATGCTTTATCACTTGTATAAACTCTTCATTTATTTCTTCCATATACTTTTGTGTTCCTTGTGCTCAATCTATACTTTTTTGTAGGTTTCCAGTTGTAGATATTGCAGTTATTTTTTTTTCTAGGATTTTATATTGGATTCTCTTAAGTCACAGTATTTTCTATTGGATTAGGCATTTTTTTTCCATTCACTCAGGCCTTCAGTCTCAGTTACCGTTCCCTCATGCAATTTTGAATGAGGTGACTAGACCCTAGTTCTATTTCTGGCTTTAATCCTAGAGTGATGCATCACTGTATCAAGGTTAGGTTTCATTCTGTATGTAGACTGTATGTCTCTGAAGATCCAAAGTTCTGAAGGAAATCGCTGGATCTTAGTCCTCCCTCCTCTTCTATAGTCTGTGTGGGACCTATCTAGGTTCACCTCCAACTTGGATCAAGAGTCTTCCTTCTGAAGTCTTGAATCAGAATGAATAGCTGGATATGGAAATGAAGACCAGGCCTTACCCACTGCTATATTCTACAACCATTATAGTTTACAGCTTCCAACCAGGAATTTACCCTTGTTTTGAACCTTTATCATCTAGCACTCACCTGCCAGGCAGTCTAAAGCCTCGAGGTCTAAAAACCTCATCTCTTGGTGTAACTCCAACTGACCTCTAGTAGAGACTTTATCATCTGGTATAATTTTGGATAACATAGAGGAGTTCAGTGGTATTTCTCTTTGTTTTGATGAATCTTTGTTTCATGAGGCATTCTTCATTATACATGAGGTATATCTCAGGGAATCTAGGTATAGCTTCAAAGTTTCATGTAGCCATGCTTGTGGGGAGTACTGAATAGTACTACAAAGCTGTAAGCCTGTGTGACTTTGGAGTCAAAGTAGGCTTCAGTAGAATGTCTGACTTAACCAGCAACCCCAAATTCATTTCTCTTCTTTAGAAGGCCCAATTTGCAAGTTGGTTCTGTGAGTCAGGGGAAAGGTGAGACAAGAGAGAGAAGAAAATGAATCCTTTATGACTTTTCTGCATTTTATAAGGGCTAAAATAAAAACTGTCTTGTACTCAGTATGTATATTACTACCTTGAGTGCTTGTATAAGAGTCAACAACCTTTTTATTCACATTCATAGTGACCTAGGCAGCTACTGTATTCAAGGTATAGTCTGAAATTTCAAAGAAGCAAGGTGGTTTGGGACAATGAGAGAGAGAGAGAGAGAGAGAGAGAGAGAGAGAGAGAGAGAGAGAGAGAGAGAGAGAGAGAGAGAGAGAGAGAGAGAGAGAGAGAGAGAGAGAGAGAGAATGAATGTGATATTTAACCTGACAGACAGCTTCAGGATTTGGGTCTCAAGTTACAGATTTTTTTTATACCACTGTCATTTATTCATATACATTTTCTTATATGAAAGAAAACTATCCTCACAAGAGGAATTTGTTTCATCCTCATGACAGTACTTTTTAAATCTTGAGGGGCTATATAAAAGTAATAAATCATAAGACATTATATAAATGTTGAGTTTTTATTGTTTGTTATATGTTCACCTGTGCAAGGTAGTTTACTAAAAAGGGTGTAGGTCTATCTTTTGAAGAGACTCTGGAAGCCCTTGTGTCCAATATTCTTATTGCATAGATCAGGGAACTGAAGTCCAGAGAGATTATATGACCTGCCAACTTCACACAGGAAGTAAGGATCAGAATTAGGATTTTGATTCAGTTGCCATAGCAGTTACAGTGCCTAGACCTGGAGTCAGGATGACTCATTGTCCTAAGTTCAAATATGGCCTCAGACACTTTTATCTGTGTGAACCTGGGCAAATCATTTCCCCTGTTTGCCTTGGTTGCTTCATCTGTAAATTGAGCTGGAGAAGGAAATGGCAAACCACTCTAATATCTTTGCCAAGAAAACCCCAAATGGGGTCATAAAGAGTCAGACATGACTGAAATGACTGAACAGCTGTTTAGAGCATTGTACTCTGTGCCAGGGTAAGATCCAGGGTGTCAAAATCAGGATTTGAACTTCTTGCTTCCAAACCCAGGCCTTTGTCTACTATCTTTTCTCACCACCCCTATATCTTAAGGGTAAATTAGTAAATGTATGCAAAGCTATTTGACTTCTTGGAGGAATCTACATTTTATGATTTCCAATGGACATCCGTTAAATTTAATTAACTTTTAATTGGTAGAAGTGGGAGATTTATTATCCTATTTATAAGACTTAACACAATTGGGTGGGGCAGAGTAGAAAGATGCATATACTCCAGTGTTTCCCCACAGCCAACAAAATACCTGTAAAAATGACTCTCAACAAATTCTAGAGCAGCAGAAGCCACAGAACAACAGAGTGAAGGAGGTTTCCAGCCAAAGGTAACCTAAAAGATCAACAGGAAAGGTCTATCTCACAGGACACTGAGCAGAGGGGAGCCCAGCCCTGCTGTGAGGCACTGGGAGGAAGAGGACCTGAACAGACCTCTGGGGCAGAATTTCCAGCAGAGAGAGTCCCAGATCCCTTAACCCATAAGCGACAAAGAAAGCTCCAAAGATCAGTGTGGAAGAACTTTCCCAGCTGGGTGAGAGGAGAATGGGTCCCCCCAGCAGTGGCCCTAGGTGGCGGCATAGGCATAGGCAGCAGCAACAGCAGAAGGTGGCTCTACAGTGGCCATGGAAGCAGCCTGGGTCCATTGTCCAGGCAGCTCAGCTTAAACCTCTGGGGGAATTGCAGCTGATCTGAACTTCAGCCCTCAGTAGCAGCCCTGCCCCCACCTAAAGCCCCTGGGGAAATTGAGCAGCTGATCTGAATCTCAGCCTTGAGCACACTACTGGGGCAAGGAGGAGCACTAGGGCCCTCCTCCTGACAAAGGATTCAGAAGTGAAGTGAATGACTTTTGGACTGGGAAACTGCCCAAGAAAGGGAAAAAAAATAAGACCATAGAAGGTTACTTTCTTGGTGAACAAGTATCTCCTTCCATCCTTTTGGATGAGGAAGAACAAAGCATACTGTCAGAGGAAGTCAAGGCTTCTGCCTCCAGTACCTCCAAAATGAATATGAAATGGGCCCAGGCCAAAGAAGAGCTTGAGAAGCAAGTCAGCAGCTTGCTAAAGGAGAACCAAAAAATAACGAGGAAAATAACACCTTTAAAAAGAGGCTAACTCAATTGGAAAAAGAGATCCAGAAAGCCAATGAGGAGAAGGAGGCTTTAAAAAGCAGGATTAGCCAAATGGAAAAGAAGGTTCAAAAGCTCACTGAACAAAATAGTTCTTTAAAAGAGAGAGTGGAGTTCAGGGAAGCTAATGACTATGAGATAAACCAAGAAGTTAGAAAACAAAATCGAAAGATTGAAAAAATAGAAGATAATGTGAAACATCTCATTGGAAAAACAACTGACCTCAAAAATAGATCCAAGAGAGACAATTTAAAAATTATGGGACTACCTGAAAGTCATGATCTGAAAAGGAGCCTAGATAGACATTATCTTTCATGAAAACATCAAGTAAAATTGCCCTGATATTCTAGAACCAGAGGGCAAAATAAATATTGAAAGAGTCCACTGATCCTCTCCCAAAAGAGACCCAAAAAGGGAAATTCCTAGGATTATTGTGGCCCAATTTCAGAGTTGCCAGGTCAAGAAGAAAATATTACAAGCAGCTAGAAAGAAACGATTCAAGTATTGTGGAAATACAATCAGAATAACACAGGATCTGGCAGCTTCTACATTAAGGGATTGAAGGGCTTGGAACAGGATATTCCAGAAGTCAAAGGAACTGGAATTAAAACCAAGAATCACCTACCCAGCAAAACTGAGTATAATACTTCAAGAGAATAATTGGTTATTCAATGATATAGAGGACTTTCAAGCATTTATGATGAAAAGACCAGAACTGAATAGAAAATTTGACTTTCAAACATAAGAATCAAGAGAAGCATGAAAAGGTAAACAGGAAAGAGAAATCATAAAGGACTTTCTAAAGCTGAACTGTTTACATTCCTACATGGAAAGATAATATTTGTAACTCTTGAGACTTCTCTCAGTATTTGGGTAGGTAGAGGGATTACACACACACACACAGTACAGGTTGAGTTGAATCAGAAGAGATGATATCCATAAATTAAGGGGTAAGAGAGGAAATACTGAGAGGAGGAAGGGAGAAATGGAATGGGGCAGGCTATCACTCATAAAAGAGAAAAGAAAAATCTTTTTCAATGGAGGAGAAAAGGGGGAGGTGAGAGGGGAAAAGTGAAGCTTACTCTCTTCACATGTGGCTTAAAGAGGGAATAACATGCTCACTAAATTTGGTATAAAAATCTATCTTATACTACAAGAAAGTAGGGGAGAAGGGAAAAAGTGGGGTGAGGGGAATGATAGAAGGGAGGGCAAATCGGAGAAGGGAGAAACTAGAAGCATATACTTTTGGGAAGGCACAAGGTCAAATGAGAGAATAGAAAAAAAGGGGGGGACAGGGTAGGATGGAGGGCAATATAGTTAGTCTTATGCAACATGAGCATTATGGAAGTCTTTGCAAAATGACATATATACAGCCAGTATTAAATTGCTTGCCTTCTCAGTGGGGTAGGGAGGGAGGGAGGAAGAGAAGTTGGAATTCAATGTATTAGAAATGAATGTTGAGAGTTATTATTGCATATAACTGGGAAATAAGAAACGCAGGGAATGGGATATAGAAATTTTTCTTGCCCTACAAAGAGAGAAGATGGGGATAAGGGAAGGGTAGAGTACATTAACAGAAGGGAGGGTACATTGAGAGAAGGGGTAATCAGAATGCAAGGTATTTTGGGTTGGGGGAGGGGAGAGATGGAGAGAAAAATTGAAACTCAAAATTTTGTGGAAATGAATGTCAAAATCTAAAAATAAATAAATAAAAAGAAAACATAATTGTCTCTACTGTGGGAGTGAATTTCTTCTCAGGCTTGTGATTGTTTTTATCTGAAACTGAAGGAAAGTTTGAGCCTGCAGATACTTCTGCCTGGACCTCCCCAGGCTCCAAATTCATGTCCCAGGCTTTTCCTGCTTAGTACAAGTCTGATCCAACCATTTTAAAATCTTGAAGTCTCTGTGCCATTTCCTTTCCAGAAGGAAATGGAAGAGTAGATGCTATTGAATAACCACTGAGTTCTGGTCCCTTGTCCCACTGGATTTGTATGCAAGGAGAGAAGGATCTGGGGAGGGATCCTTTTCCCTCACAGCTCAGCATGTGTTCAAAAAAAGTAAACTGACCTTGTGGTATCTCTGTTAATCCAGCTGGATAAATGGGCCTTTATTCAATGCCCAGACACTGAATCTGAGCTGTGCAAATTGGATAATTAAATTACCCAAAAAGGCAAACACAAACTCTCCCAAACTGGCCCTGTTAAATTGTTCTTTGCATCTCTCCTCTTCTCCCTGTCCCCCCTCTACTCTTTTGCCACTATCTGCACAAATGATACGTTTTCATGTGTCTTGGAGGGCGTAGGGGCTGAAGGCCAGGGCCTGACCCTGAATACTAGTAAAGGTATCTCCTGGGGCTGATTGTCTAGGCTTCTATGATATTCAGTGTCGTAAATTTGATTTTGATTTATCACCCAAGAAGGCAGGTGAACTGTCTGTCAGTGCTTGTTAGCTAGAAATGGCCAGCATTGTAAAACCATGACAGACCATTTGAGAACTACATTCATTCTGATTTTGAAAGCCAAAAAAGGGAATTAAAATATAGCTTTTTTGAACACATATTGTTGTTTCTACTACTGCTAGGCAGGGCTGTTTAATTCCCTAAGTATTAGTAGGGCCCTCCTTCCAGCCAGCAATAAGCCAGAAATCTCACCCTGATTTGGGAGCTCCCCAAGAGAGTCTTAACATAAGTCTTTTGTTCTTAGGAGGAAAAGAGCATTTATTATGCACCTACTACCAGTCACTGTGCAAAGTATTTTTTACAAATGCTGTCTGATTTGAGATATCACCCACATCATTCTCCATTTGGCAAATACCAGTTCTTTCTTTTTCCAGACTGAGAGACTAGAGTTAAGAGTGATGAAGGTTACGCTTGGATATGGGCTTCAGAGCCAAAAATAGACTCAGGAAACTTGGTTCCTATCCATCACAACATTTAAAAACAAGTTTATGCTTTTAACTCCAAAATTAAAAAAATGATTGGTTTATTTAGCCAACTTAATACTGGATTGTAGGGGACAGAGCTGATATTCCTTACTTCAGACTCAGCACTCTATCCACTGGTCCACCTAGCTGCCCCAACTCTGAGCAGAATGTGTTAAAATGGTAGCTTCTTGAGGGCAAGTATGATTTTAATTTTCTTTGAATTCCCATTCCTAGCATGTGCTCACTGCAGACTACATGCTTAATAAATGTTTGTTCATTTTCCATCAGCCAGTCTTGGTTTTGATTCCAGGAAACATCATGCCTCCTTCAGGGTAAGCTGATCACCTGAAATCTTCCTTTATTGTGTCAAGAGAGATATGGATTAAATTGTAACATAATTAAATGAATTTAGAATTGGTTGAATGGTAAAACTCAAAGAATAGTTGGTAAGAGTGCAGTGTGAAATGGCAAGCAATTTCTGGTGGAGTGACCTTGGGCTCCCTTGGCCCTATGTCTGCCATTGGTGTCAATGACTGGGATAAGGGCACTGATGGCAAGTCCATAAAATCTGAATCCCTGGAAGGGATACTTAATATACTAGATGATAAAGCCAGGATCCAAAAAGTTCTTGAAAGGTTAGAACTTTGAGCTGAATCCAATAAGAAAAAAAATGATTAAAAACAAATATAAAGTATTGTAAAATTACTTTTACAGTTACAAGGTGTATATAAAGTTATACAGTTATAAGTTATACAGTTTACAGAGGAGGTGTGGCTAGATAGCAACTGTTTTGATGAAGTTTGGGAGTGTCATAGTAGACTACAAGCTAAATATGTATTAGCAGTGCGATGTAGCATCTGGCTATATTGAGGGCCTTGGCTTCCAGTAATAGGGATGTGATGGTCACCCCATATTCTCACCTCATCATTCTTCATCTGGATTATTGTCCTCAGATGTAGGCACTACAGTTTAAAAAGGACATTGATAAGTTGGGGTGTTCAGAGGAAGGTAACCGGGATGATAAAGGACCTATATAATCCATGTCATATGATGATAAATTAAAGAAGCTGGCCGTGTTTAGTCTAGGAGGAGATTAAAGGTGGGTGGGGGAGAGGGTGTAGGGCCTTCATGTATCTGAAGGCCTATTTTGAACAAGAGGGATTAGTTTTGTTCTGTTTAGCTCCAGAGGCTAGAACCAAGAACAAAGAAAGGAAAGTACAAAGAAGCAGATTTCTCTTGGTATCAGGAAAAGCTTCCTAACAATTAGAGCTGTCCAAAAGGGGGATGGTCTATCAGATAGGTAGTATGTTTCCCTTCCTTGGAGATCTTCAAGCAGAGGCTAAATGGCTACTTTTAAATAATACATTATAATGGGCATTCCTTTCATGTATGGATTGAATTACATGACATCTGAGGTCCCTTCAAAATTTTCCATTCTTAGAATCTATAATACATTCATTTATTCATCCACATAACCAATATTTATTTTACCAATCAATTCAAGTGACTACTACATAGCAGTACTTTCTCTGTAACTTATAATCTTAGAAAATTACCTGTAGCCATGAGCAGTTAAATAATATGTTCAGGCTAACAATCTCATATATGTCAGAGGTGAGACTTGAACTCATGTTTTTCTGGCATTGAGGCCAGCTCTATATCCATTACCCCTTACTAAGTTTAGATAATGGAAGTACCTTATCATTCCTACATCATGCTTTCATGCTAATCTTATAAACTTTTCATCCACATACTCTTTATGCCCAGGTGGTCTCCAGTATCCTCTAAGGATCAAATCACTTCTGCTTCTTCCTCCTTTGCCTTTCACAGTTATATCCTGTATCATGCTTTCCCTCTTTGGTTCCTGGATTTCTTCACATTAGAATAACTTTTTAATATACAATGCTATTTTCCCTTTTATTAAAATAAATTATACATGTTTAAAACCATAATCTGGAAGTATTTTCACCAAGTCTTGGTGATACATATGAAGTCTAGTTTGTTTCTTTGCATTAGGATCTCTATACTTTTCTGTTTGTTGCCTAAACTTTGGGTGTTTGTGAGTAGACATTTAAGGTCATAGGTTTTAAATGACTTTTAAAAATTTTTTCTTCTGTGAATTTACAAGTGTCTAAATTATTATTTCTCTTTTTCCTTATGTCTACTCTCCATAGTGCTTAATTTGGGAGATAAACAGATGTGCTTCATCTCTGGCCAGGAATCTGATATCCCTACATTATAAGCTATAGGTTAGAAACCCAAATGCCATCTCTAAAACCAAATTCTTATCCAGTGTTTTTTTTCCCAAATTAATTTTCTCCTATGCATCACTTTTTACCCAATGGGCAACAATGAGGAAACACAACCTAAGGAAAATTGTCCTCCATTCTGATAAACCTTAGGAGGTTCTCTGTAATGATTTTTGGATTTAATTTTCATTTCTGTTTTTATCAAGGTGAAAAGCAGTACCTTAGTATCCCTGAGAAAGAAATGACCACACACTACTCCTCTTCTTTCTCCGACCTTGACTGACTGTTTATTCTTCCTCTTCTGAATGAAAAAAAGGGCACACTACATGAAAAATACATGCTAATTGATGGGAATACAAATGGAAAAGTAAGATACTTCCTACTCTCAAGAAATTCATATTCTAATGGAGGAGATATTACACATGAAAGGTTTCAGCAGCAAGTCATGTAGAAAGGCCCCATGGTCCTTTGGGTATAGCACTGAAGTAAGTAGATGATAATGCCTCTTCTTTAATATCCCACCCCTGCTGATAAAACTGCATTAGTTTCTGATGCTGAATCATTTGACAGTGCCAAGGACTTTGGTGGAAAGGATTTTCCTTTCTGGGTCTTAAGTAGCTATGGCTTTAACACCTGCAGGAACAGATGCCAAGCTACAGCTCCACAGGGGATGCTTCCCAGCATGGTGGCTCTATACACTGGGATGGAGGCATTGCCATTATCAATGCTCTTCATAACTTGATAACACCTGATAACTTCTTTGGCTTAACTCTATCATTCTTTGGAGAACAACCAACACATGCCTTCTCAGAAATACCTCAACTGCTCTTTTAAAGCTATAATTGTACAACTATCCTTTTCTTTCTATTTCTCTATATTCTTGAAGAGTGTTTTGAGAGAAAGATAAAAAAATAATGATGAAAAAAATACCTTTATACACATGGACTTCTTTCCAAAGACCACAGACTTCCTAGATCAGAGAGAAAAGCAAAGGAAGTCAGTTGACTTTGTCTCCAAGAATCTTGAAGCATCACACATAAATAGTAGCATCCTTGTGCTCAGAAAGAGAAATTTTGGAACTGATAAGGAGGAAGGACACTTACAGTTTTGAAATATCCTAGCTTAGAGTTTACTGACTGTCAAGAAAATAGAATCTCATAGCTGGAAGGGGCTCAGAGGGCATCTAGTGCATAACCTAACAGTTCACCAAGGGGTTGTCCAGTTTCTGTTCAGAAATTTTCAGAGATAGGAGGCTCGTGATTAACTGAAGCAGCCCAGAGAATTTGTCCATCATCATGAGCTGTTCAACAATTTTATCAACGACTTTATGGAAAACAGAATTGGCATGCTTATCAAAGTTGCAGATGATGTAGTTAGGAGAGAGAGATAACAAACTGTATAGTGGAGTCAGGATCCAAAAGGATATAAATCCTTTAGAATGATGGGCCAAATCTAATAAGATTAAATTTAACAGCAAATAAAGTCATAGAATTTGGTAATGAAGGCTAATAACTTTCTAGTATGACCTCATCACTTCCCAAATGAACAACCTGAGGCCTAGAGATATTAAATGGCTTGCTCAAGGGCATCTAAATAGGAAATGCCCATTTTGGGATTTGTATTCAGGTCATCTGAAATAAATCCAGTGGAGAAGGGGCTAGTTATCTATCCCCTCTGCCTGTTGGCAATTGCCACCTTCAGAGCAGACAAGTCAACCTGAATTAGTGTAAGTAGCAGAGCACCTTGAGCGAGAGACTGGAGAGGGCATGTACCAACATAAGGATCACTTTGACTATCTCCTACCTTTGGATCTCAGTGGAGAAAGCTCAGGATTCAGAATATAAGATCCTAGGAATAGCAATAACACCTGGACCTCCAACATTTCTTATAGTCCTGCAAAAACTCCTGCAGTCATCATTGAGGGAAACATCCATTATGGAGAAGGAGCTCATGTAATACAACTATTGCCACTAACTTCTGACTGCTTGGTACTGTCAGACAGGTGAGACTAAGAGCCCCAGGAGGGGCAGCTCCTCTGACTAAACTTAGTGGATTTTTCTAGTTCCACTAGTGTAGCCATTATCCTTGGAAGTACCCCTCCCTGGGATATGTAGCCTGGCACCTGCTTCTATGAATGATGCAATTCCAGCTACTGAAGACCCAGAAAAAAAATTCTTGTCACTAAAATCCTTGGCATTGTCAAATGGTTCAACATCAGAAAATGATATGATTTAACAGTGGAAATCACATTGAATAAAATGCATTACCATCTGCTTTGCTGCCGTCCTCTAAGAACAATAGGATCTTTCCATCTGACTTGGAGACGAAAACTTCCATATATGTTATAACCCCTATTAGAAGAAAGTTCCTTGAGGGCAAGAACTGTCTTCTTTATTTGTGTACCCAACACTTGGTGTAGTGCTTTATACATAGTAAGCATATATAATACAAGATTTTTCACTTTTTTGATTAATCTGGCTGAAAGTTCAGTTTTTTTAATACCACATCATATTCATATGGGCCTTTTCCATATGGGAGCTGAATGGCATGGTGTATAGAGTATGGGTCTGGAGTCAGGAAGCGTCATCTTCCTTAGTTCAAATCTGGCCTCAGACTCCTACTAATGGAGTGACACTAAGTCACTTAACCCAGTTTACCTCAGTTTTCTCATTGGTAAGATGAACTAGAGAAGCAAATGGTAAATCACTCTAGTATTTTTGCCAAGAAAAACCCAAGTAAGGTCTCGGAGAGTCAGAAGTGACTAAAAATGACTGAATAACATTGTAGTCACATAGTTGGGTAAACAAATCAAAAGTGTAAGGTGGGGGAATGCTGATGACAACCATTCATGTGGAAAGAAAGATCTGAGATTTCAGTGCACCACAAGCTCAATATTAGTCATTAGTAGGATCACTTCTGCAAACTTTCATTCACTTCTTGATGCCATGTTTGGGAGAGGAAATGATAATCTAGGGTTCATCCATAGGAGTTGTTGCATCTGTTTGTCCTTTGTTCTCCAAGAGGACCGTGACATCAGGGAGGTTATGCCATGGCATCCAAGTGAATTGGACTTCGGTGACAGAGGGCCCTGCAAAATCACCAGCCTGTTGCTCTCCTATGGAGCCAAATGGGCCTAGTGATGAATTATAGATCAGGATGGCTGGAGATGGCTCTGAATGTAGTGGGAGATCTTGGTCTTTTTAAGCCTAAGGTCTTCAATAGGTCTCTGTTTGACTGAGACAATGCCCATTCAGTGATTAAAGCTACATAAGAAAGGAGTTGGAGAATGGCCTCTTTACCTAGTCAAAAAAATTAATCTGGGAGGGGGAGATACTCAGGGTTTCTGGCCAAAACAGAAGCAATTTTTATTTGCATTCTTTCTGAGCCAATCAGGGTCCATACAATATGAGGACCTCTTGAAGGAACAAGGGTTGTTTAATTGGAGAAAAGAAGATTTGGTGGTGGTGGTGGTGATGGTGTGATGGGGAGTAAATATCTTTAAGCATTTTGTGGGTTAATCCTGTAAATCAGGGGTTAGACTAGTCATCCTTGATTCCTGAGTGCAAGGTAAAAGGTACATGGAAGGAGATTTAGACTTGATGTAAGGAAAAGAAATCCTAAGAGTCAGACCTGCCTCAAACTGAAATGGGTTGCCTCTAGAGGTCGTGGGTTGATTCCATGACTTTATCAGTGAAGATCTGCTGAATGACCAGTTGTTAGAGACTCTATAGAGGAGAGATAGAAGAGGGATCTTATGATCCTGGTTGGTCCTAGAAGGCAGAACTAGGAGAAGAAGATGGAAGAAAAGGAGAGAGTGAAATCATTCAGTGTAGGGGAAAATTGCCTTAACAATTAAATGTCCCATAATGCAATAGGGTGGCTCAGGAGGCAGCAGATTTCCAATTGCTGAATGTTTCTAAGTAGACATTTGAGAATTTGTTGATGATGTTGTAACAGAGATTCTTGGTCAGGTATGTGTTGCACTCGATGTCTTCTGAGGTCCTTCCAACCATAGGATTCTTTCAGTCCATGTAAGTCTAATTCTGATGGTGAAGAATTATGAAGAAATTGTAGGGCCTGTTCTCTGATACAATGCTCTTCCTAAGCACAATCTTGTTTCTTTGGACATGTTGTAGTTTAGCCCTCACAAGGATAAAAACCCATAAATGCCTTTACCTTTTCCTCCTGATCTGGTGAGTCTGTGAAATTCCATTTACATTAAGGTTGTTGTTTTTTTTTAAAGCATATTACTATTTATATTGTCATCTGACACTTTCAAATAATTCATTTATTTATTCATCCAATTAAATCCACATCTATTTAACCAAATAACATGTACACTTAGTGCATAGCATGCGGTTCTAGGGGAGCTTCAAAGTTTAGAAAATGAATGGGTTTCTGGTCCCTTGAGTTCCCTGTCAGCTCTAAATCTGTGATCCTCAAGGAGCATACAATGTGAGAAAGAGATATGAACATGCACAGGCAACTATAATGTACTGTATTGCATTGTAAGTGTATTAGAAAGATAAAGAAAAAAGGCGGTTGTGAGATCTAGGTGGGGAAGATCAATACCCCTAGGAAATAAAGGTGAGCAGAGTAGAGAGGGGCTTTGGTGAAGGCTACAAGGAAAACCATTCCAATTGGCCTTCAAAGCATGTAAAGTAACTTAACGGCTGAAAGAGATGAGGAAACTAACGATGTTAAATCTTAGAAATGGAAGAATGTATAGAACTATAGTTGTGAGATCAGAAAGGGCAGAAAGATGAAGATATTAGAGATTATTTTCACAGAATCATAGACTCTCAACATTGGAAAGGAACTCAGAGGTTATCTAGTCTGATTTATGTGTTAGTGAATTGTCTTTAACTGGACAGTGACCTAATCCCCTTTTCTCTCCATGGGTTAATTGATGGCATTTTGAAATGTTATGTGGAGATAATCAGGTACCCTATGAGAGATCTGGGTTAGATAAACTTGTGGGCTCCTTTTACCTCTGCAAAACCACAACTTTTCAACACTTTTCCCTTACAAAGCACTTTCACATCCATTTTCTCATTAGAGTCTTGAAACAGCTTTGTCAGGAAGGTAACACAAATAGTATTAGCCTCTTAATATAGGAGAAGAAATTGTGGTTCAGAGAAGGAAAGAGATCTGATCAAGGTAACACAGCCAATCAGAGGCAGATCTCGGTCTCCAGTTCAAGACCCCAAACCCTTAGTCCTTTCTAGTCACTTTTACCATGCTGCTCCTTTTTAATTCTCTGTAGATAAGTAAGATCATTCCCAAAGTTTGCCTAGCCAAAAACATCTTTTTGTACCATTTTTAAATTGTACCATTTTTAAAAAATGTTTAAGTACTGTAGCTTCAGAACTCAGGTGACAGAAAGACCCCACCAAGTTAAAAAAGGGGGGGCATTCATGCACAGAGAGCATAAACGAACTGTGTCATCCAATTATTTTCAATTACAATTCCACTCCTTTCTTTAATGTTTTCTTATGCTGATATCCAAGTGGCTAATGAAGCTAACTCTAGCTTTATGATCTCCATTGTTGCTGCTTGCTGTGCCTAATTACTTTGTCTCTGTAACAGGCAGACATTCTGAGGAATTAGACAATAATAAGAGAGCAAGATCGGGAAATAGCTTCAGAGTCTCTGCCTTTAATTATGCTGAGAGTGCACCCTACAGTCTGGAATCAATGCCGAAGTGCTACTATTTTTGATAGCATTCAATAACATTAAACTAGGTCTAATCAATTTGTATTTCTGGTTTTTGACTGAGAGTAACATTTTGGACAAGACAGGGGAATTTTCACTCACGAAGAATTTTTGACTCCCTAGCTTCCAATCCCCTGTTAATTAATTTCAGGGCAGCCCAGTTTGTTCCAATAAACCCGTTTTACAAACACAGAAAGTGAGGCCTCCAAAAGTGAAACACCTGACTCAAGGGGATGCTGGGGCTAGCCTTCGAACCTCCATCTTCCTGTCCATTACAGTTTTCTAGCATAAAGAATATAACTTGATGGGGAGTCAAGAATCTTAGTTTTAGTCTCCGCTGTGCTACCGATTTGGCCCACGACCTTGGACAAGTCAGTTCCTGTTAACCCTAGTGTCCTCACCTATAAAATGGGGATAATAAAAACTCTGTCTCTCAAGTTATAGGGAAGAAACACAAGTTTTGTAAGCCATGAAGCATTGTAGGAGAGTGAGCTATTATAATTTCTATTATTGGACAAATGAAAGGAAGTACTTTGTGATCCTTAAAGGGCCATATAAAATTAGGGATGATTATGATGACAACACACTTGGGTTTTTCCTTTGGTTCTTAAGAAAGCAGCATTGGAGGAAGTCCCTGTAGCCCCCATGCCAACCCTACAGAATGGTCTTCAGTGCCATTTAACACAATTCCATGAACATTCTTGGCTGCCTATGTTCTTCACAATTACAGAGTTTCAGGGACACTTTGAGCTGTCAACTTTTGAGGTGACATAGCAGATAAACAAACCAGCCATGTTGCTACCACCAGGTTTTCTCTTAAAAAAAAGTGATTTGCATGGAATTACCATAATCTGTTATGATTTTGTTCGAAGATGATTATTTATGACAGGCTCTCCAGCCTAAAGCAAATGTCTGTGGAACCCAGAAGCCTTAACCTTCAGAAGTTGCTTTGTTCATATGGGGCCTTAAAGAAAAATAATCCAATAGACAATTTTAAGCCTCAGACAAGCTCATGAGAAAAATCAGTTTTCATCTATATGAAGTACTTGGATTATTTTCTGTGCCTCTCTTGAGGACTTTTTGCATGAACATTATGCATAGAACTTCACTTGGCACTGGTCTAGTGCACACAATTCATCCTCTCTGCATCTGAGGTCTTTAACACTGTTGTTACCATATTTCTGCCACCAAAGGGTGGAATTTTCCTAATCAATTTCCTTGGGAAAATGACCTTTTGACCTTCTGTCTCTCTCTGGTTTTGCTGTTGGTCTCTTTCATTCTTTTGTTTTATTCTAGCCAATCCAATCTGGGATTTTGGAATTCAAATCACATCAAGAAAAATGTAAGCTCTTATGGTGTACGGATTGTTTTGCCAAACACTGGAGAGAATACACATGTTATAGAACCAATCATAGTTTCTTCCATCATGAAACTTAAAATCTCCATAAGGGGATCTGACATACAAATTCACTACAATGAAAATGTATGTATTTATTAGTTCCCTACTATGTGCTTGACACATAGGCATATTTAGAGCATGGGCTAGGTGTGCCAACATGACCTAGGGCAATCATTTTTGTTGTTGTTTCG
Source organism: Bettongia penicillata ogilbyi (assembly GCA_023548195.1). NCBI lineage: Eukaryota > Metazoa > Chordata > Mammalia > Diprotodontia > Potoroidae > Bettongia > Bettongia penicillata. The sequence goes on from JAJHZJ010000365.1 coordinate 1,909,727, forward strand.
TTGTTTGAGTTGTATTGGTTCTTCATGACTGTATTTGGGGTTTTCTTGGCAAAGATAATGGTAAGGTTTGCCATTTCATTCTCCAGCTCCATTTTACAGGTGAGAAAACTGAGGCAAACAGAGTTCAGTGACTTGCCCAGGGTCACTCAGCTAGTAAGCGCCTGAGGCTAGATTTGAATTCAGGAAGATTCATCAAGACTCCAAGTTTGGCACTCTATCCACTGTGCCACTTAGCAGCCCAAGGTAAGCATTATCATTGATATTTCTTGTTTCTTTGGGGGTGCAGGGATGATGCTCTTTTCTCAGGGAGAGAACTTATCATAATATTTTCTCCAGGGGTGCCAGCACACCTGCCCCAGTGTTCTATGCATGCCACAATCAGACACTGTGCTAGCTACTGAGGATACAAAATGAAAAATAAAATTATCTCTGCCCTCAAGGAGCTTATACTTTATTGCAGAGATACAACTTGTACACAGATGAGTAAATACAAAATATAGACAAACCAGATACAAAGCAAATTGAGGAAAAGAGAAGAAAAGAAAGACAGCTGGGGAAATCTGAAGGCTCTCATGAAGGAGATAGCACTTGAGTTTGGTCTTGAAGGGTGATGGATATTCAAAGATGCCAAGGTGAGGAAGGAGACAATCCTGAGACAGGCAAGTGTGCAAAGGGACTAGGTTGGAACTATTTCAATAAACTGTCACTTGTCAGTGTGGATTCTCATTCTGACAGTCTTCAAGAGTAACTGTGCCTGAAAAATTCTTAATTATGAAATTAGCCTTCTTATGAGTCCCCATCATTAGGTAGACTGGTTCTCACTTAAGAGACATGCAACTCAAGACAGGTTCAGTATTCGATGCAGTTGCAGCTTGGTAGATTCTATCAGGTTTTGTCCTCTGTTGGCATAATCTTCTAGACCATAGACCACTGCCATGCCATGATGAAATACTAAAAATGGTTGCTTTATGGGAGTTCATCTAGTTAATTGTAGGCAGCTAGATGGTGCAATGTGGGTAGAATACCAGGCTTGGATTAGGGAAGATTCATCTTTTTTAGTTCAAATCTGGCCTCAGACACTTAATAACTAGGTGACCCTGGGTAAATCACTTAACCTTGTTTGCTTCAGTTTCCTCATCTGTAAAATGATCTGGAGAAGGAAATGGCAAACAACTCCAGTATCTTTGCCAGGAAAACCCCAAATGGGGTCATAAAGTAGGGCATAAATGAAAAATGACTGAACTACATAGTTAATTGTTATATAATTGTTATAACAACAGAGTTAAATGAAGCTTTATTATATCTTTTAATGAACATTATCTTTCCACCTGACAATAACCATTAGACATAAGAGGTAGCATGGCATGGTGGGAGGCAACATGGAGTAGTGAGAGGGTTGATCTGAAATCAGGAAGACTTGCATTCATGCCCTACCTTAGTCACTTATGAACTGTGTGACCAAGAGCAAGCAACTTGGTCTCTTTCAACTTGTGTTCCTTCTAGAGCAAGACCATAGACTTAGACCTGGAAGCCAATCAACAAGCAAATATTAAGTGCTTACTGTGTGCCAGGCCCTGTGTTTATTGTTGGAATGCCTTAGAGACTATCTAGTCTATCTCCCATACCAATCTCACAGGATGTTTGTGAGGATCAACAAAGGTGACATGTAAAGTACTGTGTTAATGGGAGTTATTATTATTTTTTTCCATGAGAAAATTTTTTAAACTGATAAAGAAACCTAACCTGACATTGTGATTTATACTCAGTGACTTCTTTTCCATGTTTCATCTAGGTTTTACCAGTGAAGTATAATAACTGTGGTGAACTGTGAAAGCATTTATCTGACATGAACACATTTCCTTCAATACAAATTTCCCTGTCTCAGGTTTAATATTTGAAAGGTTCTGCCTTTTCAGTGTTTTGCATGCTGTTGGACTCCATGTCTTTCATGTAGGCTAGTAAGTATGGATTGGAGCTGTGTCCAAGGGTTTGTATTTTGTAGAAATGTATATAAATAAATGTATATATATATATACGCATATATATAATGCATAATAATATTTACTGTCTTTGGAGTCCCTCATAACACAGGATTCAAATACGACAATCGACCAACTGAGGTAAAAAAAATAATTGAATTCAGCAACACATTTACTAAGGAAATGTAAACTCCATGAGGGCAGGGACTGTCTTACTTTTGTCCTTGTATCCTCAGGCCAAGAGGTAGCATGTGAACTGCTACAGTGAACCTGCAGTGAATAGGCTTTAGATTTAAGAAGACCTGAGTTCAAGTCGCAAGTCTCTGACACAGACTGAATGTGTGATTCCTGGCAAGTCAATTAACCTTTTGGTAACCTAAAATAGGCAACTATTTTAGATTATAGGTTTATAGTGTATTCTGATTGTAGCAGTGGAAGTTTTCTTGCTGTTTCCTATACTAATGAAATCACAAATTTAATTCCTTCCTCTCCACAAAAAAAGTCTTTATGTCTAGTCGAAGTAGGTGCTTAATAAATGCTTGCTTGAGCTTTGGCTACATTCAGGGCATCATGTTAAATATTGGAGTAATGAAGACAAAAAACAATCCTTGTCCTTGAGCTACTTATATTTTATAAAAAAAATATATGTGTGTGTATATGTATATATACATACATGTACATATATAATTATATATAAGCTTTATATATTTATATAAACACACATACACACAGATATACACATATATTACATAAATGAATATATAATTCTTATATCTATATTTTTATGTTATGAGGGAAGGTGAGGATCTAATGCATAAATAGAAAGATAAAACACAAAATTTTTACAAAGGCCAAATGCCTGAAAGTACTGACTCCAAGCAATGATAAGACAGATCATGAATACCCTAATTTTGTAAAGTGAACACAAGCAGGAGTTGGGTAGCTGGCATAGCTAGCTAGGAGTCACCAAGTTCACCCAAGTCATTTTACAATGAAGAAACCAAAGCTTGGAGAAATAGATCCGAAACTTGAATCCAGGACTTTTGACTCCAAACTAGTGTTTTTCCTACTATGTACCAAAGGAACCTTAATGATCATGTAGAATAGACTGATCCAGTCATCTTAGAGATGAGATCTGGATGAAGTATAGGGTTTTTTTCTCTAGGCAAGATTGTTGTTGACCAAGGTCAGGACCTATAAAAAATTTTTTTGCCTGTGTTCTTTTAAGTTTTAAGAAAAATCTTAAAAAATACCCCAACCATTGCTTTTAGGTGAGATAAAGGTAGTAAGTGGGGTGTCTAATCCAGGCTAGCCAATATCGGGTACCTGCTATGAAGAGAAAAAAGGGGGTTTCTGCTGGACAGCTTTGAGTTGAGGGTAAACCGTTGGCATAAGGCAGAACCATGTGGGAAAAAGCAATCCTCATGTAAAGTTGGCTCCAGTTAGTGCCCTTTAGTGCTCCAGTTTCTTCATAGGAATAAGTTAGGTTAGGTTTTCAGGACATCAAGGGAGAGAGATTAGTTCACAGTAGACAAGACAATTCAAGTAATTTCAGCAAACCCCTGTGAAATGTTTTATGTGTACTGAGTAATTTAGACAAAAGCTACTTTTGAAAAGTCTGATAAAATCAGCTATGTGCAGATATCTTCTATCTACCTATCCTTCCACTCATTTATTTATCTATGTTCATTCATTTATTCGTATTTTCTGAAGTTGTAGTTTGAGTGCCAATGCAAAGCAACAGCTATTCTGGAACGTAAAGTCTTATAGAGTTGCCTGGGGGGACCTGAGAGACAGAGGTCTCAAAGTCTCATACAGTACTTGAACCCAGTCAATCAACAAACATTTATTAGGTGTCTACTGAGTCCCAGGCACAGGGCTCAGGACTGGTGATGCACATAAGAAAAAGGCAGTTCATGCCCTCACAGATTATCAATTTCCCTTTTGGAACATCTCTCATGTATACCCCTTCTCTATAATAATCTAATAACGGAAAACAAAGCACAAAAGAAAGCTGAAAATGGGGAAAGGGGAGCTGAGAGTGAAATTGGGAGATGGATTGTCCTATGTGAGAATTAGTATCAAAGGGTCACAGAGTACATTAGGGGTGGTGATGATGATGAGATAAGGCATAAGGAAACTGAAAACTTAGAAAGAGGTCAAATAGAATTTTATATTTGATCATGGAGGTGATGGGGAGCTACTGAAGTTTATTGAGTATATATGTTGTGGTGAGGTGGAGATGTGACATGGAGAGACCTGTGCTTTGGGAGTGGAGGCAGATTTGAAGAAGACCCACCAGAAGGCAATTACAATAGTCCAAGAATAAAGTGATGAAGGCCTGCACCAGATGATGGCAGTCATTGGAGAGAAGGGGTATATATGAGAGATGTTCCAAAAGGGAAATTGATAGAATTTGGCAATAATATAGACATGGGAGGTTAGAATGATTGATAAAACCTAAATTGAGAGCCTGGCTAAGGGGTGAATGGTAGTGTCCTCTACAGCAGGGCTTCTAAAATTTTTTTACCTGCTCAACCTCTTTTTTCATTTTGGCAGCATTCCTTGGCATTGCTTGGTCTGAAGGCATGTATAGTGCAAAGCGCACATGCTGTATGTTCAGAACCAGGGCTGCAGTGAAGTTGAGGATACAATACTGGCAAGAGTTGCCAAACACCTAAGATTCATTGCCCATTTAATTTTGAATTAATTTTTTGTTGTTGTACGTTCAGAAAACTTTTACGGTTATCAAACTACTCAAATAGGACCATAACCCACAGTTTAAGGAACACTATGGACAGTAATAGGAAAGTTTTGAAGGGGAAGAGATTAGGGGAGGGAGAAGATGATGAACTGAGTTTTGAACATGTTGAGTTTAAGATGTCTATATCTGATCTTTTCTGGGCTGCTTTCCTAATTTGTACCCTCACGTGGATTTATTTCTCAGAGTATAGCTGCTGTTTTGAATTCTAGAGTACCTGTGTGTCTGTATTCCTAACACAGCAGTTTATGAGTCCTCACTATTATGTTCCCTAGCCAATAGATTGTTAGTCAGTAGATATAATTAGCTCCTAGCAGAAGCATTTTGCTCAGATGGTATAGTAATAACAAAAGGCTAAAACATTTCCCCCACCCCCAATTTTTGGAAACATTCTCACACAAACATAAAAAGTATCTGTGAGATACTTTAGAAATTTAGAATACAAATTTGGAATATAGTGATAATGTGACACATGTGGAGGGAATGTGTCCAAAGCAATTTGGGACCAGGGAACTTCAGCAGCTGAAAGTCCTTTCTCTACAGCGGAGTCCTCACAAATTTCAACACTATTGCCAAGATAAATTCTTTCCTGAGTTCATAATGGATTCTCTTCTCTACTGCTAGGGATCATACTCCTTACAGTTGCTTCTGGTCTGATTGATGGCCTTTCTTATCCTTTTGTGTTTTTTAACTGGGTCTCAGTCTCTCTGACTCTTCAACTACTGAATGAAGTGTCTTCTACGCAAGTAACTCTGCTGTTAGATACCATGGCTGATTGGGATGAAGAAAGATAAAACCCCCTTCTCCCCCTCTCCCTCATCATCCAAAGAGATCAAGGGCTAAGTTCTTCTATAAATGGTTCTTTCTCATCTTCTGCAAACCCTCAAACTGTTGTCAGGCTTAACTACTTAAAGCTGCTGTGGGTGTGGCTGATTTTTTTTTCTTTTTCAGAGGTGAATCTTCTTTTAAAATAAGCTCAAGGAACTTGTTTTTGCACCTCCTAAAGGGACTATGTGGACTGGTTTTATAATTAAATACTTCATTTTTGGCTCTTTTTCTGCGATTCCGGACCTTTCCAAAACCAGGTTATTTACATCGATATCATATCATCATATCATCCATATCATCATTATTTTCAGTATTGATTACTGATCCAGGAGTTGGAAGCAGTTTTAAAAATTTTTTTAAATTATGAAATGCTTTTCATTTATGCCTGACTTTTTGTGACCCCACTTGGGGTTTTCTTGGCAAAGGTACTGAAGTGGTTTATCATTCCTTCTCTGGCTCATTTTATAGATGAAGTAACTGAGGCTAAGAGGGTTATGTGACTTGCCCAGGGTCACACAACTAGTAAGGGTCTGAAACTGGATTTGAACTCAGATCTTCCTGACTCCAGGTCTGATGCTGTATCTTACTGGGCCACCTAGCTGCCCTAATGCAATGCTGTCATCCCATTATTCTAAGGTCTAAACATCTATCATTTAAAAAAATAAAAGAATACAGACAAGTGAGACAGTTATGTGTTTTAAGGGATGCCAGTGGTCTAAGAGTTACTTTATCTGCATATAATCACTAACTCCAAGTTTGGGATGTGAATGTTGGAGAAAATGAATAATTGAGAAGCAGTGAAATACACAGAGAAGATCCACAAGTTTGTTAGGCAGTCCACACTAGGCAAGGAGAGAGGATCTGCCTTTCTCAGTTTGGAAGTACAGTGTGCTCTTTCAAAAAAAAATGATTATGAAAGAAACTTTACTTAACCTTTTAAATAAAGAGAAGTTTTAACACATGGAAAGTACATGGCGTTTTTTCCTTATTTTTTTTTCTTCAAAGAATATGTATCTAATTAAACTCAAGAACAGCAAATCACACAGATCATATTATTCCTGGCCTGTGACTCTGCTTGGGAAGGGTGTACCTTTCTCCGTAAAGCAGTTTGACACATTGAGTACAGAATTGGGTGTCAGAATATCCAGATTGAAGACCCAACTGATGCTTACTAGCTGGGTCACTGTGGTCAAGTCACTACACTTCTGTCTCTCTATCTCTCAGTCTCTCTGTCTGTCTGTCTGTCTCTCTGTGTGTGTGTGTGTCTCTCTCTCTGTCTCTCTTTGCCCCTCTGCAAGGCTCATTTTTCTTCTCTGTAAAATGGAGCTAATCTTATCTGAACTTCCAGTCTTATAGGGTTGTTATAAGGAAAGGTGTTTATTTTTCTTTAATAAACTATAAGGCATTACAAAAGTGTATATGTGGTACCATGGAGAGAGCGTGAGAGACCATGTATCAGAAGACCTGATTTCAAATCCTGGTTCTATTGTTTACCCCTTCTGAGCTGTAGTATGTAACTCTAGGCCTCCAGTTCCTTATCTGTAAGATGAAAGGGTTGGACCAGTTGATCTCAAAAGTCCTTGCTTTGTCTAAGATTCCATCTCATAGCATCCCTTTTGGAATTAAAAGACTTGGTTTCAGATCCTGAACACTTACCACCTGTGTGACATTGGTCAAGTCATTCTTTGGGTGTGAGTTTCTTCATATCAAAAATAAGGGATTTAGTTTCAATGACTTCCGATGTCAATTGTAGCTCCAGATGTGTTCTTTGGTTTTATGTAAGATATAGAATTCTAGACTCTCAGAGTGGAAAGGCCCTCAGAAATCATCTAGTTTAACCTCAAACTGGAAGGATATTCTTGACAGAGTAGTATCTTCAGAGGCGAGCAGCTTACTAGCTCGTAAGACAGTACATTCCCTTGACAGATAGCCATGATTGCTAGGAAGTTCATCCTTATGATGAGTTCAAATTTGCCTCTCCAGAATGTCTACACTTTGGTTCTAGTCCTCTCTGGGTCTTCACAGAATGCATCTGACTTCTTCTTGGACTGTTGGACTTCAAGATTTTTAAAGACAGTGATCAAGTCCCTCTCCCCCAAACATTCTCAGTTTCTCTAATTTGACTACTATGACATAGTAGAAAATGGGAAGGGGGATGCTCCTATAGGCAGAGGCTTCCATTGTTAGTTGCATGGGGGTAATGCTTGTTTGCAAGGATCTTTGAGAAGACCAGGTACCCTTAAGCCCCCTTAAACTCTTAAAAATTATTGAGGATCCCCTGAATAGCTTTTATTTATGTGGGTTACATCTATTGAAAGTGACCATATTAGAAATGGCAATATCTTAGTATTATTATGAAAAAAATTTTGACCTTGCAGACTCCCTGCCCCCCTTTGGGGTCTCCAAACCGCACTTTAAGAACCAGTGCTTTAGAGGATTGAGTTCTTCTTTTGTGTACTTTGGATGATCCCAGTGGCCCTAACTGAACTGAAATGCTAATTCCAGAATATATGGAATGCCCCTGCTTTCTCTAGGGGGGTGGGGTTCTTATAACCTCTGACACTTTCCTAAACAAGTTCAAATAGCAAGGGGCAGAATCTTCCTTCTTGAGGGGAATCTCGTCTCAATTTGATTCCAACCTATTCCAACCTGTGAAGAGAAACATTTCGATTGCATAGGAACATGCTTTCCAATATCCTGGGAGATAAACTGTCACTTTCTTTGTGTCTGAGCTCAAGTATGTAAAACTGCTTGCTTATATGTGCTTGTTGCCTAGAAATGTAATACAAGGGGATGGGTGACAGAGAAGGAAAAGATTAGAATGATCAATTGGTGTATGATCTGTGATGAACAATACATGAAAGTGATCAAAGGGGCCCCTGGTTTCCTAGGTGTTGGGAGGAGTGGAGGCTGAGGACTGTAGGAAAAAGGGAAAGAGTGTGCTGCAGTGGAAAAAACATTGAGTGGAGAGTGAAAGGCCTTTTTTTCCTCCTCCCAAGATCTACTACTAAGTAGAAATGAAATTTTGAGTAAGCCAATGCCTCCTGCTTCTGGACCTTTTTCCTCCTGTGTTACATGAAAGGGTTGAACTACAAAAGGGATTCTTAACAGTGTGTGTGTGTGTGTGTGTGTGTGTGTGTGTGTGTGTGATGGTCCTTTTTGGCAATCCAGTAAAACCTATAGACTTCTCAGAATAATGATTTTAAATAATTAAAAGAAATACTAAATTCCAGTTAGAGGTTAATGAAAAGAAAGTGATTTTTTTTGCTCATCCAAGTTTATGAACCTTTTGAGTTTTACCCACCCAGGCTGAGAATCCTTGGACTTCAGACTCTAAGGCTCTTGGATTTAAAGATAAGAATTTATGAGAAAATGAAGTTCTGGAGATGCAGGGATCAGATTAATTGAGAAGAGGTCTGAATCTACAACTGGGATTTATACAATGACCGCAAGATTAGAAAGGGGAGTGACTTTGGAAGGCCTTAGAACTCTGAGCAATCAGAAGTCAGAAAACCTCATCGTCGTGTTTGATTCTCACCCCTTGGTGAAGTAACGGACTGTAGGTACAGAATTAGATGGCCGTTTCTAGACAAGACCTCATCTAGATGAATAAGGTATATTCATTTTACTCGACTATAGTTTCCACAAAAAATTGAGGACCTGTGTGAGGGAATGAATGGAAGAAAGGGGATGCCAAAATCTGAGTGTGAGGCAAATTAATTATAGTGATGCGAAAAAAAGGTGTGTAGGGGAATTGAGGGAAGAGAGCAGCATTAAGCATTTTAAAATGCATGGACGAAACTACAGATGTTCAGGGCAGGGATGAGAGAGTAGGACGATCGTAGTACAACCACTCTATCTCCAGGCTGTCCACCATGCCTGGAATACTCCCCCTCCTCATTTTCTGGTTTCCCTGGCTTTCTGCAAGCCACAGCTAAAACTCCATCTTCTGTGACAAGTCTTGCTGACTCCCTGTAATGCTGCTGCCCTTTTCTATCGAAAAAGCTCAATTATTCCTGTCTAGACCTTGTTAGTACACAGTTGTTCGCATCTTGTCTCCCCCAGTTAGACTGTGAGCTCCTTGAAAGTAAGGAATGTCTTTTCCCTTTCTTATATTCCGAGAACTTAGCACAATGCCTTAGATATTAGATACACAATAAATTATTAATTACTAATATTACATTTACTCTATGTTAAAAGGAATAGGCTGTATGTTTGAGTTCATATAAAATCCTAGTTTTCTGCATTCTTTGTGAATGGAAATGTTTATACTTGTTGACAATTTTCTTGTTCATTTTTTAAATAAAGTATTTTTTAAAAAGTAAAGACTATGGGATGGAGGCCATATTGAGGCATATTTAGAGCAGACTAAAAATCTAACATGAAAAAGCCCACTCAAGAGCACAATTTAGACTCTGAAATAATTTGCTGGTTCATTCTGACTGGAAATTGGCTTAATTCTGGTGACCTTTATGGGTACCACCAAAGACCCAGATCAGAGAAAAAATAAGCACACATATGCTTACACACACACACACACACACACACACACACAATCCAGAAACAGATACATTAGCCAAAATATTGTGTCTGATCTCTGTTCTAGAAATTTTCTTAAACTAAGTGCTGATGAGATAGATAAAAGGGTAGAATGCACCTGGAGAAGATGTCATGAAACCCGGGAATGGAGTATATTCTCATTTCCTTTTCTTTACTTAAGAGACACCTCTGCTGTGACTTGAAATAGTCTTTTTATTATTTAAAAAGGAAGCATGATCTAGCTCAGTGGGTTCTGGACATTGCCCAGCCTGCCCTATGGTTTGTATTTGTGGAAGTGGGGCTTATACTTGACAGTGGAGACTCTAGTTAAATATGTTCAATGTGACTACACCTCAGCAGAGTGCAATGGGGAAAAGTACTGGACTTAAATCTTGAGATCTAGTTGGAAAGTTCTGACATTTAATGGCTGTAGGACTCTGGATGAGTCACTTTACCCCTCTAGACCTTCACTTCTTTGTCCATAAAATAAGAGGACTGAATCATGTCTAAGACATCTTCCAGCTCTAACATTCTATGTTCTAAGTTCCCTTCCTAGCTGTAGTATTGTGGGTAAGCTGTTCTTTTTTGATTCTCAGATCCCTCATTTACAAAAAGAAAGAGTTGGATTCCTTGATTTTTTTTCAGCTATCTTCCAGCCCATTAATCTGTGTTCTAAAGTCTTTTCTAACTCTAATATTTTTGGCTTGTTACCAGCTGTGTGCTTAAGAGAAGGTCATCAACTTTCTCTCGGTCTTAGTTTCCTTCTTAAAATAAGCCAACTGGATAGAGAAACCTCTAGGTTTCCTTCCAGCTCTGAACATCATAGGAGGAGTACTGGCTTGGGAGTCACAGAACTTGGGTTCAAATACCATCTCTGATGTATATTACTTGTATGATTTTAGGTAAGTCATTTTAGTTCCTTGGGACTCAATTTCCTCATCTGTATAATGAAGGGGTTAGATTGGATGGCCTCAGAGTAAATTTATAATCTATGGTCCTCAAAAGGCACCTTGCAAATTTTGAAGTACTGCTGAAATGTGGGGCATGTGTTCTCCCTCCCTTGTCCCCATCATGAATGTCTTTACCCTGTTTGTACTTGGCACTGAGATAATGATGGTTTGGCTGACTGGGCTCACTGTAACAGAAGACTAGAGCTAGGACCTCAATCCTAATTCCTGCAAGGGAATGAGAAGTCTGGGGTAGACAGGAATGAACCCCCTGACCAATTCTTAGTCCACCCCTCCAAAGTGTCTCCAAGCCCAATGCCTGGGCTTCAACTAAGATGTTCTGAAATAACTATGCTCCCAATTTTCAAAGGCTGAGTGTTTTCTGTCAAAATGAGATTCAGCTGTCATTGACAAAATGATTTGCTATGCTTGCATTTGCTCAACCAGGGCATTGGGGAGACCCTGTCTTTCTGATGAAGCCTTTGTGGATAACATTGGAAGGCTAATTACCTGGCAGTAAAACACAGGATTTGGGTCTGTTCTGGTAGGATCTTGCCCATGGTCAAACCAGGAGAGTATAAGTAAATGTAGATAGGGGTGGGTATGAAACAATTCTGGGAAAATTGACCCATATTCACTCAGGGCTTACGTGCCGCAGAGATTCTGTAACATTCAGATAGATAAGCCTTTCTTGGAATGCCCTGAGCTAGATCACCTTGGCTCTAAATTGGGAATGTGGAGATGAGCACAATGAGAAATTAGTTAAGTGATGGAGGAGTTATTCATGTGTCACTGAATGGCACAGGCTGTTCTGAAAATAATTTTGGAGAACAGTATGCCCCAAAGCTGAGAATCTCCTTTGCCCTTATTTCACTTGTATCAGCTTGGATACAAGTACATAGGAACATAGCTTTAGAGTTGGAAGAGATCTTAAAAACAATCTAGAATTAATTACTCCCTTTTACAGATGAGAAAAAGGAGGCCATCTCTAGGTTAAGTGACTTAGCCAATGTAACACAAGGAGTGAGTGGCAGGGTTGAGCTGTGAATCCCAGTCCTTTGACCCCCAATCCAGCTCTTTCCACAGTATTGACACCATTACATTGCGCACTCCTCAAAAGTAGACCCTGCATCATATCTATTTTTGTATTCTTAATGTACACCTGGAATCTTGCACATAGTAGCTACTTAATAAGTATTTGTTGGAGTGAATTGTTAAAATAAGACATTGGATTTGTCCCAGTCTTACTGAAGAGGTGATATTCGTTTCACTTTGACTTTTGCATTAATGAATGGATGACCTTCTCCACCTCCTCATCAACATTATAATCATCATCATTGGAATCCTCTCATCCTCCTTTTTTCTCTTGCCCTTCCTTTGCCTGTTAAATAAAGTCTTCATTCTTTTGCCTGCTGTTCAAGGTTCTCTGTGATCTGGGTGAGTAGGTGGTCCAGTAGATAAAGTGCTAAGCCTGGAGTCAGGAAGACTCATTTTCCTGAGTTCAAATCTGGTCTCAGACACTCACAGACAAGTCACTTTTAACTCTATTTATCTCAAATTTCCTCCTCTGTAAAATGAGCTGGAGAAGGAAATGACAAACCGCTCTAGTATCTTTATTAAGAAAATCCCAAATGCAGGCATGAAGAGTTGGATATGATTAAAGGGCAACAACCATGATCTGGTTTCAACCTACTTTTATAACTCTATTTCCCATTATTTCTCTTTAACTATCTCCTTTTCTCCCTCAGTTGTGAGATGGAGACAATCCTGAGTTCTCCAAGTCTATGCTCTCAAACACAAGCATTAGAGGCTCCTACAGAGTTGAAAAGGCTTTAGAAATAGGATTGATGAGTTTTTCTATGTCTGTTGACTAAAGTCCAGTCTAACAGCATAAAGAAGCTCATGTTGATTACATGATGGGAATTTTGGGACCGTGACAACTCTAGAAGTCTGTCTATCAGGTGATATAGGAGCCATAATTTCCTTTGGTGTAGAGTGCCTACAAACTGATGAAATTATAGTTCTCTGAGGTATTGAAATATGTATCTTGTGCTTCAGTCAACTTGTATTGCTTATAATTCATGGAATGTGTTCCCTGTTTTCAACATTATTATTTTGTCTTACTTTTCATTCACAATTAATTGAAAAACTGTGATGGTCAAGAGAATCAAAGCATTTTCTGAGAAAGAACACTGATCTTAGAGTCAGGAAAGCCCATGTACAAATTTCACTTCAAACATTTATAACATTAATTTATTTTATAACTAATTTGTGGTACTTATTTATAACATTGTAACCTTTATTTTTGTGTAACCCTAGATAAGTCACTTAACCTCTCTGTGATTCAGTTTCCTCATCTGTAAAATGAAGGGGTTAGTTAGACTCTACTACTTCTAAGATTTTTTCTACCTCTTGATCTATGATGCCACTGGCATTGACTTGGGAATCAGAGGGCCTGAATTCAAATCCCTCCTCCGAGGATTACTGTCTACTAGTCTTCAGTGATACCCAATAACTCAACCTCTTTCAGTTGTTTGGTCGTTTTTCAATCATGTCCAAGTCTTCCTGACCCCATTTGGGGTTTTCATGGCAGAGGTACTAGAATGGTTTACCATTTCCTTCTCCAGCTCATTTTATAGATGAGGAAACTGAGGAAAAGAGGGTCAAGTGACTTGCCCTGGTCACCCAGCTAGTAAGTGTCTGAGGCCAGATTTGAACTTGGGAAGATGAACCTTTCTGACCCCAGGCCCAGCACTCCATTAACTGGGACAACTAGTTGCCCTTTTCAGCCTCTTACTGGTACTCAGATACAGTCTTTATGTAACGTTCAATCTTCAGGACCGTCTATTATTGTCTGCCACCTACAGGGGATGATGCTGTGATTACTAAACTTCTTTACACTAAAGGAGTACTACAGCTCTTTCAGAAAATGGATATGAACCACTTTTTAGTCAGTCTACACTAGACAGTAGCAGACTGTTAAGCTAAAAGCTTCTCTGCCCTTTGAACTCTTCTCTTCTACTGTTTGCTCAGATTATCTAAATTTGACTTTTATCTGAATAAAACATATTTTAATTTTTAGTTCTTAAGCTACTCCTTTGTTTGGGGCAAGTCATTCTAGTGCTCCATTTTCCCTAAATGGAAAAAGAACTGAATGAAACTTGTGAGTAAAAAACACTTTCCAGCTTCCCTTCTTCTCCATCCCCAACTTTCATCATATTCTTCTGTTCCCTGAAAATCACAAATCTATCTAGTTGAAGATTGAAAAGCATAGTGTTTTTTGTCCCACTTCCCTGTCCTAAGTCTTAGCTGGAGCTTTTTATCATCTTTCTTAATTGACATGAATATTTTTCTGGTTATACTGTTTGATTCTGAGTCATGGATCATCACAACCTCGGAAGAACTAAAGTTGAAGTTCATGCTGAAGTAGATGAAAAGGTGCACTCTGGGCACCAGTAGGATGCAATCAATTATCAATAAAAATTGAACAGAAGTGGCAACATTTTATATAATGAATTATATTTTAGAGATATAAGTGACTAGGAAAAATGGGTGTTATGTATTGAGATGGTTCATTAGCATCCCTTTAAGGTCAAGAGAACTAGAGGAAGGCCTTAGACACACTAGGTGAACCCCCAGTGGAGAATTTGTGGGGAAACAAGGATGTGGTCAGACATGGGAGGGTTGTGATCTGAATTGGTGGTTAGAATATCCCAACTGATGGCATCACAGATCCATCCAAATGTCTCAATATACTGTGAATGATCATAATTTTCAGTTTTATGTTTAGGACTATTTTTGCCACTTGAGGCAAGATCAGAATAGATCAATAATTAGGGAAGTTCTGGCAGGGAGAGAGATAATTCTCACTGAGAGCTGAGTAAGGAAAGACAATGAAGAAACAAAATCCAGGTAAGGCTGATTTATTAACAGATCCAAGGGGCTGAGATGATGGGAGACAAGGGGACAGTTAGAGTTCAAAAGGAGGGATACTACTGAGGATTAGAGAACAGTGATGTGGGGAGTTCAAGATGTGCTTTGTCCAAAATCATGCAGCATAGGTATTTTTTATTCTGGAAGTTCTTGTGCCTTAATCCTAAACCATACTAATATACAGGCAGCATAGTCTCAGGCAGAAATATCTATCAATTATTGACTGACTCAGCTGCCACTGTTGAATCATGGGACTGTGCAATAATGTATATTAAACATCAGGCTTGTGTATTTATCCTTCATTGCCAAAGACCATGCCATCAGAGAAATGATGACATGACTTGCACTTGACTTTGTTTTGAGTGAGTGAGGGCTGTGCAGGTCACCAGCCTCACTTCTCCTCCAGAGTCATCTGCATCCAGTGACCAAAAGTTCATCAGGATGACTGGAGATGACCCAGTTGGAGTTAAGTGATTTGCCCAAGGTCACACAGCTAATGAGTATCAAGTGTCTGAGGTGAGATTTGAACTTGGGTCCTCCTGACTACTGCACTGGTGCTCTATCCACTGCACCACCTAGCAGCCTCCACACATCAGGCTTAACTTTCTATACAATTGCCTCATAGATAAATTTGGGGGCACCTTTCTATGTCCATCTCTCCCAGCTTGTTCCCCAACATAAATTTGACATTTTGACTAAAACATTGTAGTTTTTAATTCTTATGCTATTTTAGTTTTTAGTTCTCGGCAGCCACATTTCCTCCCCCTCTAGCCATATATCCACTTCTTCCCCACCAGATCCTTGGACTCTGTTCTTAGATCTTCCCGATCACTATAACCCAACCCAGTGCCACTTGCCCATAAGCTTTCTAACTCCCCTTTATGTATTGTTTTCTCCCTCGAGAATGTAAGGTCGTTAAGGGCAAGGATCAGCCAGTGACCTGATATTGTCCTCCCTGGCAACATTCCACATATAATGCTTGTATCAAAATATCCCTCATGACATTATGACTGAGTACAATTTGGTACTTTTGCAAATGAAAATGTGTCTGGCTTATTCTTTCCCTGCCTACCCCTCCCCATCACCAGAATAAAAAAATTAACCTTGATATTTTACTGTGTACCTCACTGTCTTGATAGTTCTATTTCCACAACATTTCTCATATACATTCCCTTCTCTCTACTTATACAGTTACCAGTGAAATTCAGAGTTTTATCACCTCTTATCCAGACTATTGCAATAGCCTCCTAATTAGGCTCCCTGCTTCAAGTCTTTCCCCACTATAATCCATCCTATATTCGGTTGCCAGTGATTTTCCTCAAGCCCATGTTTAATTTCTCCCCATTTGCCCCACTCATTAAACTCCAGTGGCTCCCTATTAACTTTAGGACCACATGTAAACTAATTTATTTGACATTTAAAACTGTTTGTAACTTGCCCTCTTCCTATATTTCTAATCTTAGATGTTATTCTCCTTCATACACAATGTGGTCGTGTCATATGAACCTACTTGTTGCTCTTCATATATTCCTCAAACATGTTCCCAAATTCTGTCCTAGACCATCTCCTCTTCCTCTACAACACGCAACATTTGACATGGTGACAAGATAAGCACTTGATAAATGCCTTATCTAATATATAATCTCTCTTTGTCACCTCATCATCTCCCATGGTTTATATCATCTCTGTGTGGATGACTCTCATATCTAAATAGAGACCCCATTTCTATTCTGAGCTTCAATCTCATATCCCTAAATGCCTACTGGATGTTTCATATGGGATATCCCAAAAACACCTTCAACCCAACATGTTAAACTTGAATGTAATATCTTTCTCCCTAAATCTTTCCTAATTCTCTCAAAGGTGTCATGATTCATCCAGACTCCAAAATTCATTATTTGTGTAATAAATAAAAAAGGAGTCCTGGACACCTCACTTGCTTTTATCCCACATATCGTATTTCTTCCTCTGCCACTCTAATTTGGTTTTCAAATCATTTCTAGATATCAAAAAAAGTCCAACACCTCTTCCTTTATCTCTTCCATAAATTCTGGTTGGATTTGTGCCCAAGCTGTGTTTTTCTTTGAGGGTTTGCTTGTTGATGTTTATAATCATTCTCTTTTAAATTTTTGTCTTGAGATTCCTTTGAGATTCACCATAATAATTCTTTATGGTAGGATTTTTTTTTTGTTTGCTTATTTTTCAGCTTACTTTTTGATGTTAAACTTTATGTTTTAAACATATGTTTGGACAGAATTGTAGTCCTCTTGGGTGCTTATGCTGTTTTTTGGGGAGTTAGGGAGAAATTGTGTGTTGTTTTATTCCAGTTCTCAGGGACAGGTTGGGGCCCTGCTACAATTCCTAAAGTAATGTGATCTGAGGCAAAATCTTCTCATTTCCCTCCTTGTCTGAAATTTGCAAGTCCCTGACCCTTGTTTGGGTCTGCCCAAGACCTCTGTGAACTTGTCCCTGGTTGGAAGTTTCTGTGGATTCATGATGTATACAGCCACTATTAGCCTACTGAGAGATTCTGCAGGTTCAGAGCTAGTGAACTGCAGGGTTCTCTTTGGTGCAGAATTCCTGTACTGAGTATTCCACTGCTTGCTTTTGCCTGAGTTGGAGGTTAGAACTGAGTGCCTGCTGTTTTTGCAGGATCAGAATCTTATAGCTACTGTTGCCTTATTAACTTGTTCCTAACTCGGTACACAGCTAGAGTCTGTGACCTCTTCCTTCTGGCACTTCTAGTAGCAGGTTGCCTCCGCAGTCATCCTCAAATCTGTTACTTGGAACTGGGTAGTGAGCCACAGAGCTGCCAGATGGTCCCTATTCCTGCAGCTTGCTCTAGTTTAGGGATTTGCAGGACCTCTGCCTCAGTGCTCCCTGGTGCAAAGCCTAGAATTCTTTTTAGTTCCTTTGTGCTGGAATACTCTTCATGATATTTCCTGATCAGATCTTGTTTCAGTGTCTGCAGAACTCTTTGTCTGTCTCCTTATGCTAACCTGGGCTGAAAAATTACTCTTTATCATTTTTTCTTAGACTTCACATTCAGTATTTGGAATGTTACACTTTCTATGCCTTTGTGGCAGAGGTATAGTAAAGGATTGGATTGTGTTTCTTCTTGCTACTCTGTCATTTTGACTCCACCTTTCTCTTATTCCACATATCCAGTCAGTTTCCAAATCTTGCCATTTATACCTTCACAACATTTCCTGTATGTACCCCTCTTCTTTGACTTACACAGCTATCACCTAAATTTCAGCCCTTTTCATTTCTTTCCCAGATTATTGCAACAGCCTTCTAATTCTTTCCATTCCAACCCATCCTGTAAATGGCTGCCAAATTAATTTTCTTTAAATGCAGATCAAATCATGTGACCCCTCCCTAATTCTTTTTTCAAGCCCTATAGAACTAAACTCCTATCTGTCTTTCTAGCTTTTCATTTAACATTAGTACCTCCCTTGAATTATGCAATTCAGTCAAATTACCCTTCTTTTTTTTCTTCACAAAAATAGACTCCATATCCTTTCTTCTGCCTTTGTTTTGGTCAGCTCATGTGCTTGGAATGCACTTTCTCTTTGTCTCACCTCCACCTCCTCCTCTTTTCTTTTAAGGTGCTGCTCAAGCACTGTTTTCTACTTGAATCCTTTCCTGTTTCTCCCAGTCCATAGTTTCTTGCTCTCAAACTAACTTATTTAACTACTTTGTTAAATAATTCATTTAATAAACATGTATTAAGTACCTACTATGCAGCAGGCACTGTGCTAAGGACTGAGGAGACAAAGAAATCATGAGGGTCCCTGCACCTAAGGGAACTCATAATTTAATGGAGGAAGATAACATTTAAAATGGAACTGAAGGGTGTAGAGGGTAGGGTGCCTGGTGTGGTGGTATGATAAAGTCCTGCGGGCAAGGTGGGAAATGATCTAAAAAGGTATGAGCTACAGAGTTGATTTCATGTCTCAGAATTACAACTTTCTGAAGATCATGAAATCTAGGAGGTTAGATGGGCAGGGAATGATGAAATGAATTCCCATCAGTAGCCTCCTTAAATTGTGGAGGATTGTTAAGGAGCTCTCTAATAACTTAACCTCCACCCTCTCAAATCAGAGGGAGGAGAGGCTCTGGGGTAGAAGGAACTGAGAAGGTGAAAGCTTCAGAGCTGATTTCATCTTACAGAAAAAAATTATTTCTGAAGAATATGAAATTCAAGGAATCAGCTGGGTAGAAAATGATATATTTTGTGAGTGATATATTTGCATAGATTTATATTTCTTAGTTTTATGCTGAATTTGTTTTCATGAATACTAATTGTTTCTCCCATTAGAATATAAACTTCTTGCAAATAGGGATAATTTTATTCTTTGTACTTTTATCCCCACCACATAGCACAATGCCTGACACAGAGAAGGCACTTAATATATTTATTTGTGGATTGAATGATGACATCTCTCATCACCTTCCCTTGGCATTGACTGTATCTTGCGCCTAGAAAGTTTTCCTTCTCACCCCTGTCTTTAAGAATCCCAAGATTCACCCCAACCAGTGCCATACCAATAAAACTATCAAAATTATTTTATAGCACTGGAAAAAAATAATAACAAAATTCATCTGAAAGAATAAAAGGTCAAGGAAATCAAGGGAATCAATGAAAAAAATGTGAAGGAAGGTGGTCTAGTCATACCAGATTTCAGATTTCAAACAGAATTTTAAAGCAGTAATCATCAAAGCAATCTGGTACTGGCTAAGAAATAGAGTGGTGGATCAGTAGAATAGATTAGGCACGCAATACATTATAGTAAATGACCATAGTAATCTAGTATATGATAAACCCAAAGATCTAAGTTTTTAGAACAAAAAAATTATTATTTGACAAAAACTGCTGGGAAAACTGGAGAACAATACAGCAGAAACTAGGTATAGATCAACATCTCATACCATATACCAAGATAAGGTCAAAATGGGTACGTGATTTAGCCATAAAAGGTAATAGCATAAGAAAATTAGAAAAGCATGTAATAGTATATCTGTCAGATACATGGGTAAAGGAAGAATGTAGGAGCAAATGATATAGAGAGCATTACAAAATATAAAGCAGAAAATTCTGATTATGAAGAATTAAAAGATTTGGCAAATGAAATCAATGAAACCAAATTTAAAAGGAAAGAAGAAAACTGGGGAAAAATTTACAACAGGTATCTCCAATAAAGTCCCAATTTCTTAAATATATAGACAACTGAGTCAAATTTATAAGAGTACAAGTCATTCATCAATTAATAAATGATCAAAGGATATGAACAGACAGTTTTCAGTCAAAGAATTCAAAACTGTCTATAGTCAAATGAAAAAAATGCTCTAAATCACACTACTGCTTAGAGAAATGCAAATTAAAACAACTCTGAAGTCTCACCTCATACCTATCAGATTGACTGATGAAAAATGAAAATGATAAATGTTGGAGGGGATGTGGGAAAACTGTTGCAATAATACACTGTTGGGGGCATTGTGAAGTGGGCCAACCATTATGGAGAGCAATTTGGAGCTATGACCAAAGGACATCAAACTGTGCATACCGTTTGATCTAGCAATACCACTGCTAGGTGTATGTCTCACGCAGAATTAAAAAGGGAAAAGAATCTATTTGTACAAAAATATTTATAGCAACTCTTTTTGTGGTATCTCTTAACCAGTTCTTAATTGGAAATGAAGATGTCCATCAACTGGGGAATGACTGAACAAGTTGTGCTTATGATGAAATAGTATTGAGCAGGATGACTTCAGAAAAACCTGGCAAGACATATGAACTGATGCAAAGCAAAGCAACAGAACAGGAGAACATTATACACAGTAGCAACAGTATTGTACAATGAAGAATTGTGAATGACTTAGCTATTCTCAGCAATACAGTGATCAAAGACAGTCCCAAAGGACTCATGATGAAGTATGCTATCTGCTTCCAGAGAAAGAACTGATTGTCTGAATACAGACTGAAGCATGCTGTCTTTCACCCTTCCTTCCTTCCTTCCTTCCTTCCTTCCTTCCTTCCTTCCTTCCTTCCTTCCTTCCTTCCTTCCTTCCTTCCTTCCTTCCTTCCTTCCTTCCTTCCTCCCTCCCTCCCTCCCTCCCTCCCTTCCTTCCTTCCTTCCTTCCTTCCTTCCTTCCTTCCTTCCTTCCTTCCTTCCTTCCTTCCTTCCTCCCTCCCTTCCTTCCTTCCTTCCTTCCTTCCTTCCTTCCTTCCTTCCTCCCTCCCTTCCTCCCTTCCTTCCTCTCTCCCTCCCTCCCTCCTTCCATTTATTTGTTTGAACCCTTTTGTACAATATGACTAATATGGAAATATTTTACATGATTGCACATGTATAACTTATATCAGATTGTTTACTATCTCAGGGAGTGGGTAGAGGATGGAGGAGGGAAGGATAGAATTTGGAACTCAAAACTTTAAAACATATTAAAAATTACTTTAGCATGTAATTGGGGAAAAAACAAAATTTTATTTAAAAAAAGACACCCTCAAATTTATAAGAATACAAATCATCCCTTAATTGATAAATGGTCAAAGGATATGGAAAGGCAGTTTTTAGATGAAGACATTAAAGCTATCTATAGTCATACGAAAAAAAGCTCTAAATCACTGTTGACTAGAGAAATGTAAATCAAAACAGCTCTGAGGTAACACATCAAAGTGTCAATTTGGCTAACATGACAAAACAGGTAAATGATAAAAGCAAGAAAAGATGTGGGAAAATTGGAACACTAATGCATTGTTGGTGGAGTTGTGAACTGATCCAATCACTCTGGAGAGCAAGGAGCAACTATGCCCAAAGAATAAAAATATGAATACCCTTTGACCCAGCAATACTGCTTCTGGGGCTCTTTCCTAAAGAGATCATACAAATGGGAAAGGGACCCACATGCATTAAAATATTTATCTAGCTCTTTTTGTAGTGGCACAAAATTGGAAATTTAGGGGATGCCCATTAGTTGGGGAACGGTTGAACAAATTGTGGTATGTGAATATAATGGGATACTATTGTGCTATAAGAAATGATGAGCAGGCCAACTTCAGAAAAATCCTGGGAAAACTTATGCAAACTGATACTGAGTGAAGTGAGCAGAATCAGGAGAACATTGTACACAGTAACAGCCACACTGAATGATGACTAACTTTGACAGACTACTCCAAAAGATTCGTTATGGAAAATGCTGTTCACATCCAGAAAAAGAACTATGGAATCTAAATGCAGATCAAGGCATATTATTTGCTCCCTCTCTCTCTGTGTCTCTCCCTCTGTCTGTGTCTCTCTGTCTCTCTGTCTCTCTGTCTCTCTGTCTCTCTCTCTCTCTCTCTCTCTCTCTGTCTCTCTCTCTCTCTGTCTTCCCCCCCCCTTCTTGTGATTTCTCCCATTGGTCCTAATTCTTCTTTGCAACATGACTAATGTGAACATAGGTTGAATATGAATGTATATGTAGAGCCTATATCAAATTACATACTGTTGAGTTGAGGGAAGGGAGAAATGGGGAGAAATTTTGGAACTCAAAATCTTATAGGAGTGAACATTGAAAACTAAAAATAAATAAAGTTATTTTAAGAAATAAAATTAAACAAAAGAAAAAAAATTCACCCCAAGTGTCACCTTTTTCAGGAGGCCTTTCCCCATTCTAGTGCCTTCTCCTCTCTGGTTAACTTGTATCTATTTTGTATATATTTTATACACACATATTCTTCTTGTCCCCTCCTTTGTTTATACTTTAAAAATCTTTTATTTTTTTCAATTAAATTTAAAAATTATTCTTAACATTCATTTTTTTAAAAGTTTGAGTTCCATATTCTCTCTCTCCCTTCATCCCTTCCCCCTCATTGAAAAGGCAAGCAATTTTATATAGTTTATACACATGGAGTCATGTAAAACACATTTACATGTTAGTCATTTTGTGAAAGAAAACATAGACAAAAAAGAAAACCCGAGAAAAATAAAGTAAAAGTTTGCTTCAATCTACATTCAGACTCCATTGAGGTGATCATCTTAAGTCATTTGAAATTATGTTAAATCATTGTGTTGTTGAGAAAAGCTAAATTATTCACAGCTGATCATGGTATAATACTGCTGCTGCTGTGCATGCTATATTATATTCTTCTGGTTCTGCTCACTTCACTTCTTAACAGTTTATGTAAGTCTTTCCAGGTTTTTCTGAAAGCATCCTACTTGTCTTTATAGCACATTAGTATTCCAATACAACTTATTCAGTCATTCCTCAGTGAATGGGCAGCCCCTCAGTTTCTAGTTTTTAGCCACCACAAAAAAGAGCTGTTATAAATAATTTTGTACATGTAGGTCATTCTCCCTACCACACCCCCTTTTTTATTCTCTTTGTGTTACATACCTAGTAATGGTATTGCTAGATCAAAAGGTATTCACGGTATACCATGTATACTTTTTGGCATAGTTCCAAATTGCTCTACAGAATGGTTGGATTAGCTCACAGCTCCACCAATAATGAATTAGTGTTCCAACTCTCCCACATCTTCTCCAACATTTATCATTTTCCTGTTTTGTCACGTTAGCCAATCTGATAGAAGTGACGTGGTACCCCAGAGTTGTTTTGATTTGCATGTCTCTAATCA
Organism: Bettongia penicillata ogilbyi; assembly: GCA_023548195.1. Lineage (NCBI taxonomy): Eukaryota > Metazoa > Chordata > Mammalia > Diprotodontia > Potoroidae > Bettongia > Bettongia penicillata. The sequence goes on from JAJHZJ010000365.1 coordinate 1,933,334, forward strand.
ATAGTGATTTAGAGCATTTTTGATGATTGTAGATAGCTTTAATTTCTTCCTCTGAAATTGCCTGTCCACGTCCTTTGACCATTTATCGCTTGGGGAATGACTTGTTTTCTTGTAAATTGACTCAGTTCTCTTTATATTTTAGAAATGCGACCTTTATCACAGATACTATTTGTAAAAAATTCTTTCCCTACTAATCTTGGTTGCATTTATTTTTAATTTAGTTTTATTTATTAGCTCAATAGTTTTCTTAATTTCAATTTTGTTAATCTCTCCTTTAGTTTTCAGTGTTTCTAATTTGGTATTTACTTGGGGATTTTCAGTTTGTTCTTTTTCTTGCTTTTTCAGCTGCATGCCCAATTCATTGATCTCCTCTTTCTCTATTTTATTCATGTAGGCATTCAAAGATACAAAACTTCCCCTAAGAAGCTGCAGTATCCCATAAAATTTGGTAGGTTCTCATCTTATCATTCTCTTCAATGAACTTGTTGATTGTTTCTATGACTTGTTTAACTCACTCATCTTTAGGATTAGATTATTTAGTTTCCAATTAATTTTTGGTCTGTCTTTCCATGGTTTTTTATTACATATAATTTTTATTGCATTATGATACAAGAAGGATGCATTGACCATCTCTGTCTTTCTGCACTGGATTGTGAGGTTTTTATGCCCTAGTACATGGTCAATTTTTGTATACGTGCCATGTACTATTGAGAAAAAGGTATATTTCTTTCTATCCCAGAGAGCCCCACCTCAGCAAACCAAGAGGAGATCTTCAACCTCAGGGGAGTGGAGCCCGCAACCGCCAACACCAGGAACCCAGGCATGCCTCACCACCCCAGGGGAATCAGGAAAACACCAGTGCAGATGAGTTCACCAACCACTGAGCTTGCCTATGCTCTAGTTCAGTAGAGGAGACTAATTGTGGCCAGACCATCCCTCAGTGGTTGGTCTCTGAGACACCTCTGGTCCTGCACTGGTCCCCTTCAGCCACAGCAAGAGGCACCCCCACTTTGGGATCTTCCTAGCCTCACAGGCTGAGACTGTTTGCCCCTTTGGCTGATCCCACTGTTCCAGGATTTCTTCTTGACTTCCCTGACTTTCCTTGACTTTCTGAATTTGGTCTGGCACATTTTCTAGGCCATTGTGGAACTGGGTGCATTATATGAGCTGGGCAAAAATATTGACTCTCAATACTTCAGCTGGACTCTACCTCTCAAGAAAAACATTTTATAAAGTATGGTATAAACCTTCCCCTCTTTCTGACTTCCTTATTACTACTGAGGGTTCCACTATCCTCCTGGTTACCCAGGCTTGCAAGCCACATGTCATCCTCCACTCTTCATTCACCCTTTCACACTCTATGTAACAGTCTGTTGACAAGGCCTCTCACTGTATTTTTGCAATATGTCTCACATATATTCCATTCTATCTCTTAATACTGGTACCACTGTGGCTCAGGTCTTTATCACTTAACAGTTGGACTCCTGCTGGTTGGCTACTGCCTGCCAGTTGGTTTGCTACCCACAAGTTTCTTCCCACTCTAATCCACGCTCCCCTCAGCTGCCAAAATGATCTTCCTAAAGCACAAGTATGACCTCCTCCCTTGCTCCATACTCATTAAACTTTAGTGGCTCCCTATTACCTCTCCAGGATCAAATATAGAATATTTTATTTGGTGTTCAAAGCCATCCATAATCTGTCCACCCAACACCTTTCCAATATTCTTATATCTTATACCTCTTTCCCCTTATTACAGTCCTGTGACATTGGCCTTCTCAGCAAGAAACTCCATCTCCAGTTAGGACATTTTTTACTGGCTCTCCATATGCCTCGAATGTTCTCCCCTTCATCTCTGCCTTCTGGCTTTTCAAGTTTCCTTGGTTTCTTTAAAGTCACACTCAATAATCACAGGTTTTTTTTGTATGGAGCCTTTTCTGTTTTCACTTAATTCTTATACCTTTATCTCCCTCATAAGATGATGACCTTCTTGACAGTAGGGACTACCATTTGCTCTTTTTCATGTTCCTAGCTCTTAGTACATAGTAGGTGCTTAATAATGTTATCATTTTATTAATAAACAGATATGGTCCTTCTTCTGCCTTTTCTTCTTCCCCTGTTCCTGCTCCTACTTCTTCTTCCCCAAAGAGTTTATATTCTGGCTCGGAATGGGTCCTATTAGCCTAATATTCCAGCTGGTGAGAGTCCACATCTTTCACCAAAAAGATTAGTCCCACTATATTTCATTGACCTTGACTATTAACAGATCTGCTTCAACTTCACTGTGGCCAGGACTTGATTAGAGCCACGACTCAAAAGCCAATCAAAGAACCATTAAGAGGAGAAACATCTGTGCCAATGATTACACCAACCTCCTACTCTGGCAGCCAGTACCAGTTTTTTCTGCCTATTTCAGTCCTGGACAGACATAGTCAATTGTATTTGCAAAACACCCTGTTGACATGAATGAATGCTCTAGTAAGGAAGTAGAGCCTCTGTATCTATTCAAAGCTGAGGGTAGCAGGTCCCAAAGAGTTAGGCAGGTCAAAGGCTGTAGCTGTGGGATCTACATCATTTCTTACTCCTCTACTCTTCTGTTCTCTTTCTCTGCCCCTTTCCCACCCTATACTCTTAGGAAGTTGAGACCCAGAGGGAAGTGTGACTTGCTCACAGTCACCCAGCAAATCAGAGCTGGGACTAGACCTGGGTCTCTTGACCCCCAGTCTGGATCAACTGCCACTAACCTATCCTGCCCCCAAATTCTCCATGGGCAGTTAGTTTGTTCCTGTATCTGGTGGAAGACAAATGCTCATCAGGAAAATTGTGTATCACTCTGAAAATTCTCTGGAACTGGCAGTGAATGGGTGTTACCTTCCCTGCAATGTGTTTGCTACCCAGAATGGCTAGTGCTGCACTGCCCTGAAATTTTGACATACTATCTTTATAAACCTTAATCTCTTGGATGCTTGAACAATTCACCCTACTCACCCACTTCTAGCAATTTGCTTTTGCTGGAAAACTCTTATCTCCTGGAAGAAGTCTCAGTCTCCATCTGGCCTCCCTCACATCCCCCTCCCTCACCTTCCCTGAGATATTAAAATGGGAGTGTGGTACATGGTGATGGATGAGCTCTGCTCCCATCATTCACTACCTCTTCTGGCTTGGAGTAAATATTTACTTTTTGCTGCACAAGAACAATGAGATTTCATGCAGGAGATGGATGTTTAGTGTATATAGAATATCATGCTTGTCTAAATCCTCAGTACATGTTCCATTCATTTCCCCTTCTCTCCTGAGGGCAGGGAAGAAAGGTATGTCTTTTGAACTTTCAGAGGATGCTCAGCAGAGGTTTGTGGGTTGTTGAATCTGATCACTAGAACTCTTTTGGGCCAAAGGACCAATAGCAGTGTTTCTATTGATAACTGGAGCTTCTTTGCTCAGGAACCTCCTGGTGCTCATTGTTTCACAACACTGTCTCAACTGTCAAAATACAGGACTGCTTTTCTATGGCCTGTGAAGCTGCAAATTTATGAAAAACTGACTGCCAGGAGGCTACAGTTGCTGACTCCTCCTTTTTCTCACTCCATTGCTCTTGCTGCCTATCTCTTTTGCCTCCTCTCCATTCCATCTTTTCTCATTCTCTCTCTGCTCTCCTCTCCTCTCCTTTCCATCTCTCCTCTCCTCTTCTCCTCCTCTCTCCTCTCCTTTTCTTTACTCCTCTTGATCTTTCTTCTCCCTTTCCCCCACCTTGTCTCTCCTCTTCTTCCCCCTCTCCATCTTTTTTCTTCTCTCTTTTTCATCTTTCCTCTCTATCTTTCCCTTCCTTTTCTCCTTTCCTTCTCCCTTCTTCTGTCCTCTATGTTTCTTTCCTTCTCCCCTCCCTTCTTTCTTCTTTCCATTGGTAACAGGAATATAGGGCTCAGAGTGAAAAATGAAAGAACATCTTACATGAAAGGAAAGGTAAAAATGTCTTTGTCGGTGGTCTCCAATCTTTATCCATGGAGATAGGATTATGGGTCATTCCATTCATTCAGCAGCGTTTAGTGAGAGTCTATTAGGTTCAAAGCATCATGCTAGTTGCTGGGAGGTCAATGAAACAGATTCTGTCTTCCCAGAGTTTACATGTTCCTGTTATTTACTGATAATTTGTTCATTCAGTCAACATTTTGAAATTTCTTCTCTTTGCATGATCTTTTCTTAGGCATTTTGTCTGCCATATAAGAAGAAGCCATTGTCATTGTCTTTAGGGAGCTTATAGTTGAATTTATGATAGAAGCAGTGAACTAGGACACTAATAACCATGCAGAATATGGAAATGCTCAAGAAAAGTACAATAAACCATGTTCTAAGAGAGGCAGGATCTTGTAGTAGGGAGAGACCTGGGTTGAGTGTCAGAAGACCTGGGTCCAGAAAGAGTTACTATTGCTATTAGCTTTGCAAGGAGGTAGAGATGACAAAGCCCTACTCTCTTATTTTTATTAGCCCAATATATTGATATTGGCATTCTGAAATCTCCACTTCCCAAGTTCCTAGTCTCCCTGGAGAGTATGTGGTGTTGGTGGTGCTGGAGGGGTTAGTAGTTGGGAGTGGAGGGGAATGGCCTTCATTTCTTCTAAATGCTCATCATTAAGCAAACACATTTGAATTGTGGCAATCGACTCAGTGGAAATCTGAGCCCAGCCCAACCATTTGCACATTTTTGCGCCTCACTGAGTTATGGAATTGATTTCCTCTTGTTATATAACACTGCTTAATGCGCAGATCCTATTGTTGGCCGTGGGTGACTCTAACCGCTCCAGCAGCAGCTTATTAACTGATTGCTACTGATTGTGTTACCCTGTGTTAGAGGAAGTAATCAGCCCTCACTTCACTACAAGCCAGTCTATGGCTGTAGAAATGACTTACTCATACTGGAAGAGGACGGGATACTCAGGGTTGTTGTTTAAGACATGAGCTAGTGGCCTCTGTCTTGTCACATTACTCACTTTGGTTGCCTAAGGGAAGACAAGACTTTGGCCTGGTAGAATTAAATTCTAGGGTTGGGGTAGAATGAGGATGAGGCAGCTCTGTACTGGAAAGTGTTGCATTTGGAGTTTAATTAATGGATTTAAAGACCCAAAGTGTTTTTTGGTCAGATTGATATGTGACTTAGTCTCTTACATAGTAGGTGCTTAATATATGCTTTCTGAATTGAAATAGAATTGAATTAATATACTATTCATCATCTACCTGTTTTCTTTAAAACCAATCTATTTTTTCCTAATTAATATCTATCTCTTCTCATTGTATATTTTTGATATCAGTTTTGCAATCTTCTTGCTTGCATTTAATATTATACTAGATTGAATATAGGACATTATCAAATTTACTAGACCTCTAAATACAGTCCTGTCCTTAAGATGAGATTTCTGTGAATAATATATATATCACAATACTTTATATACCTGTATATAAATATGTATCTGTATACGTGCAATGCACATATGTAAATATGTGTGTGTGTGTATATATATATATATATATATATATATATATATATGTATATATATGGAGACATACACACGTATTTGTGTGTATACATACACACCAAAAATAATACTGATTGTAAACCCCAGTACTCAGATTATATACAAGCCAGATTATAAAACTAAAGTCTAGCCTACATTCCAACCAACTATTAGATTAATGAGAGACATCCTGGCAATGTGGACAGAGAGTTGGCCTTGAAACCAGGATTGTTTGAATTCAATATGTTGGGGCTTGAATTCAAATTATCCCGATTACCCTTGGCAAGTAACCCAGTCCCTCAGGGCTGAGGCAACTCTCTAACATTATAAACTGCAGAGAAGATGCTGATTTACATTGGTGAGGGAGTTCCCTCTGATAGTTCTGTGGAGTCACAAGTCCAGTCTCTATCTTTTAGCCCTATGTTACATCAAAAGTGCTGTTGTTTCATTGTTTGCAACCTTATTTTATTTTTTTTGCAGTGATACTGAATAGTTTGCCATTTCCTTCTCCAGTTCATTTTATAGATGGGGAAACTGAAACAAATTGGGTCAAGTGACTTGCCCAGGGTTACACAGCTAGGAAGTGTCTGAGGCTAGTTTTGAATTCAGGAAGATGTTTTGCTGACTCCAGGCCCAGCCTTCTATCCATTGTATCACTTGAGGTGGGCCAATAATGGAAGGAGATCTATGTTGTCCCTTGACTAGTCCTGCTATGGCTTATATTTCTTCCGCTTAGACTAATGAGGAGAAATCACAGGTAGATACTCTGTACTTATGGGCCTCATTTGCTATTCTCTCTAAAACACTTGGGAGAAGAGGAGATCAAGAAGAATATTTTGTGCTCTTGGACTAGGAAGAAAAAACAAAGGATTCACTGCAGTAGCAAACCATCTTGCTCATTAATGTGGCCAGAATGTAAGCTTCCTTCCTATGTCCTTCTGACCGACCACCAGTGGAAGCCCTTAACCATTCCGTATCTCACCATCTCCTAAGCACACAGTATTAAAGCCTGCATGTTTGTGAGATTTATTGAAAACAAATTAGGTTAAATTTATTGCGAATTATTGATTTCACCATTCAAAGGTTAATGAGGTTTGCTCCTTCATTCAGCACTTCTGCTCTAGGGAGAATAATGAGATTGCCTGAAGACACAAACCATTCAATTAAAATAAACAGATGACTCCAACATATATCATGGCTATATCTGATGTTCTCTCTCTCTCTCTCTCTCTCTCCCCCTCCTATCTCCGTCATTCTCTCCCTCTCTCCCTCCTTCAACCCCATTCCCATCCTCCTTTACTTCTCTGGTGATTTTCATTTTTTAATTTGAACAGATGATTAAGTTGATTCCAGGTAGCACCATGAAAAACGTTCGATTTTTCCTTTTAAGACTATTATGTAGATTAGTAGGGATGTCCTACCACATCTATCAGGATTCCTTCCTTTTGACACTTTTAAAGACACCCTGGTGTCTTAATGGTAGAAATGTAGATGGATTGATGCTCAATTTGGCACAAAAGACTGACAGGATAGTCTAATTACATTATTAGAAGCAACAGGCAAGAGGAGACTGAAGATTTATTAGGCTTGCCAACTTGTGATTGTTCTCCTGTTTTCCAGTTTAGTTATCCCTGCTAATCAAGGACTATGTAGCTCACTAAATTGTGAAGAAATTGCTTTGTAAACCTGTAAACCACCATTCAATCCCAGCTACTTTTACATATAATGTAAATATAAAATACATGACATAAATCATATTATATTAGATCATATTATATATGTCACATCGTATCATGTTATATATTATTATTGCTAATTATAACTACAACCATAATCTTAGATTTCTCAGAAGTATTGCAGGACTTCTAATAGAATGTAAACTACTTTAGGGCAAGTCATATTTTGTTTTTGTCTTTGTGTCACTAGTACCTAGCTCAGTGACTGGCTTATAGTAGTCATTTCGTAAGTGTAAGTGAACTGAATTAGCCTGATTCTCATGTGACAGAAATGGAATCCATCTCCAGACCCATACTTTCAAAACTTTTCAGCTTTTTGCATAGTATATAGTAAGTGCCTAATAAATTCTTGTTGATCGACTGGAATCCGACATTGTAGACAGAGCTCATATTTTTATGGTACTTTGTAGAATGTAAAAACCTTTTGAGGGAAGAGGCTATTTATTTTTTGTCTTTGTGTTCCAGTGCCTCACATCATGACTAGCACATAGTAGGTGCTTAATAAATGTTTATTGATTAATATATAGTTTGCTAATTGTCCTCTTCAAAATAAACCCATGTAAGTCAATAATGTAAGTTCTAATATTCTGATATTTTACATTCGAGGAAATTGAGGTTCAGAACTGAGATGACTTGCCCACAGTTGGAGTTAGTGATAAAATTAAGAATGGAATTCACATCATCTGAATCCAAAGCCAGTGGCCCTTTTGCCATGCCAATCTGCATTATTGCTATATCATGTTGCCTTACCATACTCTCTTCATGGAACCCAGATGCCACACAGAATTCTGCAGGAAGAAGTATAGATAATATTCATTTGGGAGTCGTGTAGGTCAGTGTGGTCATCCTTTGAGTTCCAGGAGTACACAGTTTCGACTGAAATAGCAGAAAAACTTTGCATCAGGACAGCATGGCTGCTTTCCATGACCTCTGACTGAGGAAGCTGAGATGCTTAAAAAGACAGGAGGACCCAGAGTTGCTGACTGCTAGATATGTCAGCATTTGATACACCTCAAATTGGCATTAACCATCCGGCCTCCCCAGTGGAACAAGGTACTGAAACTAACCAACCATTTAGATGTTCAACAACAAAGTGATCCCATGGGAAAATATAACTCTTCAGGAGCATTATGTGGTTCTGCAGGAAAAATCACAGATGCCAAACAATGGTGAAATAGAAGGATAGGGTTCCTGTGAAAGGATGATAGTTAGATACTCTGGGTAGAATTGAAAACACTTCAATTTTATACAGCATTGCCACTGACTCTATAGTTATGTTCCTTTCCAAACAGGGTTGATTTCCTGAAAATAAGGCCTATTATCCACCACTGGAAGTTGGTGTAGTGGAAAAGAACTTGAGATTTAGAGTCTGAAGACCTGGATGAATCCTCACTTTCTTCATAAGATGGGGATGATAGTTTGTTGTTCATTAGTTATTTTTTAGTTGTGTCTAACTCTTTTGTGACCCATTTGAGTTTTCTTGGCAGACATACTGGAGTGGTTTGCCATTTTCTTCTCTGGCCTGTTTTACAGATGAAAAAACTGAGACAAGCAGGTCTAAGTGACTTGCCCAGGGTTACACAGCTGATAAGTGTCTGAGGCCAGAGCTGAACTCAGGAAAATGAGTATTTCTGATTCTAGTCTTGGCACTCTATCTACTGAGCCATGTAGCTGCCCTGGGGGGTGATAATACTTGTGCTAATTCAAGTGTTTCCGAGACAGCAGAGGGTAGTGAAAGCATCACTGGATTTGGAGTTAAAGGATCCAAGTTTTCACCTCAGTTCTGGCACTTGTTTTCTGAGTGACTTTGGAAATGTCACTTAACTTTTCTGAATCTCTCTCCTCATCTGCAAAATGAGGGAATTGGATTTGAAAACCTATAGTCCTTACATCTCTAAAATGAAATGTAATCCTGATTTTGTGGAGCTAGGTAAGCAGGATAAGACATTTTCTTATCCTGAGAAAGAGAATGTTAGATATTCATCAGTTTAACAATGTAAAAAAAATTTGTCCTATCCAGAGCTATAGGACTCAGAATCAGGAGATTTGGATTCCACTCCTACCTCTGAGAGCTGGGCCTGTAGTCAGGAAAACCTGAGTTCAATTACGGTCTCAGACACTTACTAGTTGTGTGACCCTGGACAGCCGCTTGAACTCTATCTGCTTCACTTTTCTCATCTGTAAAATGAGGATGATAATAACAATGATGATAATGATGATGATGATAAAAGTACCTAACTCCCAGGATTATTATGAAGATAAAGTGAAATAATACTTGTAAAGAGATTTGCAAATTTTAGAGCATTATATAAATGCTTGCTCTGATTTCTAATGGGGCAGCTAGGTGGTGTAGTGGAAAGAGCACGGGGTTTGAAATCAGGAAGATTCATTTTGTTGAGTTCAGATTTGGCCTCAACACTTACTAGTTTTGTGACTGTGAGCAAGTCACTCAACCCTGCTTATTTCAATTTCGTCATCTGTAAAATGAGCTGGAGGAGGACATGGTGAACCGCTCCAGTATCTTTGCCAAGAAAACCCCAAAATGGGTCACAAAGAGTTGAAAATGGCTGAAACAATAATGGCAAGAACAAAGTATAACTAATAGCTGCTGCTGATGGATCAGTCATTTCTTTAGGTTATACTATAGATGTATGTTTGTCCTTCGTTGCTGAAGAAGACCATGCCATCACAGAAATGATGACATGACTTGCACTTGACTTTGTTTTGAGTGAGGGAGGGCTGTGCGGGTCACCAGCCTCACTTCTCCTCCAGAGCCATCTGAAGCCAGTCACCAGATATTCATCAGGATGACTGGAGATGACCCAGGATGAGGCCATTGGGGTTAAGTGACTTGCCCAAGGTGCCACAGCTTGTGAGTGTCAAGTGTCTGAGGTGAGATTTGAACTCAGATCCTCATGACTCCTGCAATAGTGCTCTATCCACTGCACCACTTAGTTTCCTTTTGTACTATAGATAGATACAGATAGAGTGCTGGACCTGGAGTCAGGAAGCCCTGAGTTCAAATCTGACCTCAGACACCAGTTGTGTGACCTTGGGCAAAACATTTAACCTGAATACTTCATTTTTCTCATCTGTAAAACAAATAATCATAGCACCCATCTCCCGGGATTGTTGTGAGGATAAATGAGACATTATTTTTAAAAGTGCTTTTCAAACAATAAAGCACTATTTAAAGGCTAGCTAATATTTCTCCTCTCTGGTCTGAAGGTGCTGAACTAGGCCAACTGTAATGTTCCTTTTATGACCTGCAACATATTTTGTACCATCATGGAAGGAAATGAGAGACTGTTAGGGCCAACTTTGCAGTTAGAAAGACCTGGATTTTAGTTTTATCTGTGGCACCATATGAAAATCACTTAGCCTCCTCAGATGAAGCAATGATCTAAATCAGGTAGAGGGAATTATTACACCAAGAGTTCCCTGCACAGATGAAATCATAGACTCAGATCTAAGAAGAGAAGAAAAAAATAAAAGAAATGGAGTTTCTTTTATGTCTCCAATCAACTGTGATAATTATCACTGGGTGCATGGATCTTTGTAGAGTAGGCCCCATTTAACAGCTGAGCTTCTCAAATGGACCACATCCTATTTGTAGAACACCATATGTTCATTTCCCCACCAAAACATGCTTGTGACGTAGTCTATGATAGCAGTGGTATGTAGTCCATGACAGCACATTTCCCTTTTAGTAGCTGAAGAGACTGAATTATTGAGAGACTAAATAACTTGGCCAATATTTTAGAAAGTTAAGATGTTTACTGACCAGTATCATACTCTGAGCTTCTACATGCCTGTCTTTGAATAAAATCCATTGCCTTTGCCTGCCTCTGGACCATTTTTGTATTGGTCAAAGGCATTAAGAAAAACACCTTGCCTATCATTAGATATGTCACCTTTATAAACACAATATAGTTTGTCTGAATATGGCCCTCTCCACTTTTTCCTTATTGTAGTGCAAAGAGAAAAGGGTATTGTTCCATATAGGTTACCTTTCTCCATTCATTAATATTTTGATTGAAGTCACTCACAGGCACTTTCTCTTGAGTAGAACAGATTAAAGTCTTTACTAACTGGACCCATTTCTTGAAGGAAAGAAAAAACAATGACCCATTTCTCTGATTCACACATTACCCCTTGGCATTGCAAAAAGGGCAAAATTGCAGTTTTCTGCCCTAAATTTTGCCTGATTTCCATTCATCCCACTGCTGCTCACTACCACTGCCTTTTCTCCTTTTGCTTACATGCCCTAGGGTGATGGTGTTCATCCCCCCCAAAAAAGTAATCATATGTTGTGGAAAAACAAAGTTTCACCAAAATGTGGAAAATCTTCAATGCATATTCATGCAAACCCTTACTGCTCATCAGCTACAGCTCCAAACTTCAGTTATTTAATAGCTGCTTTCCATTTTCCACCAAGTGGAAGAGGGCATTAAGAATTGCTCTTGCAGATGAAACAATATGCATTTTACACAATCTAGCATTGTTCCATTTTGTTTGCTATCATCATCTTCTAAATCCTCCTCTGAGCCCTCATTGGATTATGAAGGTCCATCATGATTTGATCTACTGATTGTGCTAATGGAATATAAGCTCTGAAAGGTTCTATCACGTTGGAAAGACTTTGAATTCAGGTTGACAATGGGCCAGCTTGATTATCATGGAGAGCTCATGGGCCACCAGGAGATGATTTTTTTAAGGTGTGAAGGGGCTACAATCTGCATAGCTGGTCATATTGCCTGTACCAATGAAATCAGAGATTTTTCAAAATAGTGAGCAATAACAGCAAACATTAGGTACCTACTGTGTGCAAAGCTATGTGCTGGATGGTAGGATAAAAAACTTAGATGATATGATGTTCCATTCCTCCTAGTGTTTACATTCTAGAGAAAGAATGAGGAAGTAACACAAATAACTGTAAGATGCACCACACTGTAAGTTCCTAAGAGCGTTACAAAATGCAGTGCTATGTAAGGTCCTATAGGTAAGGTTGATATTGAAGTGGGGGCAGTTAGGTTTTAAAGAATGTACAAGATGTCAACAGGCAAAGCATGGGAGAATTGACTTTCCAGGTATAGAGAACAGTGTAAACAGTAGAGGCAGAAAGGGTTGGTCTACATGATTTTTAAGATTTCTTCTAGCCCTAACATGATACATTCTGTATTTTAAGATATATTTCAGCTGTGTAATTTTGTGGTTGCTAATCTAAAGTTAATTCCAACTCTGATATTCTATATTATATGTATTAAGGTCCCTTTCAACTCTAGCAGTCATAGGTTCTGTGAGTCTAAGACGGACTAATTCTTTTTAGCCCTGGAGAGCCACTTTTCAGTCACCGAATCATAGGTAGAAATTACAGCTTTTCTCAGTTGAAGGAAGACTGCTCACCATTTTGATTCTTTTTGCTAAGGCTCTGGGTTATATATTACACTGCTCCAGAAATCTGGGGCAGGATGTCTGGTCCAGAAGAAAGAACTGAATACAAATTCCCAATGTGGTCTGACCAGAGCAGTTTCAGTTGTGGTATTGTTTCTTATGGGTAACACTCGAAAAAGAATTTAGACAATTTGGAATGTGTTGATGTGGGGTTTGATAATCAACTGACAAGGGGGCTAGATATTAAGGTAGAAAGACATGAATAGTATTTACACTGGAGGAGAGGATATTTAGGGAGCATGTGTTTGATTCCTTCTGAAACCAAATAAAAAACCCAAACTGTAGTCTAGCTCTCTCATTTTCCAGATAAAGAACCTGAGGAACAAGGCTTTTATTTGACTTGCTCAGTGTCACACAGGTGGTAGGTCATGGTGGAGGCAGGATGGGGCTTTAACCTCCAGAGATGAGAACTATGATCTGTAAAGGTAAGTTTCAGGACAGCCAGATTTCACTTCAATGAAAGAAAGACTTTCTAGTAAGAGCTGTTTGAAAATGGACCAGGCTGCCTCTGGAGCCAGTGGAGTCCTCATCATTGAAGGATTTCACATGGAAGCTGGAATACCACATGTTGTAGGATATTATAGAGGGATTTCTGCTTAGCTAGGGATTGCTCTGGATATTTTGTGAGGTTTCTTCCAGTCTGAGCTTCTATGTTCCCATGATTCAATGATACTAATGTAATGTGGGACCTTTTCAAGGAGATTACCCCTGCCTATATAGTAGGGGATGTGGTGGGTGCCATTTTAGATAAACTGTACTTACTCAAAGAGGAGCCCAGGCTACACTTAAATTTATTTTCTTTTCTTGGGTAGGTTATCAAGTTGCTTTGCAATTGTGATTAAATGACTAGGCCTCCACACCTCAGGTTGCCAGCCTGGGAAGAGGGAATAGTCTCTGTTTTCTCTTAGGAGATAGTCAATAGCCTCATTGAGCACAAAGGATATTGTACTCCTTTGGGAATGGCATCATGTCTGTATAAGGTGATGAGTTACTGAGCTGACTACTTGGAAAATTATGAGGATATCTTGTCTGGGAAGCCTACTGGGTTAAGTGACTGAGGAAATGATAACTAGTATAATGTAAGGCAGTGATAACCAGTATAATGAGGTCAGGGACTATTGCATTTTCACCCTTGTATCCCTAGGACCTAGCAAAGTACCTTTCACATAATAGGAATTTAGTAAATGCTTTTGAATGAATGAATGTGTATAAATATTACAATTATTACTAGCATAGGCAAACTATGCATTATGCTGAGACCAGGATGGCTATGAACTCTGACAGCCCTCAAGGGTAGGGTATGAAGTAGGGAAATCCTTTCACAGAGGTATAGGTAATATTGTCACATAAGGTATCTATTAAGTACCAGTAATTTTGTTAGGCCTTAAATCCTTTGTAGTTCACAACATTTAGGCTGCACTGAAAAAATCCATACCAAAGGATAGAGAGTCTGATTCTTTCTGCCTCCACCTTGGATTTTGACTAGGCAGTGAAATATTTATTTCAGAAATGGTAGCAATGCTTCCTGAGATATGTTCAGAATGATGGACTAGATGACCTAGAAGGTCCCTTTAAGTTCTAAGCATCTTTATTTCTGTGGTCCTTTTCCTGATTGGAATTTTTAATTAAGTTTAAATGGAACCACAAGTGAATATAAAAAGGGAAAATAAAATAAAACTAATAATGGGATGTGATACAGGGAAAATTAAACTAATATATGCACATTGGTTTGGATCCTATGGGCCAGCTGGGATTAAATAGCTCATCTTTTAGAGAGACCTTGACTCTTTACTGTAAGTAAATGACCTCTTCTAGTGCACTTAATGGCATCCTAATGGCTTGAAAGACTTAATGCACCTCCCCAATTCATTCCCTACTGATCAGTAGACCCAGTAGGCATAATGTACTTCCACATACTCTGGATAAATGACTAGAAGATGAGGACCTAGGAAGAATTATTAAACTTTACACTAATAAAGAGATTTATTTCATGGATTTCTCTTTTTAATGGCATATTTGTGATAGACTTGATTTTAAATGCTGTGAAACTCTCCATGCTATTGTCTAAAAAGGTTTTTCCAGACATATAAATCATCAGCTGATGAACTAAGGCACCTACATAGGTGAGAGGGGTCTTTTTTATGATGTCCTCTGGGAGCCCCGCTAAGCTAATACTTATTAGCGCTAATGGTTAAAATCACCCATCCAATGATTGCAATAAAAAGCATCCTTAATCAGTCATAATAAGACACAGTGAAAAGCAAAAGCAAACTTACAGATCCTTATTAATTGCTCCAATGTTTACATTTTTCAGATGTTGAAAGAGCAGCTCACTTAGCCTAACTCAACTGTCTTTAGTGTTAATATAGAGACAATGACAGGTACCCGTGACAGTGCCAATTTTGATCTCCTCATTCCTCATCACTCACAAGAACATTAGTAAAAATACTACGTGGCTAGAAGTAAATGATGGCATTTGCTTAGCTTGATAGATTTACTCAGCCCTACCAGGAAAAAATCTTTTTGTTTACCTCACAGAACACAGAGTCTGTGCAAGAAATGTTAAAAAAAAATGCTAACTAACTAGCAATAGGAACTTTGGGGTCATTCTCTGAGAGGTGGTTCCAGGACAAAAATCTTAATCTTTATCTAATTACTAGTTTAAATGTATATAGTACATGTATTTGTATCTAAATGTATATATGAATGGTAGACACACACACATATGCATTTCTACACAAAAATCTTCCTTAGATACTTCATCCTGGTATGTATGTGACTCTAGATTTTCAAAGACTATGCTACCAAAGCACAGTCTCTTAAACATCTAACATGAGTGAAAAGGGTACAAAAAAAGGTACCTATATAGCTACCATGATGGTATGTATATATTTTCCAAGGACTAGCCTTGGTCAAATCAGGTCATCCAACTACCAGTTACCAGATGATGAGTTTTTTTCCACAATACTCAAATTGTTTCTTTCTAGCTGCTTGCAATATTTTCTCCTTGACCTGGGAATTCTGGAATTTGGCCACAATGTTCCTAGGAGTTTCTCTTTTTGGATCTCTTTCAGGCGGTGATCAGTGGATTCCTTGAATACTTATTTTGCCCTCTGATTCTAGAATATCAGGGCAGTTTTCCTTGATCATTTCATGAAAGATGATGTCTAGGCACTTTTTTTATCATGGCTTTCAGGTAGTACCATAATTTTTAAATTGTCTCTCCTGGATCTATTTTCCAGGTCAGCTGTTTTTCTAATGAGATATTTCACATTCTCTTCCATTTTTTCTTTCTTTTGGTTTTGTTTTGTGATTTCTTGGTTTCTCATAAAGTCATTAGCCTCCTTCAGTTCCATTCTAATTTTGAGAGAACTATTTTCTTCAGAGAGCTTTTGAACCTCTTTTTCCATTTGGCTAGTTCTGTTTTTTAAAGCATTCTTCTCCTCATTGACTTTTTGAACCTCTTTTGCCAATTGAGTGAGCCTATTTTTCAAGGTGTTCTTTTCTTCAGCATTTTTTGGGTCTCCTTTAGCAAGGTGTTGACCTTCTTTTCATGCTTTTCTTGCATCTCTCTCATTTCTCTTCCCAGTTTTTCCTCTACCTGTCTAACTTGATTTTCAAAATCCTTTTTGAGCTCTTCCATGGCCTGAGCCCATTGAATATCTATTTTGGATGATTGGGATACAGAAGCCTTGATTTCTATGTTTTTCCCTGATGGTAAGCATTGTTTTTTCTCATCTGAAAGGAAAGGAGGAAATATCTGTTCATCAAGAAAGAACCTTCTATGGTCTTATTTTTTTCCCCTTTTCTGGGCATTTTCCCAGCCAGTTACTTGACTTCTGAGATTCCTCTCCACCCCTGCCTCACCTCCAGATCCGCCCCGCTAGTGCCTGGGGTCTGAGATTCAAGTGCTGCTTCCCAGCCTCAGGGAAGGGGGTGGGGCTGCTATTCAGTGTGAGATTAAGTTCAGGTGCTCAGGTGGGGGCAGGGCTGCCACCAGGAGCTCAGTTCTCTTCAGGGGGTTTATGCAGAGACCTTCAACAATGGATCCAAGCTCCTGCTTGCTTTGGGAGCTCCTATCCTCTGCTGCCTCTGCTGCTGCCTCCTGAGGGGGCCTGAGTTATGGAGACACCCTGCTCCCCTCTTGGCCAGCCCAAAAGTCTCTCTTGCTGACCTGTAGTGCCTGTGGGTGGAGGGACCTTTGTGGCCACCAGAGATTCCGTCCCTGTAGCCTACTCAGATCTGCTCCTCTTGGTGCCTTGTGGCCAAGGCAGGGCTGGGCTCTGCTCCGGGTCTGGTGCATGATGGACCTTTGGTGTCAGTTTTTCAGGGCTCTCTGGAACAGAAATCTCCTCCACTCCATTGTTGTGTGGCTTCCACTGCTCCAGAATTTGTTGGGAGTTCCTCTTTACAGGTAATTTATGGGCTGTGGGTTCAGAGCTAGCATATGTGAATCTTTCTACTCTGACATCTTGGCTCCTCCCCTGATGAGTTTTTTTCTAGGCACAGCAACTGAGGAAACCATCTACTGGGGTATGGAGGAGGTTTAATCTGTACTAGTGAATGGGGCACTCCTATGGATTCAAAACCAAACCAAACTAAACCAAACCAAATCACAACCTGGATCTCTGAAGGATAATGATCTTTTTTCTCGAATGAATAAGAGACATTTAGACACTGAATATAAAAATGTCACCCAGAAGTTTAATTAAATTAATTTCCTCAACAAGGGGACCCAGAGAACCAAGAAAATCCCTTAATCAGAAAATATATGACTTACTAATGGGAAGTAACTTGGAATATTAGATAGAATGTTGGAGATGGAGTCAAGAAGATCTTACTTAAATTCTTGCCTCAAACCTTTACTAACCATGACACTGGGCAGTTTAGGTAAGCTTCTTAGCCTCTTATTTCTCATCTGCAAAATGCAGATAAAACTAGATAGTACCTCGTTAGTTTATTGTTAGGATCAAATGAGGCAACACATGTAATGAACTGGGCAAATCATAAAATGTTATGTAAATGTTTGCTGTCATTATTTGTGATAGAAAGGGAGGCAAGACTGAGTTGATAGATAATTATTAGTTATATCATATAAATATATATATGTGCATACATATACATATATATTTACACACACACACATAAAGAAGGATGATGGACAATTATGAGCTGTATCATCTCCTCAAGTGGAGAGAAACAGAAAATAAATCCAGTTTAAACAGAGTTTGGTAAGATATACAAAGAAGCAATGCTATCTCAGTGATATTCAAGGATGAAAATGGAAAGAAGACTATAAGTAAATAATATAATATTTAGTGTGAAGTGTTGGTATAAACCTAATTTCTCCCAGCCAGTTCTCTAGTTTTCCCAACACTTTTTGCCAATAGTTAGTCTTTGTTCTAGTGTCCAGTCAGTAAATGAGCATTTATTAAACAACTACTATGTGCCTGACACTATGTTAAGCCCCAAGGGTACAAGGAAAAATCATTCCTTGGAAGATGGTAGAGTAAAGGCAGGAATTCATTTGAGATCACCCCTAAACTCCTCCAGATACCTTAAAAATGACTATAAACAAATCCCAGAGCAGCAGAACCCACAAAAAGGCAGAGTGAAACAAATTTCCAGCCCGAGACAAACTGGAAAGTCCACAGGAAAGCTCTATTGTACAAGGCTGATAGAAGGCATCGTCCAGGATGGACTGGATCAGCACAGAACCTGGGGCATATCTCAAGGACCTGAATCACTGGCAGCTGTGGCAGTTTCCAGTCATCTCAGCCCACAAAGAGCAAAGACAACTTAGAAGGTCAGTAGGAAAGGTCTGTCAGACCTGGGTGAGAGAGGAGCATAGTCCAACCCTAGGCCCAGCACAGCCTCAGCCCTAGGAAACCAGGAGCAGGCCTTGGGAGTGACAGAATCAGCAGCAGCAATAGCAGTAGTGGTGACTATGGCTACTTTCAGAGCTCTTAGCTCACAGATGGTAAGGGGATCTAACAGCTGGTAAAAGGAGATTACAGGGATTCTCCTTGCTAGTACTAAAGAAGGGCTCTGTTGCTTTGCCCATTCTTGGATCTGGGTCATAGTCCTGGGTGGCAGTCTTGTGGCAAGGAGAAGCACTGCCACAGCAGAGCTTGTGGCAGCAGTGGAGAGGGGACCCTCCTCACAGTTCCAGGGCAGAAAATAGGGCTTGTGGTCATTTACAGACTATAACACAGGCCAGGAGAGGAGTAAACACCTCTCCTTAGATTATACCATCATGGGAGAACTGAAAGCTTACAGGTTTCTAGAAGTATCTCTTAAAATAGCTTCATGAAACCTCTGAAATGTGGCAGAGTTCACCCTCCACAGTGAAAGCAGAGCCTTACCTTATCAAAGAGTTAAAAAGTCAAGCAAAAGGCTGGGTAAAATGAGCATACAATGGAAAAAACTCAGACTATAGAAACTTACTTTCATGACAAGGAAGATCAAAAGATACACTTAGAAGACAATAAAATCAAAGCTCCTATATTCAAAGCCTCCAAGAAAAATATGAATTGGTCTCAGGCCATGGGAGAGCTCAAAAAGGATTTTGAAAATTAAGTTAGATAGGTGGAAGAAAAACTGGGAAGACAAATGAGAGAGATGCAAGAAAAGCATGAAAAACAGGTCAATACCTTGGTAAAGGAGACCCAAAAAAATGCTGAAGAAAATAACAACTTGAAAAATAGGCTCACTCAATTGGCAAAAGGGGTTCAAAAAGCCAATGAGGAGAAGAATGCTTTTCAAAAGCAAAATTAGTCGAATGGAAAAAGAGGTTCAAAAGCTCACAGAAGAAAATAGTTCTCTCAAAATTAGAATGGAACAGATGGAAGCTAATGACTTTATGAGAAACCAAGAAATCACCAAACAAAACCAAAAGAATGAAAAAATGGAAGATAATGTGAAATATCTCATGGGAAAAACAACTGACCTGGAAAAATAGATCCAGGAGAGACAATTTTAAAATTATGGGACTACCTGAAAGCCATGATCAAAAAAAGAGCCTAGACATCATCTTACATGAAAATATCAAGGAAAACTGCCCTGATATTCTAGAACCAGAGGGCAAAATAAGTGTTGAAGGAATCCACCAATCACCACCTGAAAGAGATCCAAAAAAGAGAAACTCTGAGGAACATTGTGGCCAAATTCCAGAATTCCCAGGTCAAAGAGAAAATATTGCAAGCAGCTAGAAAGAAACAATTCCAGTATTGTGGAAATACAATCAGGATAACACAAGATCTAGCAGCTTCTACATTAAGGAATCGAAGGGCGTAGAATAGGATATTCCAGAAGCCAAAGGAACTAGGACTCAAACCAAGAATCACCTACCCAGCCAAACTGAGTATAATACTTCAGGGGAAAAACTGGTCTTTTAATGAAACAGAGGACTTTCAAGCATTCTTGATGAAAATACCAGAGCTGAAAAGAAAATTTGACTTTCAAACATAAGAATGAGAAGAAACATGAAAAAGTAAACAGCAAAGAGACATCATAAGGGACTTATCAAAGCTGAACTGTTTACATTCCGACATGGAAAGACACTATTTATAACCCTTAAAACTTTTCATTATCTGGGTAGTTGGTGGGACCACACACACATACACACACAGACACACACGTACACATGCACACACATGTACACATGTGCACACGCACACATACACACATGCATGCACATACAGAGACAGAGCACAGAGTGAATTGAATAGGATGGGACCATATCTTGAAAGAAATTAAGGTAAACGGTGAGAGAGAAATGTAGTGGGAGGAAAGAGGGTGAAATGGAATGGGGTAAATTATATCTCATTCAAGAGGCAAGCAGGAGACTTTTTAGTGGAGGGAAAAAGAGGTGAGCTGAGAAGAAGACATGAAGTTTACCCTCATCACATTCGACTAAAAGAAGGAATAAAATGCACAATCATTTTGCTATGAAAACCTATCTTACAATACAGGAAAGTGGGGGAGAAGGAGATAAGCAGGGTGGGGGGGATGATGGAAGGGAGGGCAATGGGAGGAGGGAGCAATTTGAAGTCAACACTCGGGTAGGGACAGGATCAAAAGACAGAATAGAAACAATGGGGGGCAGGATAGGATGGAGGGGAAATACAGTTAGTCTTACACAACACGACTATTATCGAAGTCATTTGCAAAACTACACAGATATGGCCCATACTGAATTTCCTTGCCTTCCCAAAGGGCATGGGTGGGGAGGGGAGGGATGGCGAGAATTTGGAACTCAAAGTTTTAGGAACAACTGTTTTAGTATTGTTGTTGCTACTAGGAAATAAGACATACAGTTAATGAGGAATAGAAAGTCATCTGGCCCTACAGGACGAAAGAGAAGATGGGGGACAAGAGAAGGGAGGGGAGGATAGAAGAGAGGGAAGATTGGTGATAGGGAAAGTTAGAATGCTCGGTGTATTGGGGTGGGGGCAGGGGAGAAATGGGGATAATATTTGGAACCCAAAATTTTGTGAAAATGAATGTAAAAAGTTAAATAAATAAATTTATATTAAACAAAAAAATGAAAAAAATAAAAAGTCAAAGAGAAAATATTTATTACATTTGTCTTATTTTCCTTTCCTTCATTTTTTTTCTTCCAGTGGCCTAAAAGGGAGTAGAGGGAAAAGAAAATAAATTCTTGTTAATTAAAAAAAAATGATTAAGAAAAAATCTTCGAAAGAGATTCAATTAAGCAAAAATCATCTGAGAGATATTTAAGGGCTGATTTAGACAGAAAATAAACTGAGAAAAATTGGAAGTGGTACATAAATATCTGCATGAAAAGTTTTTTACGCATCAAAGACATTGGAAGTATTAGATTGCTACTTTTATATTAGAGTCCCAGAAGTGCCATATGTGGAAATGAAACTAATAATTCTGTAGATGCTTTAAACCAGAAATAGAAAAAGACAGTAACACAGTTTTGAAGATGTTAAAGGATCAATTTTCAAACTATCTAAAATAATAAAAATGCCTTAGCTGAGAACATATTTCAAATATTAGTATTATTATAAAAATAACCAAGAAAATAGCAGTGTCTACTTATATACATACTTTCCCCCAAAACATGCAAATTGTCTTGAAAATACTTTTTTCAAAATATCTTATTTCATTAAAAACTTCCTAATAACATGCAAAAAATCTACAATTTTTTTTTAATTTTGAGTTCCAAATTCTCTCCCATCTACCTGCCCCCTGATCCTTTGCATTGAGAAGGTAAGCAATGTGATGAAAATTATCTCTGGGAATTCATGCACAACTTATTTGTGTTTTAACCATGTTGCAAAAGGAAACACAAACAAAATAAAATGATAAAAATAAAGAAAGTTTTTAAAATTATGCTTCAGTTTGTATTCAGAGATGATTAATTCTCTCTCTAGACGTGAACAAGCATCTTTTACCATGGGTTCTTTGAAAATTCTCTTGGATTATTGCTTTGATCATAGTAGCTAAGTCTTTTATTGAAGATCATCCTTACATTACTGCAGTTATCATGTAAAATATTCTCCTGGTTCTGTTCAGTGTACTTTGCATGAGTTTATATAAACCTCCACAGGTTTTGCCTAAACCATTCTGCCCTTCATGTCTTATACCACAATAGCATTCCATTACCACAACTTGTTCATCCATTCCTCAGTTGATGGGCATCCCCACAATTTCTACTTCTTTTTCCCCACAAAAAGAGTTCCTAAAATATTTTTGTAAAAATAGATCTTTTTCTCTTTTCTTTGATATTTTTGGGATACAAAGTAGTGGTATTGCTGGGTCAAAGGGTGTGCACAGTTTTATAGCACTTTGGACATAGTTCCAGATTGTTTTCCAGTAGAGTTGGACTAGTTCACAACTTCACAAAGAGTGCGTTGGTGTCACAATTTTTGCATCTGCCCTGTAGCATTTGTTATTTAACTTTTCTATCACATTAGTCAAGACTGTGGGTGTGAGGTAAAATCTCAGAGGTTTTTTTAAAAAAAAATTTTTTCATTTGTATTTCCCTAATCAGGAAAGATATTTTTTTTTTAATGTGACTAATCATAGCTTTTGTTTCTTCTACTGAAAAATGTCTGTTCATATTTTTTGATCATTTAACTGGGGAATGGCTCATAATTTTTTTTTTTATAAATTTTGCTTGGTTATTTATATATTTGGAAAATTAGATCTTTATCAGAGAAACTTGCTGCAAAAAAAGAAAAAAAAATCTGATATCCTGTTTCCTGTCTAATTTTGGGTGGATTAGTGTTGTGTATGCAAAAGATTTTTGATTTTGTGTAATCAAAATTACCTATTTTACTTTCTGTAATCCTCCCTATCTCTTGTTTGGTTATAAACTCTTCCCTTATCTATAAAACTGAGAGGTACGTTTTTTCCATGGTTCTCTAATTTAGTTATGATATCACCCATTATGTATTAATCATTTATCCATTTTAACCTTATCATAGCATACAGTGAGTGAGGTTGGTCTGAATCTAGTTTCAGCCAAACTGTTTTCCAGTTTTCCCAGCAGTTTTTGTCAGATGTTGAGTTCTTACCAGAAACACATGGGTCTTCGTTTTTATTAATCACTGTATTGTTATGATCATTTACTACTGGGTACTTAACATATTCCACAAATTCAACACTATATTTCTTAGCAAGTGCCAGATAATTTTTATGAACACCGCTTTGTAATATCATTTGAAACCTGAGACTGCTAAACTTTTTTTTTTTTATCATTTTTCATTGATTATTTTTCATTGATTCTTTTAATATTCTTTATCTTTGGATCTTCCAGAAGAATTCTGTTAATTTTTTTTTCTAGCTTTTTGAAATAATTCTTTGGTAGTTTTTTTGGTATATTTATTTGATAGCTTGATAGTATAGCACTGAAAAAGTAAATTAATTTAGGTAGAATTGCCATTTTTATTATATTGGCTTGGCCTATGTAACACTAATTAATCTGATTCTGTGATCTCTTAGGAAGCTTATTGTTGGCATGTTTAATTTCTTTTCCTAAGATAGGATTATTTAAGTATTCTATTTCCCCTCCTGATAATCTTGGAAATTTAAATATTTTTGCAAATATTCGTTCATTTTTTTGGATTGTCAGTTTTACTGGCATGTAATTTGGTAAAATGACTCCTAATAATTGTTTCAATTTCAACTTTACTGATGTTGCACTTACACTTGCATTTTTTTTTATTTTAGCAATTTGGTTTTCTTTCTTTATTTAAACATCAAATTAGCCAAATGTTTATTTTTTTTAATTTTTCACAAAATCACTTCCAAGCTTTATTTATTAGCTAACTTTTTCAACTTTCAAATTTATTAATCTCTCCTTTGATTTTTCAGAATTTCTATTTTGGTGTTTAAATGAGGTTATTTAATTTGTTCTACTTTTTTTTAGTGCATGCCCATTCATTGATCTGTTTTTTTCTCTTAATTATTGATATAAACATTTAGAGATATACCATTAACCCAAATACTGCTTTAGCTGCATCCCACAAATTTTGTGATGCTACCTCATTATTATAATTTTCTTCAATTAAATTTTTTTATTATTTCTATGATTTATTATTTATCCCCTTATTCTTTAAGATTAGATTATTTAATTTTCAATTAACTTTTAATGTATATTCTTATGGCCTTTTTAAAAATGCAACTTTTATTGCATTATGATATGAAAAGAGTTCATTTAGTATTTCTGCTTTTCTGCACTTAGTTATGAGGATTTTATGCCCTAATAATTTAAATATTTTGGTGAAGGTACCACTTAAACCTGAGAAGAGGGTCCATTCTTTTCTCTTTCCATTCAGTTCTCTCCAGAAGTTTATCACATGCAACTTTCCAAGATTCTAGTCATCTCCTTGACTTTTCTTAATTATTTTATTATTAGATCTGTTTCCCTGTGAGAGGGGGAACTTGAGGTAACTCACTAACATAGTTTAATTGTCTATTCTTTTCTGTAACTCATTTGACTTTTTTTTAAAGAATTTAAATGCTTTGCCATTTGGAATGTATACATATATACCTACATATGTGTATGTATATATATATATATATATATATATATATATATATGTGTGTGTGTGTGTGTGTGTGAGTATGTATATATATGTATATATATATGCAATATTGATATTTCTTTATCAAGATGTGGTTTTCCTTCTTACCTTTATTGATTATGTCTATTTTTAATTTTGTCTTATCTGAGAGCATGCTACCCTTGTACTCTTTCTCTTCCAGGAATTCTTATTGTGTTTGTGTCCAACTCATATTACTCTTTGAGACCTTGTTTGTAGTTGTTATGACTTCATTGTTGTCCTCTGAATTCGTGTTTTCATCTTGTATGTCATCATACTAGATTTTAATAGTCAGATACTTCTTTTTTTTTTGCTCATTTTTTGCACTTTATTTCTTAATTTCAAACTTTGTACTAGCATTGGCTCTGTTCTCAGCAGATGTAGCTTAGACAGATACTGTCTCAAGTTTCAAGCTTTTTGTCAGTACTGGTTTCAGAACTACTTGTGACTTGAAACTTTTTGTTGCTTCCACAATGGTGTAACTTGAGAAGAAATGTAGTCACTATTCTCTTTATCTGTACTCTGATTCTTACCTAGGACGAGCCCCTGTTCCCCTGGGATTCCAATTAATTTTGCTCCTCAGCACCCTCTTGCCTTGTGACCAGAAGTGATACTGCCCTTCAAGACTTCTACTGCCTTTTCACCAAAAGTGTCCTTTGCCTTTGCAATACGATCCAGAAGTTGGTATCAACAATGGAGTCACCAAACCCTTTCCCTTAAGGGCTATCATTTCATCTTGACTGAAATTGTTTCTCTCTGTTATTCAACCACTGCTCAAAAGTGGGTTTGACAGTAGAATTGCCAAATAGCATCTGATTCTCAAGCCAATGCAATCAAAGGAGTCTCCTGTAAGCCTCTGCAATCAGTTCCCAGTTCTCCTTACTATTTCTTGCCAGGCTATTTGAGAACTCCTGAAGCTGCTATTGCTTCTGTTACCATCATTTAATCCCACCATGTGTCTTCTAATATAATAAGAGTAATTTTTTATAACTTCTGAGATTCTTCATTTTAGTAACTTTATTATTGCTTCAGATAACAAGTTAGGTTTTTGTAAGCCTTATTCATTTATCTATTAGAATATTTTTAGTCAATACATTTCACTTAAGAAGGTTAAGAAGGTAAGCTAACACATGACTCTTTTCAGTAGGTATAAAGGAAACCATAGTATATACTGAAGTAAATTGTTTTAGCTTTAAGTGTTGATATACAATTTTATTGATATACCAAATGAAGCACTAATGATATGACAGAGTAGGACTAAATGACCCTGTCTGAATGACATGCATGATATGTGTGCCTACATGAACACAAATATACAATCCACTTACCTTCTCAAGACTGGCAGACTCTTGTAGCAATTAAATAAATTAGAATGCCCAAGTACTGATAATCGGGTGTGCATTCATCAGATAATTTCTTGAATTTGATTTTCCTTTACTTTAATATCATTGTTAATATCATAAACCTGGGCAATTTTCAATGTTTTTTTTTTTTACTTTACAAGATTATGGCATAGTTGGACCTGTTCTTTTTTGCTGGAATTAGAAATTATTAGATTAGAAATGTAAAAGAATTAATAAAAATTAACGAATTCAAAATTGTTGATAACATTGGGATATCATTATGCTAATGGAATATTATTGTGCCATAAGAAAATATGAAAAGGATGGTTTAAGTGAAACATATGTGGCTTATATGAATTTATACAGAGTAGATTGAGTAAAACCAGAGCAATAATTTAAAGTATAACAACATACTAGTAAAAAAAATAACAGCACTTTGTAAAAACTTAAGGAGTCAACATAATAAAGACTCATAATTCCAGAGGGTCTATGACTATGATGAAGCTTGCTACTAAAATCTTTACAGACTTAATGGATCTGTGGGGAGAGAGAGAGAGAGAGAGAGAGAGAGAGAGACAGAGAGACAGAGAGACAGAGAGAGAGAGACAGAGACAGAGACAGAGAGACACAGAGAGAGAGACAGAGAGAGAGAGGCACAGAGAGAGAGAGAGAGAGAGAGAGAGAGAAAGTTATGCACATCAAATGTACATACATATAAGAGAGAAGAGAGGGATACATATGTATCTGTGCATTCACGTGTGTGTGTGTGTGTGTAAGTGTGTGTATCTCTGATCTCTTCAATTTTGGTGATATTTTCCCCATGGTTCCTCCCTAAAACTCCCTATCCTACTTTCTATAGAGAAACTGTTATTTTCAATTTTGTTTACTTTGCTGAACCAAATCTTTCACCCTGCTGTCTGCCAGTCCAGCACTGCTGAGAATTTCTCCTCCTTAAAGGAGTTCAAAACAGTGCTGAGCATGCTCTGTATCCATACAACATCTAAGAAGACTCTCCTAACTGACAATTATAGCATGATGAAGGACCTGGGGCTGGAATGAACTTGCAGAGTTAAGTTACTTTAGAGATTAATCAAAAAAGGAACTTGACATTAAAGGCAAGCTAGTTAAAGGAAAAGCTTCTATTGGCCATAATGTCTGGGAAATCCATGATAGAAATTCTAGATAAGACTCAAATGGAACAGGGCAGAAAATGTACCAGAAGTAAAAGTTAAATGTGCTACCTGAAGCTTTTGGGACGTGAAGGAGGAGTGGGGTGGTATCAGAGATGTGCTTATGTTAAACCACTTGGCTTCCAGGGGGGAAATACTATAAATTCTTTCTTAAATCTAGATAATCAGTAAAACAATGAATCAAGTCTTGATTTTCTACCAATTTCTGAAGTTCAAATGCCCACAATGGAAATTTAACATTCACCTATCCAAGCCAGTTTCAGCTGACTTCATCATATCTCTGGAGTGACATATAGAACCAAAATCCAAATATAAATTACAAATATAAGTACTTAACCAAATAAAGGGGTGGAAAGTGAAGAATTATTTGACTAGATGTTGTGAAAAGATTGCTATTGAAATTATATTTAATCAATTAATATTTTCTTAAAACCACAGAACTTTTGAGTGTGTTCACTTATAATACAATTAAAAGAATTTTACATGGCATGACACATGTTTTTATGTAAGACATTATACTTGATACTAGGAAAACAAAAATGCAATGAGAAATTAATATTAACATGGTTATTGATATTATTTTATGTATAAAAGAAGCTGTATGATAATTGGATTAATACAGTGGGTTGGGGCTATAATGGAAGCATGCACTTTTCTTCAGGTTTGACTCTCACTATTCAGTAAATCTGCAACAATGACTTCATAAAGTAGTTTCTTCATTTTATTTTCAACTCCCATCCCTCTGTTGCATATTATATACACTCTATTCCATTCCATCAGTCTCTTAGGAACCATTTTCATTGTCAAATCTCCCTTTTTTTGTTTCTACCCTTTTTTACCTTTGTACTAACTGAGGAGATTCCTTAAAGATCATGCCTTAGACCTCTATATACTCTCTTCCTCCAAAAATAAGTCATGCTACATAATCAAATAATATATGACTTTTGACTGAGTGGCACGATATCTTTTCAGGGTTACCTTGTTCATGACTCAATATATAGAGTCTGTTTTCAACCTGCTATCCTAAACAGATGCCTGATTACTGACTGTTCTTTGAATTTGGCAGCCTCTATGATATTGCCCTCATTGCTCCCCATGCCTGGAACACACTCATATCTACTTCTTAGAATTTTCAGCTACCTCCTAGAAGAAGTCTCTCCTAATATCTATCCCTTCTTGATTTATTGCATTTTTTCTGCTTCTGTTAAAGCCTGGGCTAGGATACACATTTATTGAAGTCAGGAGGTTTTTGTGTGCTTTTTTACTTGTTTTTGTCTTCGTATTCCCAGCATCTTACATAGTGCCTTGAATGTAGCAGAAAATTAATAAATATTTGTCAAATGTAACTGACCTGAATTCATGATGAAGTGGTTATAGTCATTGGCATGCTTTCCTGTACCTTACATTCTATTCTAGCAATGAATAAAATGAACATGGGGCATATGTGTCAAGTTTTAGTCAGATGTTTATTTCTTAATGCAACAGTATACCTTCCTCATGCAGAAACCATGGCAATGGGATCATTTTTAATTCATGAAATAGCATGCCATTTAGCATTTCAAAAATTATAACTATATAATGAGATATAGAAGTTGTGCTTTAACTTTATTTAGGGGCTGAAAAAATGAGGAATTGAACAAAGAATTTGCTGCTTAGATAATGCGTCACATTATTTGGAAACATCTTCAACTGAAAACTGAATGAGAGGAAATTATGTGAATACCTGGAGTAATTACAAGTGGTAATTTCTAATTTAATTTCATCAGTAGTTTACTATCTTTTTTTTCCCCAAAACTGTAGAATATTAGAACTGGAAGTTTACGGGTATTGTATTTACTGAAGAAAAGTATAGATAAAGAAACTCAGCCTCAGATAGCACTTGCAGCAGAAGCCCTGAGAACTTCTTGAATGTTTTATTCCTCCTTTCTAACTGGTAGGAGTTGAAAAGATGCTCTTGAGGATCAATTTCAGTTCTTATATTCTATGATTACCCAACATATATGTATGTCCAGCATATACATGCTACCTTCAATTTCTAGCACATTAGTCAATGGGATCTTTTTCTTTCATTCATTTGATAAATCAATAAATATTTCTTAAGTCCCCCAGGCACTGTTCTAAGCAAAAAGAGGCAAAAGACACGCCTTGACCTCAAGGAGCTCAAAATCAAATTAGTATCTCACAATCTAATTCTTCATAATTGTACTTTTCATTATAAGACCCATATGAGAAACACTGGTATGAATTCAGTTAGAGTTTCACTGTGATCTATATTCCTGGAAGAAACTAACATAATGGCAAAATCACAGATGCCTTACATTTGACTAATTATGCACTAATTATGCTGAACTGAATAGCAAAACATTGACTAAAATAAATAACTAAATATAGACCTGGTGCTATATCTAGTTATATTGCTCACATTGGAAGATCTGAAAGCTCTACACGTGTCTCACAGACAAAGAGAAGTAGAACAAATAATTAGAATTAGCTAGATCAAGGACTTTTCCTCTTTACAAAAGTGAGTCACTATCTCACATGACTGATAGCTGATAAAAGGATACTACACCTAGAAGCAATATGGTGGTTTTGAGTCCTTACAGTTATAACTAGCAGATGTGAAGATGGAGACAAGTTGGTTGCTTTCTTTGGATCAGTTCTTAAATAGTAGTATAAAGCAACAATTATCAAAAGTATTTGGTACTGTCTAAGAAAGAGAGTGGTAGATCACTGGAGTAGGTTAGGTATACAAATCACAGTAGTCAGTGACTATAATTATCTACTGTTTGATAAATCCAAAGACCCCAACTTCTGGGATAAGAATTCAATATTTTATAAAAACTGCTGGGAAAACTGGAAAATAGTATGGGAGAAACTAGGCATAGGTCAACATCTTACACTATATACCAAGATAAAGTCAAAAACAGGTACACAATTTAGATACAAAGGCTGATATTATAAACAAACTAGGAGAGCAAGGAATAGTTTGCTTGTCAGATTTATGGAGAACTGAAGAATTTAAAACCCAAGAGATAGAGAATATTATAAAATGCAACATAGATAGTTTTTTTATTACATTACATTGAAAAGTTTTTGCACAAAAAAGGTCAATGTAACCAAGATTAGAAGGGAAGCAGAAGGCTGAGAAAGAATTTTTACAGCCAATGTCTCTGATAAAAGCCTCATTTCTCAAAGATATAGAGAACTGAGTGAAATTTATAAGAGTACAAGTCATTCCCCAGTTGATAAATGGTCAAACGATATAGTTATATGAAAAAATGCTGTAAACCACTATTGATTAGAGAAGTTCAAATCAAAACAACTCTGAGGTACCACATCATACCTATAAAATTGGTTTTCATGACAAAACAGGAAAATGATAAATGTTGGAGAAGATGTGGGAAAATTGAAGCACTCATGCATTGGTGGTGGAGTTGTAAACTGATTCAAGCATTCTGTAGACTAATTTGAAACTATGCCAACCAAGCTCTGAAACTGCATACCCAACAATACCACTTCTACATCAGTGTCAAAAGTTATCATAAAAAAGGGGAAGGAATAGATATATACAAAAATATTTATAGCAGCTCATTTTGTGGTGGCCAAGAATTGGATATAGAGGGGATGCCCATCAATTGGGGAATGGCTGAACAAATTGTGGTATTCGAATGTAATGGAATACTATTTTTCCGTAAGAAATGATGAGCAGGCAGACTTCAGGAAAATCTTGGAAAGAATTGCATGGACTGTTGCTGAGTGAGGTGAGCAGAAGCAGAACAGTGTACACAGTAGTAGCAACATTGTGTGAAGATTAACTTTGATAGACTTAGCTCTTTTAAGCAAGAAAGGTTCCAAGATATCTCCAGAAGACTCATGATGCAAAATGTTATCCACATCCAGAAAAAGAACTATGGAATCTGAATGAAGATTGAAATATACTATTTGTTCTCTCTCTCTCTCTCTGTATCTCTCTCGCTCTCTCTCTCGTTTTTTGTTTATTTGTTTCTTCTTTCTCATGGTTATTCCCATTGGTTTTAATCCTTCTTTACAGCATGACTAATATGCAAATATATTTAATATGAATGCATATGTAGAGCCAATATCAGATTGCATGTTGTCTTAGGGAAGAGGAAAGGAAGAGAGCAGGAGGAAATTCAGAACCCAAAATCTTATGGAAGTGAATGTGGAAAACTAAAAATAATTAATTTCTTTATTAATAAAAAAATATTTTAGAAGACAGATTAAACCAGTTTGAGATAAACCAATAGGTCTCAAACCCATCTGCAAATTAGAGGGATTTCTTCCTCAAATATGTGAAGGCTTCCTCTGGCAGTTTCCTTGACTCTGGGAAATTTGTTCTAATAGCCATGAAGGCAGCTGAAGCAGAGGCAGCACTTACAGCTTGGTCAGATATCAAAGATGCCAAGGCCATCCACTGCATGCCAGGCCATTGCCAGTCATCTTGACCTTTGTCTTGCCACCAGACTTCAATAGCTCTGAAAGGGAGAGTGAGACTGATGACTTTGTGCAACACTGCTTCACATAAACCCATTTTACACACAAGTTATCATCCCATTATGTCATTGATCCTCTTTGGAAACATAGAATAAACAACAGCAATAGTTTCCAGAACATCTTTTCCACTGATCTGGACCATTTGCTTTCATGATCAGAGTTCAATTTTTCTACCTACTTCCAAAAGGAAATGCAAAATATTTTTGCCATTCCAACTCATCAACCATCCTCAGGAATTACAAAGTTCAATGTTGTGGGAATTTCTTTCTCAATCTAGGAAGGCTGATCCTAGGATTCACAGATAGTCTTTGGACATTTACTCTGCTGTGAAAGGGATACTTCTTTTCCAAAGGCTTTATTACACACACATATACACACTCACACACACACACACACACACACACACATGAATTTTTGAAAGTTTTAATAATAGCAGAAATTTACACAACAGTTTAAGACTTGTAAAATACTTTAAATATATTTTCTCATTTGATATAGAAATAGAATCAATTGTTATGCTCATTTATGGATGAAGCAATTGAGGCTGAGATAGGATAAGTGACTTGCTCAGGATTACACAGGTGGTAATTATCAGAAGCAGGATTCAAATTCAGTTCTCCCTGACTCCAACTCCAGAACTCTGTGGATTTCTCACCTACTCACTTCAATATTTATCAGTCACTTAATAGGTGCCAAGTATTATGGCAAGCACTAGGGATGCAAAAACAAATCAACACAACAGGTTATGCCCTCAGAGAATTTGCATTCTAATAATAAAAGAGGACCCCCAAAAAGGGAGATAGATTTGAAAGAAGATAAACAGAGTTCTCTCTCAGAGGTATAGTTTGAAAGAAGACTCGAAAGAGGACTGGTTCTAGTAAGCATAAGCTTATCAGCATAGCTGAGAGCTTCAAGGGCAGAGCTCAATCTCTGGTGAGAGGAAGAAAAGCCAGAATTCAAGACACACTGTTGGAAAATCATTTGTTTTCAATAATCATTTTCTCTTTATAGTATTACTACAAGACAAGAGAACAAATATAAAAATGGTAGGAGGAAGACAAAACTTTCCAAAAGTCACACAGAAAATTAAATGAAGAACAACAAGAAAAAAGATCCAACTTGATTTGAATTAAGTTTTTATATTTTTTTCCTTTGGAAACCATTTTGGATTATCGGTACCATTACTCTCTTCTAAATATTTGGGGCATTCAGGACTTTCGGTAATTGAAACATTATTTCTTGATCTACTGCAAATGTTTTAAAGCTATGAGAATTTTAAGATGTATCTTTAATGCATATACATTAAAAATTGATTTTAAATATTTTCTTATTCATGCTACATCACAAAATACTAACACTATAGTTAAATAGAAAAGTAAGATAGCACTGTGATAGGATATCAATATTTTTAATCAACAGAAATAGCTGCAATCTTGTTCTATTGAGTTCCTCAATATATGTGCCCACTGATCTACTACTGAGATTATTAATAATGATACATTATAATTATTAAATTGATATTTATATATTAGTCCCCTCACTTAACCTCTATTTCATGAAAAGAAAACACAAGTCTGCCCTTTGCCCTCTTTTCTCCTAACATTGTCTCATTTGGCAATCTGATTTTTTCTCTCAACATCCACTTTGCTATTTTCCATTCCAATCTCTCACTTCTTTTCACACAAACATGTGAAGACTTCTCCTGGCAGAATGGGCAACAGCTTCTTGGAGCCACAGGTGAAAGTTGGGCGACAGGTGGACACCAAAGGTGGACAAGCAGGGGCACAGCAAGGACTCACACCAAAGGTGCTAGTCCCCTTTGGACACTACATAAAACCTTTTCTTTCCATTGTGTGCTTACCAAGCACTAATATGAGAACATGTAAATAACAACACACATCAACAAAAATTGTATTTTAATCCAAGAATTGCTAGTTTTTAAATTGTACATCATGTTTAAATAGCAACAGAACTGTCCTACTTGTCTTCATCCCTTCTGAACTTCCTTTGACTCTTTTCTATGCTTTTTATTTGTTTGTTTTGTTCCATTGTAATTCTTTTCTTCCTTATCCATCCCAGTGAAATGTCTGCTCATTGAAGGCAGGGACATTTTTTCACTGTGTCTTTATATCCCTAATACGTGATGTTATCTTATAACTGGAACATATGAACCTACTGCACTTATCTTGTTGAAATCTTACCCATTTTTACAACCTCCACTCCAATGTCACCTCTTACCCATGAAGGCTTCACTGATCCCTTATGTTAATAATGACATTTCTTTTCATGTACCCCTTTGTATCCCATATCTTTAAAATATGAAGATTTTCTTTCTCTTTAGGTTCTACCAGCATCTCTGGGAGATAGTTACTTTTGTTATATACATTTTATTGATGAGGAAACTGAGGCAAAAAGAAGCTAAGTGAGTTGCCCAGGGTCACACAACTAGAAAGTGGCTGAGACAGAGTTTGAAGGAAAGAAAGAAAGAAAGAAAGAAAGAAAGAAAGAAGAAAGAAAGAAAGAAAGAAAGAAAGAAAGAAAGAAAGAAAGAAAGAAAGAAAGAAAGAAAGAAAGAAAGAAAGAAAGAAAGAAAAAGAATGAAAGAAAGAAAGGAAGAAAGAGAAAATACCTTCTCTCTGTTAGTTGAAAAATCCTAACTTTCATTCTTTTTACAATTCTTATTTTAGCCTTAACTCTGGAAAACATCAAGAACTGCCAAGAAGAAACAGATTTTAAGAATTTTTCCCTCCTCCCTCCTCCTCCCCTCACCTCACAAAATTGTCTAGGCATTTGGTTTTGTAAATACAGAAGATGCTCTATAATACATCAGCTGCAGGAAGAACTCTGGAAAGGAACACATATCATGTGGAAAATAGTAGGATTGTAATCAAGGGGAGATGACACACAAAAGTGATGTGACAGTTTCCCCTCTTGGGATTCTTTATATCAAGATCACAGGGATAGGCTCAGGGAATCTTTACACTCATGAATTTTTCCAAGGACTCTAAAGAGTTTTTATTTAGATGAGTTACAGCTATAAATATTTACCATCTTTGAAATCAATACATTTCAGTTTGCTTGTGAAAATAGTTTTGACCTACCAGATTTCCTGTCAAGGTCTCAAGGATCCCCAGGCCATACTTTGATGACTGTGGCCTTTTGATACTGTAACTGTTCCCTGCCAAATTATCTCAGTTTCCAAGGTCTTCCCTGAGAGATTGTGCTAGAATTAAATTAGGTCTTGTTGCTGTTGTTGTTTTAAACACAGTTACTCTATACATCTACAAACACAGGAGAGGGAACTTTAATCACTACTCCTCAGCTGAGCTAGAAAGATCTCTTAAGAGTTCTAAGTGTCTTGACTGTTAAGAGTCAAAAGTGAATCGTTCTCCCCAGAGGTCATTCAACAATCTGGTCCATAGCTAGAGAGTATGGACAGTCTAGAACAGGCATCCTGGTCATGTTAGGTCATAAGGTCTTAGATCTAGAACTTGATGGAACCTCAAAGGCCCATATGATCTAACCCCTTTGTTGTACAAATGAGAGATCTGATACTTAACAGGATTAAGAAACTTGACACGGCAATAGAGGAAGCAAATAGGAGAGGCAAAATTTGAACTCATATCTTCTGATTCCAGTGCCACCATTCCTACATTATGTGTACTCAGTAGTGTTACGTAAAGCAGCATTCCCTAGATCTTATTTTCTACTTGCCAAAAAGTCATTTTTTTTATGTGTTGCATATGGAATTGTATCAGTGCCTTCCCCCCTCAACCTTCATGTCCTAGGTATTAGTCACAAATGATTCAACACTTTTATTTGTTCACTCCTTGAACCTCCTCCAGTGATTTTTTTTTTTAAACAGAGAAACAAACAAATATATCTCTAAAAGCAGCAGTCATCATCTATCACTGCTACAGTGCCCAACTCAGGTATAGGGAGCCTATTTTAGTGCCTGTCTTTAGTCTTTATAGACACTCTCCAAATAATAAGTCTTTTCTTAACTGTTTCCTTTTTTCCAGACAGCTTGTGGTTGTTGAGATATTTTTTCTTTATTTATCACAAATTGGAAGAAAACTGTTTTTGTTTTTACATTTGCTTATATTTTGGTGGAAGATGGGGATTTATATTTTTAATGTAATAAAAGAATTTCCTAAGATATTAGAAGACTTAATAGGATGTTATTTCTGTTTGTCTTTATTCATACACATCAAAATGTAGGTGATATGGAGGAGGAAAGACCCATGAAACAAAAGTGGAATATTCCTTTGAGCTTCATTAAACTAAAGTATATGACTGATAATGGTCTTTCTACAAGGACTTTTTGCACTAGGATTATTTTTAGTCTACTTTTTTTGTCAGAATGGATTGTTTGGATTCTGGATTGAAATCAGATACAGAAGTAGCTCAAAGATCCTAAAGGAGGAAAAAGACTTAAAATGGCCATTGGAATCAATACCAAACCACACACCACATAATACAATACAACACAATACAAAGTTATTAAGCATATAACAAATCCCAGCATTGTGCAAAGTACTGTTGAAACAAATAAGATAATCCCTACTCACAAGGAACATACAATCTAATGTAGGATAGCAACATATAAAAGAAGCTAATATGCTGAGCATTGGATGGGACACATTGGGTACTCAACTTGGGGATAGGATAATGGGGGTATTGAAATCAAGCAGAGCAGCTGGTGGAAAATGAAGCACTGGCTGCACTTCCTTGCCCTCCTTAAAAGGAGACTTTAGGAGAAGTTTTCTCCCAGCCTTCCAGTCAGAAGAACAGAGGCAACTGAGAATACTGATGAGGTTTGAGTACCAAAGATGAAACAATCTTCCTGATGATAAATTTCCTGTTAATGAGCTTTTCCTAGAGATTGGGGGATTTGCCAGCTTCTGGAAAATTTGAATCATCACCACCTTTTAATTCTGAGTTTGTAATAATGAGCAAGTGCACAAGTCAGACACTATAATAAAATTCCTAGGACACTAGAACTAATACTTCTATTTTCCTATTTGTCATGAAGCTGCAAGAATGAAAGTATGGACAGTACTCTTCAATTCCAATGTGGACAACCTATTGTGAATTTATTGCCTGTGTCTTAATCCCACTTTTCTGGGAGACTGATGGAACTATTATATGATCTTGAGCCTCTGAGGTAGTTCTCAAACCTAGGAAGACTGAAGAAAATGAAAATGGATTGCAACTTGAAAGGAATGGGGCATGTTTTAAAGCATTGGGGCTATAGATTCCTTGTAATATTACCTGTATTCATTGCTTTCTTGATTTTTACAATGATTTCATTTACCAAAATATGTGTTGTTTAGCAATAATGTTTTATTCATGGAAGACTTCAATAACACTATAATGAATGATATAACCATAATGAATGGGCATGAAATTAATTAAGGATCACAAGTGCAATATAATTTACAAATATAGAGGAGAGGTTCAACTGTTAGACAATCACTAAGGACAGGGTCAATCTGTTATACAAGCAATTACAAACATATTAAATTTAATGAATATTAATTTTGAGAAATAATAGGATATCTAATTGTAGATATTACAATTAGATAGTAGAAGAACCTCATAAATTTCTGGAGCAACATCTCTTCCTAATATTCATTCTTTATTTGAACCAGTAAATTCTAAAAGTTTGACTTGCTTATGATGCCTCTCTATATCTAGCTTCTACTATTATTGAAGATATGATTGACTTGTCCCAATAATCATCTTGGAAAAGGACACAAGAATCAATCCCTCTTTTTTTTTAATCTCTTCCTCTGTTTCTCTATCTCTGCATAACTTTTTCTTTCTGTATCTCTGTCTCTGTTTTTCTCTGTCTCTCTCTCTCCATCCATTCATAATGACTGATACTATCCTTGATAAAAGTTAGTTATTTTGTCCCATAATTTTGGAAAACCTTTGTTTTGAGAGGCTGCCTCTGCCCCAGTCACAGAAACATTTACTCCATGGATAGTGAGGGGAGTTAGACCTCTGAGCCCAGAAAGATTGAGGGAACCCCTGCTGACAAGGACCACTAGACCAGCTGTGCTGCTAAGATTGGCAAGGGAGAAGGAACCAATACATGCCTGATGAGTGCTGAAGCAGTGGAGCAGAAAGCCACAGCTGTGGGCACTTACAGGAGGTTAGACGTTTGGCTTTGCTTGCAGGAAGGAGGGGAGACTGAAGATCTGAGACAAGAGGCACGATCCTCCATACCCTAGGACTAGCAGTGATTACAGGAATTAAACTATTATAGAAAAAAAAATGCATAGTCAAAGGAAAAAGAATCCAAACACAGAAAGCTATTATGGGAACAGAGAAGTAGAGGATGAATTTTCAGAGGAGGGATTGAAGCAAAGAAACTCCCTTCTACCACACAGAGTAATATCAAATGGTCATCTGCCCAAAAAGAATTCATAGAAGATTTTTAAAAAGGCTTTAAAAATCAAATGAGAGAGATTGAGAGTGATAATCATTTAATATGAATTTTAGACTTTAATAAGGGCCCAAGCCTGAACTAATCAATCAGACTGCTTTGCTTTGCTCCCAATGCCCTTTCCTATGCCAGTAATTTCAAAGACCTATTTATGGCAGGATGCCTGCAACCAGAGAGGGGAGATTTTTCCTTATCTTGTATCACAGAGACATATGCCTGTAAGGGGTCTAGAACTCTTGGGTTATCAGGGTCATGATGCCCTCAGGAGAAATCTCTTGAGACAACAAGTCCTTGCATGTCTTATGTGATGGACCACCCTTATGCAATAATCAACCTTCACAATTATCTTGAGCAAGAACAACAGCCAAGCACATAAGCTCAGCACATAGTGTTTACAAACTTCTTGCATGTATGGAAGTAGAATGCCGATATATACTCTGAGCTAGCTGAGAATAAACGGAGTGCATACTATCCTTGCTCCCACCTCATTCATTTGCTCCCGGAAGAAAGATCTCATGCAGGCATGAGATCTTTGGGAACTTAACATATGCTATATAGAGGAAAGTCAGATATCCTGGAACCAGAAATTCCAACTGACAGTACTTGGTTAATTGTCTTGTCTCACTGAATTTACAACTTATTAAACTAACAAAGTTCTTTTCTCATGGTAAAGTGTATTTAAGTGTGGTTATTCTTCCATCAGGCAGTCAGAAGTTTTCTGGCTCCATGATCATGTGAGCGGTAGGTTTAAGGGAATACAAGGTATGTGTTTAGCCTGTTTGCCTTTTTCTTACCAAACTTTGAGGTTGACAAGGGAGAAGAAGAAGAAGAAGAAGAAGAAGAAGAAGAAGAAGAAGAAGAAGAAGAAGGAGAAGAAGAAGAAGAAGAAGAAAGAGAAGAAGAAAGAGAAGAAGGAGAAGAAAGTTATGAAAGGAAAGTCAACCGACTAGAAAAGGAGATCCAGCATCTTAAGAAAATGACACCTTAAAAATTAGAATTGGTCAAGGCAAAGCAAACAAAATCATAATTGATTAAGAAATAAAATATGAATAATGAAAACATAAAATAGAATGTGAAACATAAAATCAACAGATGTGGAGAATAGATCAAGAAGAGAAAACATAAAAACAATCAGACTAACTGAAAGGGATGATTAAAAAAAAAGATTCTTGATACTATAATAGCAAGCAATAATTAAAGAAATTTCTCCCGAAGTGTTAGATCAAGGGAGGAAAATAGAAATAGAAAAAAAAAATCCATCCATCACCACTTAAAAGAGATGCTATGAAGAAAACTCATAGGAAAATTATAGTCAAATTCCAAAACCCTCAGCTCAAGAATAAAATATTAAAAGCAACAAGAATAAAACAATTTAAATATGATGAGACCACAGTTAACATCACAGAAGAACTAACAGCAGAGACCTTAAAAACTGCAGGTCTTGGAACACTCTATATCAAAGAGCAAAACAACTGGTACTGCAGCCGAAAATATCATAACCAGCAATATTAAGCATAATCTTGAATGTCTAAAAATCTTATTAATAATTGGGTAGCTCATAGGAAAGATTGGGGTAAACCTGAGTATGATGTGAATTCAAAAATAAAACAATTTATGACCAGTTAAAAAGAGTAATTACTTTATATCAATAAAGTGCAAGAAGGAGAATCTATAGAGAGGAAGTAGATGAGGAGCAGAGCTAGTGGTTCTGGTAACCTACTTTCATTGGAAATGGGTTTAAGAGGGAACAATACATATATATTTAGAAGAGTAAAAAAGTCTTCTAGATTCAGAAGAAATAAAACAGTAAAAGGATAGGGACGAGGGAGAGGACAAGGGAGGAGTCTTTAGAGGGGAGGGTGAGGGAGTATGTAATGGAGTATGTAGAAGGCTGTTTAGATTTATGTGAATAGGAGGATAGTAGAGAGATTCTTGAAGTGGGTAGGCAAATAATAGGAGGACAAGGTAATAGGTAGAAGTAAACCAGAGGAGGCAGGAGGGATAGGAAACAAGTGATATATACAAACCTAAAAACAAAGATCAGGAGTAGAATGTGTTTGAGGTAAGTATATGTCTATTCCTATGTCTATGTATATATCTGTATTTATAGAGAAATATATCCACACTTAATTGTAGCCTTCTGGGGGTGGATGGGAGAGAAAAAAGAATAAAGTAAAAAATGCACAGCAGAGAATAAAAGAAAATTTACAAGGAAGCAAAGAAAAGATGGACAGCTAAATACAATATGTAATATTTATCATGCAGGGTTTCTTGAAATGAAAAGTTATTGTTACATTACAAATTTTGAATCTTCTCTTATGTCCTGCTATACACATGGCATACTTCCTCCCCTTCTTAGTTTGTATTTCAGTTCCAATATTTAAGCTTGTGATATGTCTTTGTTTCTTTTCTCTATTCTGCGTTTGTGTTCTGGTGCTTGAGTCTAAAATAATATTTTTAAATAAGTATTGAAGGCAGAATTTTAAGTCATAATTTTATGACTTAAAATCCAGTATGCTAGCCACTGAACTATACTACCTCTCAGATATCTTAAGAAGGTGATGATACACAATACTTGTGGAAAACTCATAAATCTCACCCTCCTCTAAAAAAACGAATCAGGGGATACCATTAACTTCCAGCTCAGATTTCCATTCCCTATAAATTTCCGTCCTTATAAATTACTTCATATAAAGAATCAATTTGCCTTTATGTGAACAGAATTAGGCAGTGAATTCTGTACTTTAAAATTTATACAACTTTAAATGATCATTTGGTCAAACTTAGAACCCAAACAAATGAGATATATATTTACATTTGAAATAAATTCACTTTTGCTAGTGCAATGAGACTGAATAAAGATGACTGTGTTTTCTTAAAAATATAAAATGCTCAAAGTATGATTTAAACTAAAAATCATTATTTATTTCAAGTCACATGAGGTAAGTGTGAATGAATTAGTGTAATACACATTAAAAGGCCATAGGAAGGTTTTTTTTTTTTTTTTTGAGAAACAAGGCTTTTTTGTTTGTTTTTTTTTAACTTTTGTTTTTCTTTCAAGTTTGCCAAAATATAAATATTTTAAAGTGATTCTATTTTTCTGGTGAAGTAAAATCATTGGTCTATTTGTTTCATGATTTTTGTGGATGCAAAATGGCAGTTATATTCATGTGAATTCAAGGTTCAGGGTTTTCTTTAGTTTGATTTTTAGAAAAGAAAATACACTCTCTCTCAAAACCCATTCATTCTTTGACTCCTTGCAATGTGACTTCTACTCCTATCTTTTCCCTGAAAATGCTTTATTTGAAATTACTTATGACCCAAGAAACCTCACATATTAACCTCTTCAAGGCTTTCCCTTTTCTTCCATGACATTTCATTCACCCAGTTCTCCTTCTATCTCTCTGATGGCTCATTATCTGTCTCTACAGGCTTCAATCCTCCTGTTAACTAAAGGTAGACATTTTCCAAGAGGGAAGAAATAGAAATTCTTTCCTCAGTGTCTGTCTCCCCAGGGTTCTGTTTTTTAACATGCCTCTTAGCATATACTCTAAAACTCATTCTTCCTATTCTTGACCTTTTAAGTCCTTCAAATTATCTATGTTTCGATCATCCAATGAGTCTTTTCCTTTTAATTCACTCATGAAACTTATCTATGCTAAATGAAAGGACTGTTACTGCTGCACTCCCTGTTGTGGCTACTGTTGCTGCAGCTGCTACTTTTACTATGACACGCTGTGTTCCTAGGCAATGTGGAACCATTAAAGTTGTAATTAAACTTGAAATCCCGAGAGATAATAATGGAATAGGAGCCACTAATGAGGTGTTAATTGCAAAATTTCAGTAGCTGTAACAGTAGTGAGTGGAAGTAGAAGCTCCAGCTGTACTAGTAGCTGTACAAGAAACAGAAACAGTGGCAGCAAAAGTATTAGTAGTAGAGGTAATAAAAGTAGTAGCAGCAGTAGTAATAGAAGTAATATAGTAGCAGAGACAGTAGTACTAGAACTAATAGTAATAAAATAGTAGTAGTAGCAGCAATAGTAGTAATAGTGGTGGTGTGGAATGGGGTGGCGATAGTAGTAGATGCCTTCTTTTTCTTTTCCATGAAGAAAAAGCTGCTGTATACTATTGTGTAAAAAACCAATTCTTCTATAAATAGTTTTATGTTGAGCAACGGTACTGTCATTATCCAACAAAAAGAACCTATATCCAAAAAAAATCTCATTTTATTAATACAAGATCAGAACATGCTGAGTTTATTTAGTGTTATTGATAGAAAACCACACCATGAGTTCAAGTCCTCCTTTTGACATGTTTCTGATGATGTAACTCTGAAGTTGTTTCACCACTTCTTTCTCCTAAACAATTCACTAAAACTTTGAGTTAGAGAACAGATGGCAAACTTCAATGGCAAAGAAATCTTCTCATCTAGAATTTCCAATATAAGTGACATCACACATCACTTCCCCCAAATTAACGACTACATTGTCATTATGCAGCAGCATAAGAGATCCTGCTTCACATTTCCATTCCTCTCAAGATTCCTGAGAAATACTGCATGGAAGAATATCCTGTCAATTAGGCGATCATTATTATTGTAGAGAACATCTTCTCAACCCTGAGTTCCCTCTGATCCCAGAGGATGACACCATGCAACTTAATGACCTTCTTTACCTCTTCCTACTATCTGTATACAACATGGAGTTGGGGCATGATCATTTGGGTAATATCTTTAGGCTATTTTGTCAAGGTCAGGGATTTTACACCCTCAGAAAAGAAGCAATAAAATAAGGAAAATCAACATTCTACCACTTACTCAGCATGAAACATTACTGGCAGTAGACAAGTGAATTTTGGCAAAACAGCTGCTGAACCTGTCGAGATAAAACTTTCTCAGAGTTGGAAGTATATTCTGCCAGAAGGTTTCAGGTTTCTTATCAGAGTCTCCAGACTCGATGTGAAAAGAGGCTTAAGGAAGGGACAATTATTCTGTCTCTTTTTGTGAACAAACAATGAGCAGCTGAAACCTCTATACTGTGAATATTATTCAGTATGCTACTTTATAAGTCAAGTCGATAAGTACCTTACTATGTGCCAGGGACTATGTTAAGTAAGCCCTGGAAAAAAATATCATGAAAAAGCAATATATTCCCTGTCCTAGATGAGCTTATATTCTAATGGAAGAAAACAGAGTTGAAAAGCTGAGGTGCTGGGGGATGGACGCTAGTGACAAGGAAATGCAACAAGGTACCTGCTTGGAATTATGGTGCAGAAAGAGGTCCAAAGTGTCAGCAGCAGGACCCAGCGTAGAATAAAGATTTAGCTTACCTAGTTATTCTTTTTAAAAATGGAGGTTCCCAGAAATAAATGACTATTCAAAGGAAGAAACTATGGAATAGAGAACACTACAGGGATAGAAAGATCTTCTAGAATGAAATGGCTTCTGAGATGGTTCTTGGTGGCCAAGGCAACTTCCAGGATGAGAAAGCAACTGGGGAAAGGTGGTGAAATCAACTTCAGAGCTAAAAAGGCTGCAGGAAAATAGTAGAGAAAATAAGCTATAGAGTCAAGGCAGGTGTGCAGAGAGGAGTTAAGGAGAGAATAAGAACATTTAGAATATTCTGAAATTTAAAGTATATTTTGAATGTTAGGGATTCTAAAAATTTATTGCTTTGATAGCTACTAAAGGATAGCATTTCCAATAAGACCTACAAAATAGATGTAGGTGCTTTTAAAGATCTAGATCCTAATAATATCCTAAGAAAATGCTGAACACATTAATTTACCAAGTCTTAGGTTATATAAAACATTCCACATTTATAATTAATTGACTTTGAAAAGGAAAACTGCCATATTCTCATATCTCTTCTTTAGGACCAAGGCCAAATAATACAATTTCATAGCATTCAATTTCTTCCTTCCTCCCATTTTTCCTTTCTTGTTCCCTCCATGTCTCTATC
Source organism: Bettongia penicillata ogilbyi (assembly GCA_023548195.1). Lineage (NCBI taxonomy): Eukaryota > Metazoa > Chordata > Mammalia > Diprotodontia > Potoroidae > Bettongia > Bettongia penicillata. The sequence continues at coordinate 1,977,570 of JAJHZJ010000365.1, forward strand.
CCTCCCTCCTTTTCTTCTCCTTCTCCATCTCCTTCCTCATCTCCTTCCTCTTCTTCTTCTTCATCTTCTTTTTCTTCTTCTTCCCATTCTACAATTCCTCATATTCATTACAGTAAAATAATTATTTGCATTCATATTTCACACTTTACTTGGTCATCATTCAATCTATGGGCATTTATTTTGCTTCTTTTTTGTACTATACTAAAGAATTTTGTCCATTAGTAAGTATGTTGATTTGTTGAAATCTAATTGGGAAATTCAGGCTGTAATGTGGCAAACAAGGAGCTAGCACAAGACTCAATCTGCCTAACTAACAGATGCCCTTAAGGCTACCTCAGCCTGACTAAATTCCTCCCAGGTTTTAGAAGCAGAGGTCTTATTTCTTTTTAGGTATTGCTACCTTTTCTACATTATTAGAATCACTTGTCAAACTATGATGAAATATCAAATTTAGAAGTAACATCTGAGATTGTTTAATCCAAACAATAACTGAAAAAGAATTGCCTCTACTCCTACCCTACATATTAGGGGTCATAAAGGATTTGAGGGATAAAGGTTATTTCTGCATACCTAAAGTGAGTCTACCCAATGGCCTTTTTCATCTGGCTTATACATGACAAATCTCACATTAATATCTACCAGAGGTGGAACGTATCTCTGGGCTGGAATAAAAATTGCTCTTGAGAAGAAGACTTTAAACTTAAAAATACTTTTTAAATGTCATGGTCTGGTTGTAGAGCTTTGTAAAAATTGGAAAGACTCTAGCATTCTTTTGTAGGCCTGCCTAGCCTTGGTTCTAATAAAATTACATTATTTAGAGGAAGAAGATTTGGCAATACCAGATTTTTAGTTTAGTTTGCTATTGTTATTGTTATCAATGCTATTGTTAACTATATCTATGAAACTTTCTTCCCCAAGTAAATTGGAAAATATGTCTGCCAAGTTAAATGGGTAGCATTGTAGATTTTATTTATCATTTACAATATGTGGCATTGGGTGACTCCTGTACAAGAGTAGAATATTATGTATATTTCCAATTCTTCCTGGCATGGGCAATTGAAATTTTAAAAGGAATTGTTGATTTCAACATATTAAAGCCTTTAAATTATTTTATATTGCAATAAATAAAATATCAATCTATCTATCTCCAAAGCAAGTTTAATTCTTGAATGTTGGCCCTACATTTTAGTTTAAGCTCATACCGATACATACTTATAGAATCTAAGAGTTGAAATGGATTATAAAAGGGCTGTCTCATGTCTAAAATACACCTTCCTCTTTTCTCTAAAACAACCATACTGTAGAAATAATTATACATTATATTATTATAATAATCATAATTATTTCTCATAATATCATTAAATGACTTCAATTTTAGAACAAATTGAAACAAATACACGTAGAGAAATCCCTCTAACCTCTTTAGCTATATTTTCTATTATTTCATTCACAGTACTATATCTCTTTTAGTAATCTACTACTGACAGATTATCAAGATCAAAGAATTTCAAGATTAGAAGGAATCTCAGTAACAATTTAGTCTATTTGTAAGCTGTAAACTGTAAAACATTTTTGATATGTAGTTATTTAACATTTTCTCTTTCCATGGAAGTGGTATCTATTTCATTCTAAGGCAGCCCTTCCCATTCATCGAAACACACATATATACATACATACACACACACATACATGTACATATATGTATATATATATATGGACATAGATACTTTTCAAGAAAACTTCTTATTTTCATTTGTCTTTCCTTTCACTTCTTTTTGGTACTGCGCAAGTTTTTATTGTGTGACACTTGGGCTACTGTAGTGCTTTTCAAACTAGCTATTCTGCCTCTAGTCCTTTTCCTCAAATCTAATCAGCATAACTGCAGCAGATTAATCTCCCTAAAAATGTTTCTTTTTTTTATCACGTATTTCCGTTCCTCAAAACACTTCAATAGCTCTAACAGAAGAGAGTCTAAATTCCATAGCTTGGCTTTTGATGTAAGTTAGTCCTGACTCATGGGGTACAGTAAATAGAGTGCTGTGTCCAGAGTCAGGGAGACTCATCTTACTGAGAGCCAATATGATTTCAGACACTTACTAGATATGTGACTTTGAGTATGGGGTGTATGGATGTTCAAGAGGACTAGCACTTCTGGTGTGAGGGCTTGCCAAGCCCTTTACAGGACAGTCCATCCACTATTGGTACCTGATTCATTCAACTCTCACCCGTGACTCCAAGAAGCTATAGCATGTGTAGTAGGATCACCCTATTAAACCGTCTTGTGGGTAGGACAAACCAGCATGAGGGTAATCAACAGGGTTCAAATCTGTATGTGACTTAGTGGGATATCTATCCCAAGCATGTAAAGATTCCCCGACAGAATGGGTGAATGTGAGCAATTTGTTTGAATAGTCATAAAGGTATTTATTAAGAGATATTGTGAAGTGGTTACAGTTTGGTCAGACATTGAAGATATCAAGGTTACCCATTGAATCCCAGATTATTAACCGAGGGGAATTGAAAAATAAGTGTGCCAACTTAGATGGATAACATAACAGACTTTATTTTTCATTTATAGTATGTGGCATTAGGTGACTCATACAAGAGTAAAATATTATGTATATTTCCAATTCTTCATGGCATGGGCAATTGAATGTTTATCTTACCACTGTATTTCTTTAACTCATGGACAGAGAGCGAGGCTGATGACTTTGTCCAACTCTGCCTCACTTAAATCCAATTTATAAGCAAGTCAAAATATCACCCATGATGTCATTTGTCCTTTGCAAAAATGGACAATTATAGCTGTGTGACCTTGGGCAAGTCACTTAAACCTGTTCACTTTAGTTCCTCATCCTTAAGTGAGCTGGAGAAGGAAATGAAAAAAAGCTGCAGCAACTTTTTAAAAAAAGAAGAGAAATATTAATCACATTCTGAGAGCATCCTACTTAACATTTCATGTAGTAGAATAGTATACCATCACAGTCCTATAGCACAACTTGTTCAGTCATTCCCACACTGATAGACATCCTCTCAATTTCCAAGTTTTTGCAACCAGAAAAGAGATGCTACAAATATTTTTGTACTTAAAAATCCTTTTCCATTTTTTTTTTTTTACATCTTTTGAGATATAGACCTAGGAGCTATATTGCTAGGTCACAGGTTATGCATGCTTTTATAGCTCTTTGGAAATTGTTCCAAGAAACTCTAGAGGGATTAAATCAGTTCACAACTCCACCAAAAGTGCATTAATCTACCATTTTTTTTCACATCCCCTCCACCATTCATAATTTTCCTATTCTGTCCTTTCAGTCAGTTTATTAGGTATAAGGAAGTACCTCAGAATTGTTTTTATTTGCATTTCTTCAATCAATAGTGAGTTAGAGAAATATTTTATTTGGCTATTGATTTTTTGATTTCTCTGTCTGAAAAGTGATCATATCTTTTGATCATTTCTCATTTGATGAATGACTTTTATTATACATTTGACTCAGTTCTCTATATATGTGAGAAATGAGGCCTTTGCTAGAGAAGTTTGCTTCAATTTTTTTTTTCACAGTTATTATTTCTGTTTCCTCCATCCCATTTCCCCCAAGTTTATTCTATTCTCTCTTTCCTTTCACCCTGTCCCTCTTCAAAAATATTTTGTTTCTAATTACCCCCTTCCCCAATCTGCCCTTCCTTCTATCATCCCCCCTGCCCCATACAGTCTTCTCTTATCCCCTTCCCCTCATACTTTCCTGTAGGATGATATAGGTTTTCATGCCCAATTAAGTGTGTATGTTATTCCCTCTTTGAGCTAATTCTGCTGAGAGTAAGGTTCACTCACTTCCTTTTACCTCCCCTCTTATCCTACACTGTAAAGACGTTTTTCTTTTCTCTTTTATGTGAGGTAATTTACCACATTCTACTTCTCCCTTTCCTTTTCTCTCAATACATTTCTCTCTTACTCCTTAATTTTATTTTTTTAGAATTCATTCTCTTAATATTCAATTCATACTTGTGCCCTCCTTCTAACCACATTAATAATGAGAAAGGTCTTATGAGCTACCAGTATCATGTTCCCATATAGAAATGTGAAAAGTTTAATCTTATTATATCTCTTATGGTTTCCCTTTCCTGTGTATCTTTTTATTCTTCTCTGTAGTCTTTTACTGACAGATAAATTTTCTATTCAGGTCTGATCTTTACATCAAGAATGCTTGAAAGTCCACTATTTCACTGAATATCCTTTTTTTTTCCTCTGAAGGGTTATAATTAATATTTCTAGGTAGGAGATTTTTGTTTGTAATCCTAGTATTTTTACCCTCTGGAATATCATGTTCTAAGTTTTCCTTTCCTCTAATACAGAATCCTCTAAATGGTGGGTTATCTTGACTGTGTTTCCATGATATTATCCTTGACAAGGAGCTCTCAAATTTGACTACAATATTCCTGGGAATATTGTGTATTTCAAAAATATTTCATTGTTGCATCTGTTTCAGGAGATGATTGGTGTATTCTTTCAATTTCCATTTTATCCTCTGGTTCTAGAATATCAGGGAAGTTTTAATTGACACTTTCTTTAAGGATGATGTCTATGCTCTTCCTTTTTATCATCATACTCATGTCATTCAAAATTTCTTAAATTGTCTTTCTTAGCTCTATTTTCTAGGTAAGTGGTTTTTCCAATTAGATATTTAACATTGTTTGGTATTTCTTCCCACTTTGGGTATTGTTTTATTTTTTCTTGATATTTCATAAAGTCTTTAGCATTCCGTTGTTTTCAGCTCTGCCAAGGTGGTGTGATCTAAGGCAAGATGTGTTTCCTACTCTTCTGGCCTGTGATCTGATCTGTGAGTGACCACAAGCACTCTTTTCTTTCCTGGCACTGTGAGGAGGGTCTCCACTGCAGTCACAAGCTCTGTTATGTTACCTAGTTCTCGCCCCACACTGGTACTGCCGCTCAGGACTGTTATCTGGATGTGAGTATGAGCAAAGGAACAGAGTCCTGCCTCATTGCTAGCAAAAAGACCCCCTGAAATCCCCTTCTGACCATGTTCAATCCTTTTTCATCTGTGGGCTAAGTGTTCCATAAGCAGCTGCTGCCACTGCTGATTAGTGACTCCAAAGGCCTGCTCCTGTTTGGCTGGAGCCTGGTCTGTGTTGATGACTTGGGCTAAGCTGTGTTGCACTCTCAACTTGGTGCAACAAACCTTCCCTGCTAACTTTCTATAACAGTAAGCATTCCAACATACACAGGGGGTGCCTGCTATCACACTTTCTTAGATCTGCCTTCATAAAAGGAAAGCAACTTTCCATGGGTTAACAATCACTTTGATCAAGCACATATTTCATTCCTCTAACCAAGCACATATATCATTCACCTAGTTCAGGAGAGTCAGCACCCTGAACTTCAAAGAAAATACAGAGAAATCAAAAGATCAACAGACATGGCTTCCTCTGAATTCAACAGACAATTGGACCCCAATTGTCTGACCATAGTTACCAGAGAGGGAAGCATCAATATTTGTGTTTTCAAAGCTGGGGTACTCCTTAGCCACTTCCTGGATTCAGAGTATTCATACTTTTTGAGAGTCAGAGGGCATCACAACCCTTCAGAACCAATGGACCTTCCCACAAATCTTCTCTAATCAAACTCCCTGTAATAGGTAGACCCATTAATGGGTGGGGATGGTCTTTAGTAATATTAAAATAATTAACAATACAAATACATATATATACAGCTTCTAGTTCAAGAAACTCTTGTTCTGTACTTTAGTCCTAGTAAAGACTCTTGATTGATAAAGGCAAGATTCAATCAGAGGCACATTTTCATACTAAAACAAAAAGCAGAAAAAGATTCTGTTTTGTTCGCCATCTCACTTTCTTAGTTGTCTTTGTCTAGAAAATCATTTCACTTCATCATTTTGTATGTTCTGCTGCTCCAGGAATTATTTCATGGCATTATTTAAATGTGTTCAGAAGAGTATTAGAGATAGCTCAGGTGAGTCACTGCCTTTTCTCTGCCATCTTGGCTTTACCTACCTAAAATATTTCTTAAAGTTTTACCTCACCATTAGCAAATTATCATACATGGCAAAGATAAAAACAGCTAATGTTGGAGATGTTAGAAGACTGACATATGAATATTCTTTTGGTGGAGCTATGAATTGGTGCCACTTTTCTTGAAAACAATTTGTCATTACATGTAAAAGAAATTACTGAATTCTTTATATCCTTTGACTCTGAAATTAATAATAATGAAAGTTAACAATACAGCAATTACCATGTGCTTGGAACTACACTAAGTATTTGACAACAAATTCATTTGATTCTCACAACAACCATAGGAAGCACATACTATTAACTCTTCTACAGTGCATAGATGTCAAGCATTTGTAGGGCAGAAAGAAAAGTCAGGTTAAGAAGTATGTTCCAAGCATTGTTCTACATAACTCATATACAAAAAAAGGCAAGAAAAAACTTCAATTGCTATATTCAAGGATCATATAGTATAATGAGGAAGACAACATGCAAACTCTGATATATGACAGAAAAATTAGGCAGTGAATGAATGATAATCTAAGAGAAAAGTCATTTATATTAAATGTGTCCAAGGAAGGTTGCATGCAGCAAGTTGAATTTTAGTAGTGAAGGAATGAAGCAAGGTCATCCCAAAAAAAAAAACAAAGATGAAGGAGAGAATTCTACACGTAGTTGACAGTAAAAAAATGAATCATTTGGATACTATGGGTTACATGTGAGGAATAGTAAGGAGGCAATGTTATTGGGTTCCAAAATATTTGGAGGGCACGCACATGTAAGAAGACTGGAATGCTAGAATTTGCCTTTCACATCTTGGTCAGACTAATTATATTTTGTTGTTTGTTTAGTCATTTTTCAGTCATGTCCAAGTATATCTGACCTCTTTTGAGGTTTTCTTAAAAGATACTAGAATGGTTTGTCATTCTTCTCCAACTCATTTTACATGTGGGGAAATGGAGGCAAGTATCCTTATGTGACTTGCCCTAGGTCACAAAACTAGTAAGTATATGAGGCCAGATTTGAATACATGAAGAAGAACCTTCCTGAATCCAGGCCTAAAATTTTATATATTGTGTCCCCCAGCTGTCCATCTGTAATTTATGCATATCAATGATACATGTAAGTAGTGGTTGAACTGAAGTAAGAAGAGACTTTTCAAGGAGGTCGTTCTGGAGTACTGTAGTCATTGAGAAAGGAGGGGAGATATATATATATATATGTATATATAAGAAATATTATGAAGACAGAATCCATTGGACTTCACACCTGGTTGGATATGGAAGGAGAGAGGTAAAAGTGAGGAGCTGAAATTGAAATCTAGGGTGTAAGTCTTCCTGTCCTTAGAGGTAACAGAGAAATTCAAAAGAGAGGAAATGCGGGGGCTGGGAAAGGGGAAAGATGGTAATTTCAATTTTGAACACATTGAGTTTAATATTTCTGCAAGAGTTCCGCCTCAAAATGTCTAATATGTAATTGCAGATGTGAGACTACAAGGTACAAAAGAATATTACTGCCTAAGAAGGTTTTAGTATTGAGTTGAGTTGGTTAACCAAGGCCTCAAGATAGAGGAAGGAAGAGGTTATAACTAACATAGGGGAGATTACCTAGGAGAGAACTTAGTAATCTAGTGATTGGAGGTCATAGTGTGGGCAAAGAAAAGAATTTGGATTGCAAGGCAAAGGGCATAGTGGAATGACTAGACTGTCATCAGATATTATTTGTTCTCTATGCCTGGAATAATTCTCCTGTCCATCTCCAACTCTTGGAATCCCTAATTCATTTGAAGACTCAAATTTTTAAAAGATCACTTTTTATAGTAAATGTTTATTAATCTCTTCTGGCTGTCATTGTTGCTCCCCCAATTATGTTTTATTTATTCTCTATTTTTGCACATGTATATGTATATACATGTTTGTATGTATATGTGTGTAAGTATTCATGCACACATGAGTGTATAATATATCTATCATTTAGATTTTAATATTCTTTAGAGAAAAAAGTTGCAATTTTGTCATCGTATCCCTAGCCCATTACCAAGTACCTTGTAAATGCTGGTGCAGAAGAATGGTCATTATTTTGTTGCTATATTATAGCTGACACTGTATGAAAGCAGCAGATCTCAAACTGTGGCATATAGACCCCTAGGGGTTTCTGAAATCTTTCCTTGAGGTCAACGCTGTTTTCATAATAATTCTAAATCATTTATCTATTAAAACACCCTTCCCTTTTCCAACCCCCTATCTGTGCGAGGCAAGATGTTCTACATATACTTTAACCACAATAAAAGATTATGTAGAAACAGATATGAGGGGACAGAGCCAAGATGGCAGAGTAACAGTATGCACTTTCTAGAGTGTTGCCCCAAAGCCCAGTCAAATATCTGTAAAAAATGGCTCTAAAGAAATTCTAGAGCTACAGAACCCACAGAAGGTCAGAGTGAAGCAAATCTCCAGTGAAAGGTAGTCTGGAAGATTGCTGGGAAGTGTCTATCATGCCAGGAAGGGGTCAGGAAAGAGTCCAGTACAGGCTGCACTAGCACAAAAAGGACATGAGTAGGCCTTGGGGAGGCTAAATCTCTCACACCTGTGGCAGTTTACAGACTTCAGGACTCTAAAATGCCAAGGACAAATTGGAAGGTCAGTGGAAAAAGACTGTGGGACCAGTGTTGGAGAGTGGAGTGGTCTGGTCCCAGAACCAGAGCAGCAGAGGGGGAAGGGGTCAGAGGAACCCACAGTAGCCACAGCAACAGCAGGGCCAAGGACAACAAATGGTTCTGGAGCTCTAGGCCCACAAATTATGGGGAAATCAAGTGACTGACAAGACACCCCTCAACCCCACTTGAAGCAGAGATCTACTTTGATGGAGAGCTCAAAAGTCAAGTGAGTAGCTGGGGAAATGAGGAAAATCCAAAAGGAGAAGCAGACTACATAATCTTACTTTGGTGACAAGGAAGACCCAAACATGCAAACAGAAGAAAATAAAGTCAAAGGTCCTCCATCCAAATCCTCCAAGAAAAATATGAATTGGTCTCAGGCCATGGAAGAGCTCAAAAAAGATTTTGAAAGTCAAGTAAGAAAAGTAGAGCAAAAATTGGGAAGAGAATGAGAGGGATACAAGAAAATTATGAAAAATGACTCAACTGCTTGCTAAATGAGACCCAAAAACTTGCTGAAGAGAATGCCACAGTAAAAAATACACTAACACAAATGACAAAAAGAGATCCAAAAACTCAATGAAGAGAAGAATTCCCTAAAAAGCAGAATTGGCCAAATGAAAAAGGAGATCCAAAAGTTCACTGAAGAAAATAATTCCTTAAAAATTAGAATGGAGCAGATGGAAGCTAATGACTTTATGAAAAATCAAAAAATTATAAAACAAAATCCAAAGAATGAAAAATATAGCAGACAATGTAAAATATCTCATTGGAAAAATAACTGACCTGGAAAATGGATCCAGGAGAGACAATTTAAAAATTATGGGAATATCTGAAAGCCATGATCCAAAAAAAGCCTAGAGATTATCTTTTAAGAAATTATGAAGGAAAAATGCCCTGATATTATAGAACCAGAGGGTAAAATAAATATTTAAAGAATCCAACTATCACTTCCTGAAAGAGATCCTAAAAGGAAAACTCTTAGGAATATTGTAGTAAAATTCCAGAGTTCCCAGGTCAAGGAGAAAATATTGCAAGCAGTCAGAAAGAAACAATTTGAATATTGTGTAAATACAATCAAGATAACACAAGAACTAGAAGCTTCAACAAATATGATATTCCAGAAGTCAAAGGAACTAGGACTAAAACCAAGAATCACCTACCCAGCAAAATTGAGCATGATACTTAAGGGGGGAAAATAATCATTCAATAAAATAGAAGACTTTCAAGCTTTCTTGATGAAAAGATCAGAGCTGAATAGAAAATTTGACTTTTAAACACAAGAATCGAGAGAATCATGAAAATGCAAACAGGAAAGAGAAATCATAAGCGACTCACTTAAGTTGAACTGTTTGCATTCTTACATGGAAAGAAAATATTTATAACTCTTGTGACTTTGCTTAGTACTAGGGTAGTTGAAGGGATTATGTACACAGAGGGCAGAGTGTGAGTTGGAAGGGATGACATCTAAAAAAAAATTAAATTAAAGGATGAGAGAGGAATATACTGGAGGGAGAAAGGGAAAAATAGAATGGGGCAAATTATCTCTCACATAAAACAGACAAGAAAAAGCATTTTCAATAGAAGGGAAGAGAGAGGAGGTGAGAGGGAAAAAGTGAACCTTACTTTCATCACATTTGACTTGAGGAGGGAATAACATGTATACTCTACAAGAAAGTAGAGGTAAAGATGATAAGAAGGCTGTGGGGCATGATAGAAGGGAGGGCAAATGGGAGGAGGGCATAATTAGAAGTAAATACTTTTGAGGAGGAATAGGGTCAAAAGAGAGAATAGAATAAATGGGGGGAGAATAGGATCGAAGGAAACATAGTTAGTTTTCCACAACATGACTTTTATGGAAGTCTTTTGCATAACTACACATGTAAAACATATATTGAATTGCTTGCCATCTCAGTAGTGATAGGTGGGGAGGGAGGAAGGGAGAGAAGTTGGAACTCAAAGTTTTGAAAACGAATGTCAAAAATTGTTTTTACATGCAACTGGAAATTAAGATATACAGGCAATGTGATATAGAAATCTATCTTGTCCTCTAAGAAAATAGAAGGAATGGGGATAAGAGAAGGAAGGGGTATTATATAAGGGAGGAAATATTGGGGGAAGGGAGAATCAGAATGCACACTGTCTTGGAGTGGGTAGAGGGGAGAGATGGGGAGAAAATTTGGAACTCAAAATCTTGTGAAAGTGAATGTTGTAAACTAAAAGTAAATAGATAAATTAGATCTTTCAAAAAGAAACAGAAATGAGATTCCAGTTATCTTTTATTAATACAGACATTAATGAAATTACAAAAATATGAAAAGCATTGCCAGATTTTGGAAATTTTTTTGGAAAACACAGTAATTTTTCATAAAATATTAATTATCAGTGTTCAATGGATTAATTATTAATTTTAAGTGAATTTTGAAAAAAAATTAAAAATATATCCATTTAAGTTTCTAACATGTTAAATAGCGAAAAATGTAATACACATAAGCAAAACGTCTTTGGGGGCCTTGACAACTTTTTTAAGAGTACAAAGTTTCCTGAGATCAAAATTTTGAAAACCATCGTTTTAAAGTAGCCTGAGATGACTTTAATTATTTCTCAAAAGAGTTTTAGATACAGAGTTCTGAAGAATGAATACTGGTTAATTCACAGACTTCAATTTTATGCAATAGTGGATCAGAGAAAACCTCCACGGGGGTGGGGTGGGGGGACACACAGGGATAAAAAAAAGGTAGGAATTCTCAGTTCCTTCATGATTAGAAAAGTAGAGGCATAATTTAGTCCTACTGATACTAAGTTAAAGAAGACATACTACATTTGATAACATTTATTTCATCTATCTATTGAAAGGCTAAATATTAACAATAGAAAATAGAGTAAATGACATTTAAGTGATAATCATTTTGCTATGATATACACATAAAGTAATTATGGAAATACTCAAGACTTTTGTGGAAAGTTCAACAAACCAAATCACTTCACAACCTATATTTCCTTTTAATGACCTGTGCTATTGGTATCAAAACTTTTCATTGTATCATTTTGTTATAAGTTTAAAGACAGATCATAAAACTTAGAATATTTCCTAGCTCCTTTGACCTTTGGAATGTCATGTTTCAAACCCTATGTTCCCTTATGATGGAAACTGCCAGATCTTGTATTATCCTGATTGTATTTCCACAATATTTGAATTGTTCCTTTTTTGACTGCTTGCAATATTTTCTCCTTGACCTGGGAGCTCTGAAATTTGGCTACAATGTTCATAGGAATTTTTGTTTTGGGATATCTTTCAGAAGGTGTTTGGTGGATTCTTTCAATATTTATTTTACCTTCTAGTTCTAAAATATCAGGGCAGTTTTCCTTGATAATATCTTGAAAGATAATGTCTGCACTCTTTTTGTTGATCATGGCTTTCAGGTAGTCCCATAATTTTTAAATTGTCTCTCCTGGATCTACTTTTCAGTTCTATTGTTTTTCCAGTGTGATATTTCACATTGATATTTTTTCCTTTGTTTTATTTAATAATTTCTTGATTTTTCATGGTCATTAGCTCCCATCTGCTCCATTCTAATCTTTAAGGAATTATTTTCTTCATTGATCTATTGGACCTCCTTTTCCATCTGGTCAATTCCTTTTAGAGCCTTGTTTTCTTTATTGGGATGTTGGATCTCTTTTGTCATTTTTGTTAGTCTACTTTTTAAAATACTATTTTCTTCAGTATTTTTGTGGGTTTTCTTTAGCAAGCAGTTGACTCATTTTCCATGATGTTCTTTCATCACTCTCATTTCTCTTCACCGTTTTTGCTCTACCTCTCTTATTTGTTTTTCAAATTCCTTTTTGAACTCTTCCATAGCCTGAGACCAATTCATATTTTTCTTTTTTTTAATTAGTTAATTTTATTTATTTTCAGTTTTCTACAATCACAAATATATGACTTAGATTATTATTTTTCCCTCCCTTCTCTTTACCTCCCCTCCTACCCCCCTGAGATGGCATATAATTTTGTGCAGATTCTACAGATACATTCCTATTAAATACATTTTCATTATAGTCATGCTGTGTTGAAGAATTAAAATGAGTGGGAGAAATCGTCTAACAAATCAAAACGCAATACACACACACACACACACGCACATGCACACAAATGATCTGCTATATTCTGCGATTGAATTCAATAGTTCTTTCTCTGGACATGGAAGGCATTTTGGCTTAGAAGACCACTGGGAATTTTTTTTAAGCCCTTACATTGCAATGCAGTTCGACATCTACCAGGAAAAAAAAAAAAACTGTCGCACACTGTGGTTGTTTCTGTGCAAAGTTCTCCTGATTCTGCTCTTTTTGCTCAGCAAGAGGTCATATAAGTCTTGCCAGGCCTCTCTGAAGTCTTCCTGTTCACTATTTTTTATAGAACAGTAATTTTCCATTACATTCATATACCATAAATCATTTTTATGATCTTTTGGCATACAGTTCAAGAAGTGATATTGCTGAGTCAAAGGGTATGGCACAATTTTTGTAGCCTTTTGGGCATAGTTTCAAATTGCTCTCCAGAATGGTTGGTTTGGGTTTTATCATTCCATGGCCTTTTATTACATGTAATTTTTATTGCATTATGAACTGAGAAGGATGCATTGACTATCTCTGCCTTTCTGCACTGTTTGTGAGGTTTTTATGTCCTAGTACATGGTCAATTTTCGTATATGTGCCATGTACTGTGGAGGAAAAGGTATATTCCTTTCTATTCCCATCCAGTTTTCTCAAGATATCAATAATATCTACCTTATTCAGAGTTTTATTTACCTTCTTAATGTCTTTCTTGTTTATTTTGAGGTTAGATTTATCAAGTTCAGAGAGGGGGAGGTTGAGGTCACCCACAAGTATAATTTTACTGTCTGTTTCTTCCTTCAGTTCCCCCAACTTCTCCTCTAAGAATTTGGATGCTATACCACTTGGAGCATGCATGTTTAGTAATGACATTGCTTCATTGTCTATGGTGCCTTTTAGCAGGATATAGTTTCCTTCCTTATCTCTTTTGACTAGATCTATTTCTGGTTTTGCTTTGTCTGAGATTAGGATTGCTACCCCTGTTTTTCTTACATCAGCTGAAGGACAGTATATTTTACTTTAACCTTTTACCTTCACCCTGTATGCGTCACTTCTGTTTCAAATACGTTTCTTGTAAACAACATATTGTTGGATTATGGCTTTTAATTCATTCTGCTATCCATCTCCATTTTATGGGAGAGTTCATTCCATTTAAATTCATGGTTATTATTACAGTCTATGTCTTTCCCTCCATCCTCTTTCCCACTGTTTGTGCTTTTAGTTCTCCAGTCTCCCTTCCCCTCCTCAATAGTTCTCACTTTTCACCACCACCTCCTGTAGCCTTCCCTTACTTCTTTTAGCCCCCCTCCCTTTTACTCTCATTTACCCTTACTGCTTCTTCCCTCCCTTTTAGTTCCCCCTCTCTTTTCTTTCCCCTTCCCCTCCTACTGCCTATAGAGCTAGTTAGACTTATATACTTAATTAAGTTTACTCTTCCCTCCTTGAACCAAATCTGATGAGAGTATCTCTCAAACAATGCTCATCACTCTCCCTCTGCTATAATTTTGTACTTCTTCCTGTGATGTAGTTTATCATTTTCTGCTTTCTCTGTTTCACATCTCCTGTCAGAAGGGAGAACAGTCTCACCATTGACCTCTTTGGTATTCTTCTTTTGGTCTTTGATCCAGGGAACGATTCTGTGTTTTTTTACCCTTGTTTTGGTTTTCCTTTTTTTTTTTAGTATTTGTATTTTATTTACTTTGACAAAACAGATACATCTCAATGAACAAACACATCAAGTCTTCTACTCCCAAAAGAATTTTTAAAAATTACCTGAAAGAGTGGTTTTGGCTGATAGTGTATATCACTTTCTTTCTTTTATTTTTTTAAGAGAAAATTGCCTGCTTCATTCTGCCTTCTGATTCCTTAGTTCTTTCTCTGAATGTGGATGACATTTTTTATCATGAGTCCTTTGGAAATGTTTTAGGTCCTTGAATTGCTGTGAAGGGTTAAGTTTGTCAGAAACAGTCCTCATACACTGTTGCTATTAATATGCATAATATTCTCTTGATTTTGGTCACTTCTCTCAGCATCAGTTCAGATAAGTCCTTCCAGGCCTCTCTGAAGTCTTCCTGTTCATCATTTCTTTTTTTGTTTTTTTTTTTCACTCTCAATAATGCGTTTATTCACTCCAAATGACCTAACATCCAAATTTGTAAAGGAAATTCAAGCTACCGTAAGACATAGATAATAACACAATAGTGATGGAAATCCTCTATGAGTTTTAGATAAATCTAACAGAAAGATGATTAGGGAAAATATGGAAATGAAAAAAAATTGCTAGAGAAATTTAGAGGTTAAAGAGTTTTGGCATCTTCTAAATGGTAATGTAAAAGAATATGCATACTGCCTAGTATCACAAAAAGCTTTTACAAAAATTGATCATGTAAAAGGGCATAGAGGTATTAAATATACATAAAGGCAGAAATAGCTAATCCATCCTTTGTAGACTATAACATAATAAAAATAGTCATTGGTTCAGGAACCACAAACAAAAAATACAAACAAAAATGAAGACTTGAAAATTAAATCCTAAATAGTTAGTGAATCAAAGAACAAATCCTAAAAACAATCAATATCAATGTAAAATAAAATGATTATGGTGAAAAAACTTCTGAGATGAAGATAAAGCAGTCCTTGGGAGAAAAATATCTTTACAAATATATATTAAACAAAATAGAAAAATACAAAATAAACTAAATGGATATATATGTTCAAAAAATAGAAGCCCAACAAATAAATAAATAAAAATAATCACAAAAGATATATTAAAATTTAGAGGTAAAATAGACAACTTAGAAAAACAATTCTATAGCAATGATAAGTAAAATTATAAGCTAGCTTTTTGAGAATACTAATAAAATTAATAAACCCTTACCTAATCTAAATTTTTAAAAAGAGGTCAGAAAAATGAATCAATGAAATAGAAAATGAACAAGGAAAAACCACATCAACACAAGAAGAAATAAAAAATATTAATTAGGACATTACGTACAGTTACATGTTGACAAAATTAAAACCACAAAAAAATAGAGGAATACCTTCAAAAATATATAATACTCAAACTATCAGGAGATCAGTTGAAGATCTTAAATAACCCAATATCAAACTAGGAAATATATTTAGTTGTAAAGGAACTACCAAAGAATAAAGAATCACTGGTCCTGATGGATTCATAGGACAATTCCATCAAACTGAAAAAAAAAAAAAAAAAAAAAAACACACACACACAACAGTATTTGTACTCACAAATTATTTTCAGAAATTAAGAAATGTCCCAAATATTCCCTTTATGATATATATATCCTTAGTCCTTTTCATGTTTCTCTTGATTCTTGTCTTGGAAAGTCAAATTTTCTATACAGATCTGGTCTTTTTCCTCAATATGAATGATTCAAAGTCCTCTATATCATTGAATTTATTCCCTTGAGGTATTATGCTCGGATTTGCTGGGTAGGTGATTCCTGGTTTTAATCCCCATTCCTTTGACCTCTAGAATATTCCATTCCAAGCCCTCTGATCCCTTAATATTGATGCTGCCAGATCCTGTGTTATTCTGATCGCATTTTCACAATACTCAAATTGCTTCTAGCTGCTAGCAGTATTTTCTCCTTGATCTGGGAACTCTGAAGTTTGGCCACAATGTCCCTAGAAGTTTCTCTGTTCAGGTCTCTTTCAGGAGGTGATCAATGAATTCTTTCAATATTTATTTTTCCCTCTAGTTCTAGAATATCAAGGCAGTTTTCCTTGATAATTTCATGAAAGATAATGGTTAGGCTCTCTTTTTGATCATTTCAGGTAGTCCCATAATTTTTAAATTGTTTCTCCTGAATCTATTTTTAGGTCAGTTGTTTTTCCAATGAGATATTTCACATTATCTTCATTTTTTCAAACTTTTTTTTTGTTTTTTAACTGCTTGGTTTATCTCATTGTCATTCATTTCCCTGAACTCAATTCTCTCTTTCAACAAATTATTTTGTTCAGTGAGCTTTTGAACTTTCTCCTCTATTTGACTAATTTTGCTTTTTAAAGGCTCGTTCTCCTCATTGGCTTTTTGAATCTCTTTTTCCAGTTGAGTTAGCCTCTTTTTAAAGGTGTTATTTTCCTCAACATCTTTTTGGTTCTCCATTAGTAAGCTGCTAATTCATTTTTCAAGCACTCCTATTGCCTGATACCTATTTAAGTTCCCTTTGGAGGCCCTAGAGGCAGGGACATTGACTTCCTCTGACAGTATACCTTGTTCTTCCTCATCCATGCCTTGGGGGCCCCTGTCCACTGTTGCTTCCACTGCTGCCACCTAAGGAGGCCCAAGTTATGAGGACACCCTGCTCCCTTCTCAGCCAGCCGAAAAGAGCCTCTCATTGATCTTTTGCAACTGTGGGCTGAGGATCTGTGCTGCTGCTGGAGATTCTGCCCCTGAAGCCTGCTTGGAGCTGTTCTTCTCAGTGACCAAAGCTGGGCTGGGCTCTGTGCCATGTCCAGTGTGACGGACCTTTCCCATTGATCTTTTAGGTCACTCTAGGCTACAAATCTCATCCACTCCATTGTTCTGTGGCTTCTGCTGCTCTAGAATTTGCTGAGATTTTCTTTAAAGGTATTTTATGAGCTGTGAGGTAAGAGTTAGTGTATGTGCATCTTTCTACTCCACCATCTTGGCTCCACACCCTACTTTCTTTTTCTTGCTCATGATGGTGATTTGTGTTGTGGCTTCTGGTTCTTTCAGTTTGAAGCTGTTGAACTTGGTGTGGAGGTGACTGACATGAAAAAGCTAAGGGCAGGTGCCTTTTTATCTTTTTGTTTGGTGTTTCCCTGATCAGCCCTGGGGCTAGCTTGTTAAGTGTAGGGGAGAGGTGGTCTGGTTGTGAGAGATCTCCTCAGCTGATTTGAGACAAAGGAAAGCTCAGAGGTGGGTGATCCTGGGTGCCCTATTTTTTTCCTCTTTCCCCTGGAGTGCTGGGGCATGTCTGGGTCCTAGTGTGAGTTTCCACCTCCACTAGGGCTCCTCTCCTAGCACTGAGGCATGCCTGGGTTCTAGTATGAGCTTGAGTTTCCATTGCCTCCCTAACCCCCCACTCCCCTTCTGGCACTGAGGCACACCTGAGTCCTAATGTGAGTTTCCACTGCCCCACTCCTTCTGTTTCACCTCTGCCACAGCAAGAGGAATCCCCCTTAGCTACTTTCCTAGCCTCAGGTGTTATGAGACTCTTTGCCCATTCACTGTTTCTACTGATCCAGGATTTTTCTGGGGAAATATTTTATGGGTCTTTCGAGGTCAACAAATGGGGAGGACAGAGCATTTACTGATCACTCTGCCATTTTGGATCCTGGAAGTTCAAGTAGGTGACTTACAGATGTTTAATCTGTGGGCTGAAAATTTCCTGAGCTGCTGTGGCCGATATCTGGGGCTGCTGTTGCCTCAGGCCTGCCCAGGGCTTTCCTGTTCTGCTGAACAGATCCTTCCCATCTACCTTCCAGTCTGTCCTGGGCTGTGAATCTGCCACAGTCTGTCTCCTATTGGACTCTGCCCCTCGAAAATTTGATCAGATTCTCTTTTTAGAGGTATCTGAGTTTGTCTAAGAGCTTAGGTGAGTAACTGTTCTCACTCTGCCATCTTGACTACATTCCTGAATTCATATTTGTCTTGGAGGCTTTGGATGGAGGAACTTTGACTTTGTTATTTTCTGTTTGCATGTTTTGGCCTTCCTTGTTACAAAAGTAAAATTCTATGGTCTGATTCTTTTTCCAGTATTTGCTCACTTCTCCAACCATTTATGACTTTTGAACTCTTTGTCAAGGTACTTCTCTGCTTCCAGTGAAAGGTAAGAGGTATACTGTCAGCCACTCAATTCCCCCACAATCTGTGGACCTAGAACTCCAGAAATAGTGGCTGCCATTGCCCCTAAGGTTGCTGTGGCTTTGGTGGGTTCCTCCCCTCTTCTCCCTCTGCTGTCTTGGGGTCGGGACTCAAACACTTTACTCTCTCATACAAGTCCCTCAAGATTTTCCCACTGACCTTTCAATTTGGCCTCAGCATTTTGGAATTGTGAATTCTGGAAACTGCCATTAGTGAGAAAGATTCAGTCCCTCCAAGGCATAGTCATGTACCCTCTGTGTTTGCATAGCCCATATTGGACTGTGCTCTTCTCCCAACATGGCACCATGCACATTTCTTGGTGAACTTCCAGGCTGTCTTGGGCTGGAAATTATCTTCATTCCATCATTTTATGGATTCTGAAGTTCCAGAATTTGTTAGAGTCATTTTTCACATGTATTTGGCTGGACTTGGGGGGAGCACTCTGGAAAGTCCTCGCTCTTATTTCACCACTTGGGAGGAGTGCTCCAGAAAGTCCCTGTTGTTATTCCACCATCTTGGCTCCCCCCTTTCACCCAATCTTAGAATATTGGAGAAGAAATTATATTACTGATCATATAGATTTCACCTATCACTTTGCAACAAAAGTAAAAGGTCTCCAAGGTTATAACTTACCCAAAGATTACATTGATGATCTGTAGCAGAACTAGGAATAGAAGCCAACTTTCCTGCTATCCAGTTCATTATTTTTTTGGTTTGGTTTTGTTTGCTTTTCCCATACCATGGGAAAACTAATTCTATAAATAACCCCTTTCATACACTGTATCTCCAAACTAGCCAACACAAGTTCAAGGTACTCTGTAGGCTTGCTTATAACCAACTCAGTTGGTTTACTTTTTCCTTAGAGAATTTAACTGGCTTGAAAAAAAAAACAATTTTGTATTATGTCATAAGAAGTCATAATTCAAATAATGGAACATTCCCCCACTCAACCTAGAGCATACAATAGCAATGGGAAGAGTGAACACATAGCATCATGGATGAGAGAATTTGGGGGATTGTGCAGTCAGGTCACATACCAGGCCACTGATATCTTTAGATGTTGCCATTATACTACTTGACTTCAGTTCTTTAGTGGGTATGGTGACTCTTTTGTGCACATTGCCCCTCTGGTTTTAGTTGCCCTTTAAAATATAATTTTTAAGGTAGTCTTTTCTGAATTCCTCCCCTCTGGACTCTCGAAGTAACTTTTCACACATTTCTCTGCTGGTGCCAGCTGGTCTCAACATGAACTGGTTGTGGCTTCAGTAAGTTGATGCTGGGAATTTTCTCGCCCCTGGGAAATAGTCCTTGCAATTATCTTCCAGGCTTATGTTTTCGAGGAGACCCGAGTCAACTCTACTTCAATCTCACAGAGTGTAGTACCAGAATCTTTCTCTTATAAGGCTAGGATGACACCTCCTCAGTCATGGTTACCACTCCCCCCTGATAAAAGTATCTTTTCTTGGTCTAGGGAGTTGGGGACATTCAAAATTATTCCTTAAATTCTTTCTATATCTACATGCATATTAGAGCCAGGAAAAAAAAAATAGTAAGCTCGGTTCATTGTTCTCTACCCGAATAACATTCTTTCTTTTCCAACTAAGTATTCCGAGTAAAATAAGATGTTCCTTCCTTTATTATGCATATCTATCTGAAGCAAGGTCTGCATGATTTGATATAGTATCATAACCAGAGAAAATTCCCAGCATTCTTACAAATTTTAAGTAGTTTATCTGTTTACTAATTCCAGCTACTACAGAAAGTGAAGATTTCCAATTTATTAAGTTTACATTTTAATTTAATGGTATGAAAAGAATTTTAAACTATACCTTTTGGATACTACAGACTTTTAAGATATATTTGGTAAAAAATAAATATCTTTCTTAAGTAAATTTACTGTTAGTGATAAACTGATGAAATTGAAAAAAACATGATTTATTCACAAAGAAATTGTTCAATCACTCTAGTAGTAGCTTTTCAAAGTTCTCTTTGCTTTCATAATATGGAATAAACTGTCCCAAAACTAATACCAAATTTAGGTTCCATGCTCAGTAAAGTTTCAGCTTCTTGATCATGACTATCAAAAAGGGTTTGACTTAGTTCCTGTCATAGGGATGTGTTTTGGGGTATGATTGTCTGACTTCCAGTAAATGACTTGAGATAATGTATTTGTTTCAGATAGACCACTAGACAGATGTCAGATGACTGGTTTGGAACATGGGGGAAAAGGGGGAGGGAAGTAAGATTTGTCCTTGAATTAAAAGAGAAAGTAGGAGAGCTTCCATAGCTTATACCACTATTCCCCAAGTATAGCCTCTATTACATTCTGCACAGATAGACTCTCTTACAGATTTTCCCCTCAAGACTGATTGCTCACATCATCTATAGTAACTGTCAAGATAAATTGAAAATTCTAGAACATATGACATCTAAATACAATGGAAGGTATATTTATGCGAGCTACTTCAGCACATCAGATTATAAATTTCTTCTCTCAAAAAATAGGGTTCTTTGCTAGTAAAAGACAGATAAATGACAGTACCATGCTGGGAGGAAATCTTTAAATCTGGACCTTCTTTTAATCATTTATTCAGAAAATTAAAAATAAAAGTGACTACATTGATTCTTAGGTACCAGATCTGAGAATGTCATATGGACTTTTAAATCAAAAGATTTTTAAACTATAAGAAGCGATTTCAATTAAATCACACATCAGCATAATTGAATGTTTCAAAAGAAGGAAACATGCACTCATTTTCTATTTTATTTTCTTCAGGAACATTTTTTACTATATTATGTTAAAGACAGAATTTTAGTAGTCTACAAAAACTTCATGTTTTAATAATAGAACTTTGCTAAGAAATTTGCATTCATATAAGTATCTGAGAGATGGTTTTTTAAATGTTGCTAATTGGTACAGAGCTGAAACAAAAAGAGATCCCCCCACCACTGAATTGTTAAAAGAATTATATGTAAAAAAAATGTATCATAAATCTATGTGGAACATCATGTGGGGTACAGAGAGAAGAGTAATCTGAAGCATGACTATTTCATTATACATATAAAGATGTTTCCTCAAAGAATGTAATCAGTGAAATCAGTGGTTTATGATTTTCAGTGCATAGAATGTTTGATTACTTTGACAAAGGACTTTAAGAACTACTTTGTGCTTAAAAATAGAAAAGTTGGTCATTCATTCTCTAAAACTCTAGGTCAGAGGTTCTTGAGATTCTTTATATATATATATATATGTATATATATATACATATATATATATATATAAAATTTATTTATTTTCATTTCTTAACATTCACTTCAATAAGAATTTGAATTCAAAATTTTCTCCTCATCTCTCCCTACCCCAACCCCAGGACAGCATGTAACCCATCCACCAATTTCCTCCAGTCTGTCCTCCCTTTTATTACCCACCCTTTCTCCATCCCCTTCCCCCCCTATTTTCCTGTAGGGCAAAATAGATTTCTGTACTCCATTACCTGTATATTTTAATTTCCAGTTGCATGCTAAAACAATTTTTGACATTCATTCTTAAAGCTTTGAGTTCCATATTCTCTCCCTCCCTCTCCACCTACCCTCACTGAGAAAACAATGAAAAAATGGCAAAGAAAATAAAAGACGCAATTCAATATAGGTCATACATGTGTAACAATACAAAACACTTCCATCATAGTTATGTTGTAAAAGGCTAACCACATTTCCCTCTGTCTTATCTTGCCCTTCATTTATTCCATTCTCTCCCTTGGCCTACTCTCCCACAGTAGTGTTTGTTTCTGATTATCCTTTTCCCTAATTTGCTCTTTCTTATGTTATCTTCCCTCTCCTATCCCCTTCCTCCTTGCCCTCCTGCAGGGTAAAATAGATTTCCATACCCAATTGAGTGTGTGTTATTCCCTCTTTAAGTCAATTTCCATGAGAGTAAGGATCAATTACTTCCTTTCATCTCCCCACTCTTCTCCTCCACTGTAAAAACTCTTTCTTCCCTCTTTTTATGTGAAATGATTTGCTACATTCTACCTCTTCCTTTCTTTTACTCCTAGTACATTTTTATTCTATTTTTTAAGTATTCTCCCTTCATATTCAACTCCAGTTCATCCTGTGCCCCCACCCTCTCTATATATACACATATGTACATGTATATATGTGTAAATATGTATATTTATACACATATATACACACATACACCCATGTTCATATGTATCTACACATATATAATATACACATACACACATACCCATACACACCTACATATATATTCCTTCTAACTACACTAATACTGAAAAAGGTTTCATGAGTTACAAATAACATCTTTCCATGCAGGAATGTAAGCAGTTCAATTTTAATGAGTTCCTTAAGCCTTCTCTTTCCTGTTTACCTTTTCATGTTTCTCTTGATTCTTGTATTTGAAAGTCAAATTTTCTATTCAGCTCTGGCCTTTTTAACAAGAAAGCTTGGAAATCCTCTCTTTCATTGAAATTCCATTTTTCTACTCAAGTGTTATACTCAGTTTTTCTCGGAAGGTGATTCTTGATTATAATCCCATCTCCTTTGACCTCTGGAATATCATATTCCAAGCAGTTGGATCCCTCAGTATAGAAGCTGCTAAATCCTGTTTTATGCTAATTATGTTTCCACAATACTTCAATTGTTTCTTTCTGACTGCTTGTAATATTTTCTCCTAGATCTGGAAACTCAGGAATTTGGCTACAATATTCCTAGGACTTTTCCTTTTGGAATCTCTTTCAGGAGGTGATAGGTGAATTCTTTCCATTTCTATTTTACTCTCTGATTCTGAAATATGAGGGCAGTTTTGGCTCCATTCTAATTTTTAAAGAACTATTTTCTTCAGTAAGCTTTTGTACCTCTTTTTCCACTTGACTACTGCTTTTTAAAGCACTTTTATCTTCATTGACTTTTTGAATCTCTTTTGCCCTTTTGGTTAGTCTATTTTTAACGGTGTTCTTTTCTTCAGCATTTTTGGGTCTCCTTTAGCAAACTGTTGACTCGCTTTTAATGATTTTCTTACATTGCTCTCATTTCTCTTCCCAATTTTTCCTCCACCTCTCTTCCTTGATTTTCAAAATATTTTTTAGCATAATTTTTTGAGGTTTTGGATGTAGAAGCCTTTACTTCTGTGTCTTCCTCTGGTGGTATGCTTTGTTCTTCCTCAGTCGGAAAGGATGGAAGAAGATATCTGTTCACCAAGATAGTAACCTTTCATCATCTTATTTTTTTCCCCTTTTGGACATTTTCCCACTCAGCTACTTGACTTTTAGGTCCTTTGTCAAGTGAATTTTCAGTTCCTCTAAGGTCAGACAATCAAGGGAGAGGAGTTTCCTCTGCTCCTGGTTTGCACTCTGGTCTGTGAGCTACCACAAGCACTCTTTTCCTCCCAGGATCTTTGAGTAGGATTCCCTCTCCAGAGACTCCACCAGCTCCACCACATCAGTGTGCTTCCTCCCCCCAAAACTGAGACCCAGATTGACAGCTCAGTTCTCCCAGGGTCTTTATGCTGAGGGCTCCAAAAGTAGACAATGCTGCTGCCCTGGGGCCTGAAGGCACTGCCCTTTCATTCATGTGAAATAACTTTCTTTGTGACCTTTGAAGCTGTCTTTGGCATTTGTTGGGTGAGAAATCTTGGAACCGCAGCTGCTATCCATGATTCCATACCTTGAACCCTGTTCCAGTACTGTCCATCCCTTGTTGCACAGTCAAGGCTGACTGCACTCTTCCCTGAATCCCATTCTATAGATCTTTCCTGTGGATCTTCCAGGGTGTCTTGGGCTGGAAATCTCTTTTACTTTGTCATTTTGTGACTTCTGCTGCTCTAGATTTTGTTTAGAGTAATTTGTTACAGGTATTTTATAGGTTCTGGGGGTAGAACTAGAGCAGGTTCAACCTTCTACTCCACCATCTTGGCTCTGTCTCCTGTTTCTTGAGATTCTTGACCACTGACTCAGCTATGTTTGATTGAAAGGACAAAATTATTTGAGTCGAAATTTTGACTTTCTATAGAAATCAAAGAAATAACTTGTTTTCATGTGGACTCAGGGTGTGTTCAGAACTTTTTGCACAGCTGCAAGTATGATACTGGAAGGACGGAGGGAGTTTTTCAAATGAAAAGCCCTCTGTTTAATTTCAGCTGCATATTTCCAAGAGTCCTGGGGTACTTTATGCACCAACAGAGTGTAAACCCACCCACCAATCAAGAATTGTTCAATGGACTGCAATGGAGATTAGATTCATTTTAAAAAATTTGCATAGTATTTCACAGTAAAAAGTTGTCCCCCATTGAAAGCATCACATTGGCATGAACACCATGCCATATTTCAGAGTATACCACATGAGAGGCATTGAAACTTCCCATTGCTGGCAACCTGACATCTGGTTTATAAGTTTTAGGATGGTTAGTGTATCTCTTGGTAAAGCATCAATACACTAAATCATATGACAGGGAAGCCCAGAGTTGAAGATCCAAAAGAGAAGCACTCAAATGTCAAATCTATTTTCTGTGTCATTAATTTCTAATTGTGTATTAAAATATGTGTATGTATATGTGTTTACAAAAGAGCTAAGTTCAAATGGAAAAGTTATAGACTTTAAAGGAGGAATATTTTTGAACAGTAAAAATGTTATTCCCAAGTGAGCCATTTGGCTGGTTTTTTTTTTTCCTCTTCCCCTTACAATCCTTGCTAGAGATTTGGGGAGTGACTGAATGCTAAGAATCCAAAGCAAACTTTAGAAATTATGTAACATGTGAAATTGAATCTTAATTAAAGCAAAACATGGCTCCCCACAACAATTCACAGACTGACTGAGTGTAATGGTGCTTGAAAATGCCCAGCAGGTATTTATGTTCTGCACAGTGTAAGCCTGACAGACTAAGGCTCACCTATCACAATGTATTGGCGATCTTTCAAGTCGATGATCAGGAGGATCCT
Source organism: Bettongia penicillata ogilbyi (assembly GCA_023548195.1). Lineage (NCBI taxonomy): Eukaryota > Metazoa > Chordata > Mammalia > Diprotodontia > Potoroidae > Bettongia > Bettongia penicillata. Next base: position 2,003,170 of record JAJHZJ010000365.1, read on the forward strand.
GATACCTTTAAAGGTAGAGCCCAGTATGACCCAAGAACCACACAGCCAAAAAGCTGATTGCATTGCACTGAGATAGATGGTTTGTAATTGCCTTACCAGGACACTGTTGACATCTAGTAAGTTTGGGAGGTCAGAATATTAGATGTAAAAGGCAACATAACTTTTCAGCTGCAACTTAGAAATAATCTTATTTAAATTGTTTCTGGTATTCAAATGCACATGGGAAAAATTATCTGACATCTATTCAGATTTTGAATCCTCTGAGCCCACTGATGTCTGCATTGAAACGTGGAAAACTTTTTCTTTGTTTTTCTAGTTCAATTTGAATAATGAGCCAAAATATAATAGAATTACAGAAACACAGAAAATGAGAGTAGGAAAGGACATATAAGATCAATCTCAACTCCTTGATTTCAGATAAGGAATCTAAGGATCAAAGTTGTAAATTGAAGTGCTCTAGGTCACATGCAATAGGAAACAACACTAGAAAGATCTCAGGTATAATCCTAGCTCCTTTAATGCTAACCTCAAACAACTGCGAGGATAAATTGAAACAAAAACATATATGCAGAGCAGTTAGGAGATTTCATTATAAAATATTCATGGGAATGCTTTAAATATGAACTGTGAATGTCCTTGATGAATATATTTAAAAGAGTCAGGCAGGATTTTGAAGTGATTGAAAGCAGACCTATTTACTGTCAAAAAATTACTAGTAGGCATAGGGAAAACAACATTCTGTCTGTGTGCATTACTTGTTGTGCAGATGGAGTAGTAGGATGTGTAGAGGAGATCATATGTGGAAGCCAAATGGAAAATAGAAATTCTATGGATGGTTAGGCTCTCTAGATACTGCTCTTCAGATTTGGTATTAGAATTTAACCTCCTTGAGGATAGGGACTTTCTTATCTAGATATATTTTTGCTCTCAATATCACAATGCTTAAATATACATGCATCATAACATAACAGATTTAGATGAGTAGCACATTGATCTATCAGGAGAGATGTTGCAGACAAGAATCATACATAAATAATGATTTGATCTAATAATGGAATTAGAGGAAATAACAGACTTGACTAATTTTGGAAAATCATATAATAATACTTTAAACGATGGCATGTTATTCCTCAACAGAAAGAAACCCCCTTCTCCAAACACACACTTTTTCACTTATTTGAAGTATGGAAGAAAAGTATAGCATTCTTTAAAGAATTAAAGCAATGTTTGTCAATAAATAATGGAGAGGTATATGGAGGTGTTATAGACTTTAGTATATTACTAGCAAGGATTCATATATAAGAAGTGGCATGAAAGATACACAGGAAATTTGTGATTGATAAAAAAAAAATAGGTTGTTAATGCATTGAGGATAAGGGATAACATCTCAATAGACCATGTGAATGGAAAGGAATCAATCAAAAACCTAGTAAGGTTTCCATTACACTGGTAAGAATCTCTTTGAAGGGTTTATAGGAGCCCACCAGCATGAATCACACCATAGGAGAATGCATGGATGTTTTCTAACTTATTGAGACAGAACTCATCGACTTTTCCTCTAAACTGATCTTCCTTTTAAAATTTCCTTTTTCTTTTGTCACTATCCCTTCAGCCACTCAAATCTGCAACTTTAGAGTCATCATTGACTCCTCTCTCACTCATTCACTATACACAATCAGTTGCCAATCCTTGTCAATTCTTGCTTCTAAAGTTATTGTACCCAATCTTTTTTACAATATGACTGCCACCACAATCTAGTTCAGTTTATCAATTCTTTCCTAGAGTACTGCAATAATATCTTTGAATTTTTGGTTTTGAGTAGCGTTTTCTCTAACACATACTTCTTGAAGCTGCCAAAGTAATACTAATGAACAGGAATGACCACCCTTCCTGACTGATAAGGCAGATAGGTGACACAATGGACAGAGAGTACTGAACTGCTGAACTGAAGTAAAATTTGAGAGGTTAGAAGTTCAAATTCAACTTCAAACACTTAACAGCTGGATGATCCTGCAAATCTTTTAACGCCTATGTACCTCAGTTTCCACGTCTGCAAAAGGAGGGTAATAACAGTACCTACCTTCCACAGTTTCTGTGATGATAAAATGAGAAAATATTTTTAAAGTGTAAATTGAAGCATATATAAATTATATAGATACATTATACATTATATAAATATGCAATTATATAAATAATAAAAATATAAATAAATATATTATATATAATAAAATACATTACTAAATAACGAATCATATAAATAACTAATGTATATACACATACTATTTATTGTTATTAACATTCAGTGACTTCTTATTCCTTTGAAAATAAAATAACCATTCTTCAGGCTTGAATGTAAAGTGCTTCCCAGTCTGATTCCAAACTCAATATTCCACCTTCCACTTACATGCCTTTAAATTATGCCCTATGATAGGCATGAGCTTCCTATTTACCTCCAATCCTATCTATCCTTAATTTCCTTTAAGCTATTTGTGACAGGTCCATTTCCTATGAGAAACCTCTTTCCTCTCTCCATCAAATTATATTATATTATCATATAATATTAATATTATATTAGAATCTTTATCAATTAAATATTATATCCCTTTAGTCAAATGTAATATCACTGAAATTAGAGAATTTATGTTTATTTTTATGTCCCCAGGATCTCCTAGTACAGTGTCTTTTACTAAGTTTGTAATATGTTTGATGAATTTACATGAATGCTATCATTGTTAGGAGTGGTAATATTTATCAAGTCACATATCCATTGATATACTTAAGTAAGTTAGTTTAAAAAAAAGTTTTGAAATTTCATCATGAAAGATCTTGCTTAACAATAAAAAAAATTGAAATGTATAGTATAATATTGAAATGAAAATGTAAATTTATTTTAATGAAAATATATAAATTATAATTTAATGAAGTAGACAGTTTCTCTTTGCTTGATAAAGATTTTAATGCTTGGGTATCATAAGATCTTTTTTTTCAACTCTCACTGAATTTATGCAATAGTTTTTGGTTGTTTTTTTTTTTTTTTTGCTTTTGTCACGTATCCTAACATGGTCAAGAATCACCGATTGGAATATTTTTGTATCAACAAGCAGTTTTACCATGCCTAATAGAGTATTCTTTTTTTTAAAAAAAATTATTTATTTATTTAAATTTTTTACATTCATTTTCACAAATTTTTGGGTTCCAAATTTTCTCCCCTTTTATCCCCTCCCCCCACCCCAATACCCCAAGCAATCTAATTTTCCCTATCTCCAATCTGCCCTCTCTTCTGTCATCTCTCCCTTCTCTTGTCTCCATCTTCTCTTTTCTCCTGTAGGGCCAGATGACTTTCTATTCCTCCTTAACTGTATGTCTTCTTTCCTAGTTGCAACAACAATACTAAACAGTTGTTCCTAAAACTTTGAGTTCCAAATTCTCCTCATCCCTCCCTCCCCACCCATTCTCTTTGGGACGGCAGGCAATTCAATATAGGCCATATCTGTGTAGTTTTGCCAGTGACCTTCCTGATAGTCGTGTTGTGTAAGACTAACTGAATTGCCATCCCTCCTAACCTGCCCCTCATTGTTTCTCTTCTGTCTTTTGATCCTGTCCCTCCCCAAGTGTTGACTTCAAATTGCTCCCTCCTCCCTTTGCCCTCCCTTCCATCATCCCCCCCCTTGCAATATCTCTTTCTCCCCCACTTTCTTATACTGTAAGATAGGTTTTCATACCAAAATGAGTGTGAATTTCACTCCTTCGTTTAGTCAAATGTGATGAGGGTAAACTTCTTGTTTTTTTTTTTTTTCCTCAGCTCTCCTCTTTTCCCCTCCACTAAGAGAGACTCCTACCTGCCTCTTAAATGACATATAGTTACCCCCTTCCCTTTCCCTCCCCCTACATTTCTCTCTCCCCATTTACCCTAGTTTCTTTTAAGGTATGGTCCCATCCTATTCAGTTCAATCTGTGCTCTCTATCTCTGTATGTGTGTGCATGTGTGTATGTGTGTGCATGTGTGTACATGTGTATGTGTGGTCCCACCAACTACCCAGATACTGAAAAGTTTTAAGAGTTACAAATATTGTCTTTCCATGTAGGAATGTAAACAGTTCACTCATGGTAAGTCCCATTAAGACTTCTCTTTGCTGTTTACTTTTTCATGCTTCTTCTCATTCTTGTGTTTGAAAGTCAAATTTTCTTTTCAGCTCTGGTCTTTTCATCAAAAATGCTTGAAAGTCCTCTGTTTCATTGAAAGACCACATTTTCCCTTGAAGTATTATACTCAGTTTAGCTGGGTAGGTGATTCTTGGTTTGAGTCCTAGTTCCTTTGATTTCTGGAATATCCTATTCCACGCCCTTCGATCCCTTAATGTAGAAGCTGCTAGATCTTGGGTCATCCTGATTGTATTTCCACTGCACTGGAATTGTTTCTTTCTAGCTGCTTGTAAGATTTTTTCCTTGAGCTGGGAGTTCTGGAATTTGGCCACAATGTTCCTAGGAGTTTCTCTTTTTGGATCTCTTTCAGGTGGTGATCGATGGATTCTTTCAATACTTATTTTGTCCTCTGGTTCTAGAATGTCAGGGCAGTTTTCCTTGATAATTTCATGGAAGATGATGTCTAGGCTCTTTTTTTGATCATGACTTTCAGGTAGCCCCATAATTTTTAAATTGTTTCTCCTGGATCTATTTTCCAGGTCAGTTGTTTTTCCCATGAGATATTTCACATTCTCTTCCATTTTTTCGTTCTTTTGGTTTTGTTTGGTGATTTCTTGGTTTCTCATAAAGTCATTAGACTCCGTCTGTTCCATTCTAATTTTGAGAGAGCTATTAAATTCAGTGAGCTTTTGAGCCTCATTTTCCATTTGGCTCATTCTGCTTTTGAAAGCATTCTTCTCCTCATTGGCTTTTTGAAGCTCCTTTGCCAATTGGGTGAGCCTATTTTTCAAGGTGTTAATTTCCTCAGCATTTTTTTGGGTCTCCTTTACCAAGGTATTGACCCAGTTTTCATACTTTTGTTGCATCTCTGACATTTCTCTTCCCAGTTTTTCCTCCACCTGTCTAACTTGCTTTTCAAAATCCTTTTTGAGCTCTTCCAGGGCCTGAGCCCACCCACCACCCCCCTGGGGTGTCTGGGGTACTGAGGCCCCGCCCTCCACATCTTTCCCTGATGGCAAGAATACGTCCTCATCTTCGTCAGATCCGAAGGTCGGGATCATTTGCATTTGTTGGAAAAAAATCTCTAAAGTCTTATTTTTCTTCCCTTTTCTAGGCATTTTCCCAGCCAGTTATTTGACTTCTGAGATTCCTTTCCACCCCCGTCTGGATCCGCCCAGCTAATGCTTGGCCTCTGAGATTTAAATGGACTTTCCTCCTGCTGGCTGTCAATCAGTGAGCTTTAGTTCAGGTGCTGGGGTGGGGCCAGGGCTGCCTCCGAGACTGATCCCTCGGGAGCTTTATGCAGAGACTTTCAGGAATGGAACGGGTGGGGGCGGGATGTGGGGCCCGCCTCCCAATCTCAGCTCCCCTGGGGGTCCCGAGTAGAAGCCTTCAGCAACAGAGTGGGGTGGGGGCAGGGCCGTCTCCCAGGCTCAGCTCCGTCAGGTTTTATGCGGGAATCTTCCGTAATGAAGATCCTGCCTGCTGTTGGGGGATTCCTGAGTCTTTGGCCGCTGCCGCCTCAGCCGCTGCCCACACCTCTGCCTCCGCCGCTTCCTGCCCCCGTCCCTGCCTCCGCCGCTTCCTCCCGAGGGGGCCCGAGTCACGGAGACGCCCGCTTCCTCTCTCCTTCAGCCCGGCTTTCTTTCTCACTGACCTGTAGCTTCTGTGGGTGGAGGGACTTTCCCGGCTCCCGGAGCTTCCGTCTCTGAAGCCTGCTCGGATCAGCTTCTCTGCGGCCCCGGCCAGGGCAGCGCTGGGGGTTGGGTCCACTTTCCGGGGTGCGCCGGACCCTGGGGATGGGTCTTCAGGGCTCCCTGGAATGGAAATCTCTTCCTCTCTGCTTCTGCACACCTTGTATTCACCCAGAAGTTATAGGGGACTCTTTTTACATTAATTCTATGGGCTTTGGTTTCGGAGCTCGTAAACGTGCGTCCTTCTACTCCGCCATCTTGGCTCCGCCCCTAGAGTATTCTTTATACCACTGGTAGGAGATTAATGCAGGGTTGGGTTTTTTTTTTTTTTAAGTATGATAGATGGCAAGAATGGAGGCTCTAGTCCACCATTTTTATTCATCTCCTTGAAGGTGCAAAATGTTTATTTCTTTGAGATAGACAAACAAATAAAAATATGATCCTTGACCTCAATGAGTTTAAGTAGATATGTGACAAGAGGAAAAATAAAACTCCGGGAAAGATGTCTTAAGGGTAAATAGGTTATTAATTTTATAGAAGCTCAAAAGGCAGGAAATATCACTGAGAATTTAAAAAATACAATAAAAGAAGGGAAGATGACAAAGAAGAAAGAGAGGAAGCTAAGGAGAAAAAAAAAGAAAAAGGAGGAAGGAGAAGAGGAGGAGGAGAATGAAGAGGAGAAGAGGAGGAGGGATTGGAAGGAGAACAAAAAGGGAAAAGAGGAGGAAGATGATGATGATGATGATGAGAAGAGAAGAAGAAAAGAAGAGAAGAACTCTGTTGTTTGCAAAGTGCTTTACAATTATTGTCTGTTTTATCCTTACAACACTGGATGGTGAGACTGCATTAAATTTCTTATTTTACAGAATATAGATTTATAGGAGTTGGGGGGGGGGTGTTAGGCCTACAAATAGCTCATTTATAAAATGTCTTCTTCCATACCAAAGGGAACCTTTAAAAAGTCACCAATAATTTTTTAACCTTTATGTACAAAGAAATTTCTTTACCTCTCATTCTCTCTGACAATTATTTTTTTATATTGGATTTTATTTATTTTTTCAATGTTCTACAATCACTACTATAAAACTTAGATTTCCCCCTCTGCACATTCTCCATCACCCCCTCCCTCCCTGAGATGGCATACAATTCTATATAGGATCTAAACATACATTTCTATTGAACACATTTTTACTATATTCATGCTGTGTAGAAGAATTAAAATAAATGAGAGAAATCATATAACCAACCAAAATATTAAACACATACAAAAAAGAATGATCTGCTACATTCTGTGATTGAATTCCGTAGTTTTTTCTCTGGATGTGGAAGGTATTTTGCCTTAGAAGATCATTGGGAATTGTTTTTGTCAAGTCCTTACATTGCTTTGAAGATCCAAGTCTACCAGAAAAAAAATTCTTGCATACTTTGGTCGTTACTGTGCACAGAGTTCTCCTGGTTCTGCTCTTTTTTCTCAGCTTCAGATCATATAAGTCTTTCCAGGTCTCTCAACTCTTCTTGTTCATCATTTCTTATAGTGGAATGGTATTCCATTACATTCATATACCATAATTTATTCAGCCATTCCCCAATTGATGGGCATCCCCTTGATTTCCAGTTATTGGCCACAAAAAAGAGTGCTGTTTTAAATATTGTTGTACATGTGGGACCCTTTCTCATTTTTATGATCTCTTGGGGATACATCCCTACAAGCAGTATTGCTGCGTCAAAGGGTATGCACATTTTTGTAGCCCTTTGGGCATAGTTCCAAACCACTCTCCAGAATGGTTGGATGAGCTCACAGCTCCACCAGCAATGAGTTAGTGTTCCAACTCTCCCACATCCTCTCCAACATTTATAATTTTCCTGTTCTTTCATGTTTGCGAATCTTATAGGTGTGATGTGGTATCTCAGAGTTGTTTTAGTTTGCATCTTTCTAATCAAAAGTGATTTAGAGCATTTTTATATGATTATAGATATCTTTAATTTCTTCCTCTGAAAACTGCCTGTTCATATCCTTTGACCATTGATCAATTGAGGAATGACTTGTGTTGTTGTACATTTGACTCAGTTCTCTATATATTCTAGAAATGAGGCCTTAATCCCTGAGGTTAGCTGTAAAAATTCTTTCCCAATATACTACATCCCTCCGAATTTTGGTTGCATTGAGTTGGATTGTGCAAAACCTTTTCAGTTGAATGTAATCAAAATTATCCATCTTGCACTTCATTATGCTTTCTATTTATTCATTAGTCAAAAATTCTTCCCTTCTCCATAAATCTGATAAATACACTGTTCCTTGCTCATCCAGTTTGTCCATGATATCAGTCTTTATACCTAAATCATGTATCTGTTTGGACTTCGTTCTTGTGTATGGTGTCAGGCATGGGTCTATGCCTAGTTTCCACTACAATGTTATTCAGTTTTCCAGTAATTTTTGTTGAACATCGAATTCTTATCCCAGTAGCTGGGGTCCTTGGTTTATCAAACAAGAGATTGCTATATTAATCACCTGCTGCAACTTGAATATCTAGATTATTCTATTTGTCTACCCTCTGTTTCTTAGCCAATACCAAGTGGTTTTGAGAGTTGTTGCTTTATAATACAATTTGAGATCTAGGTCACCTTCCCTAGCATTTCTTTTCATTAGTCCCTTTGATATTCTGGACCTTTTATTCCTTCAGATGAATTTTAATATTATTTTTTCCAGCTATAGAAAATAATTATCTGATAGTTTAATTGGTATGACACCAAATAAATAAATTAATTTAGATAGAATTGCCATTTTTATTATATTGGTTTCCCCTACCCATGATCAACTGATGTTTTTCCACTTACTTAGATATGACTTTATTTGTGCCAAAAGTGTCTTGTAATTGTGTTTATATAGTCCATGGGTTTGTTTTGGCAGGTAAACCCTCAAATATTTTATAGTATCTATTCTAGCTTTAAATGGGATTTCTCTTTTTATCTCTTGCTGTTGGACTTTGTTGCTAATATACAGGAATGAAGAAGATTTGTGCAGGTTTATTTTGTATATTATTTCAAGTAGTTTTTTACTTGAATTTCTGGGATTCTCTAAGTATGTCATCATATCATCTGCAAAGAGTGATAACTTAGTTTCTGCTTTGCCTATTCTTATTCCTTCAATTTCTTTATCTTGTCTAATTGCTATAGCTATCACCATATTGAATAATAGTAGTGATAATGGGCATCCTTGTCTCACCCCTGATCTTATCGGAAATGCGTCTACCTAATCTCCATTGCATACAATGTTTGCTGAAGGTTTTAGGTAGATACTGCTTATTATTTTATGAAAAGTTCTTTTTATTCCTATGTTCTCCAGTGTTTTCAATAGGAATTTGTTCTGTATTGTGTCATAAGTTTTTCTGCATCTATTGAGAAAATCATGTGATTTCTGTTAGTTTTGTTATTGATATGATCAATAATGCTAACAGTTTTCCAAATATTGAACCAGCCCTGCATTCCTGTTAGGAATCCTACCTTATCAAAAAGTATTAATCTCATGATAAGATGCTTCATTTCTTTTGCTAAAATCTTACTTAACATTCTTGCATCTATATTAAGTAGAGAAATTGGTCTATAATTTTCTTTCTCTGTTTTGTCTCTCACTGATTTTGGTATAAAAACAATGTTTGTATCATGAAAAGAATTTGGGAGGACTCTTTCTTCCCCAATTTTCAAAAATATTCTATGTAGTGTTGGAATTAACTATTCTTTAAATGTTTGATAGAATTCACTTGTAAATCCATCTGGCCCTGGAGATTTTTTCCTAGGGAGTTCATTGATGGCTTGTTAAATTTCTTTTTCTGAGATGGGGTTGTTTAAGTATTCAGCTTCCTCTTCTGTCAATCTGAGCAATTAGTATTTTGTAAAATACTCATCCATCTCATTGTAGAATTTATGGGCATAAAGTTGGGTAAAGTAATTTCTAATTATTGTTTTAATTTCTTTCTCATTGGAGGTGAGTTCACCCCTTTCATTTTTGATATTAGTAATTTGAATTTCTTTTTTTAATCAAATTGATCAAACGTTTATCAATTTTATTATTTTTTCGCAAAACCTACTATTGGTTTTGTTTATTAATTCAATAGTTTTCTTAATTTCAATTTTATGAATCTCTCCTTTGGTTTTCAATATTTCTAATTTGATATTTACTTGGGGATTTTCAATTTGTGCTTTTTCTAGTTTGTCACCTGCATGCCCAAGTCATTGATCTCCTCTTTCTCTATTTTATTTATGGAGGCATTCAAAGATATAAAACTTCCCCTAAGAATGGCTTTTGCAGTATCCCATAAGATCTAGTAGGTTGTCTCATTATTGTTATTCTCTTGAACAAAGTTGTTGATTGTTTCTATGATTTGTTGTTTAACCTACTCCTTCTTTAGGATTTGATTATTTAGCTCCCGATTGATTTTTGGTTTATCTTTCCATGACCTTTTATTACATATAATTTTTATTGCCTTATGATCTGAGAAGGATGCATTGATTATCTCTGCCTTTCTGCACTGGATTGTGAGGTTTTTATGTCCTAGTACATGGTCAATTTTTGTATATGTGCCATGTACTGTGGAGAAAAAGGTATATTCCTTTCTATTCCCATTCGATTTTCTCCAGAGATCAATCATATCTACCTTATCCAGAGTTTTATTCACCTCCTTAACCTCTTTCTTGTTTATTTTGAGGTTAGATTTATCAAGGTCAGAGAGGGGGAGGTTGAGTTCCCCCAGCAGTATGATTTTGCTGTCTATTTCTTCCTTCTACTCTCCCAACCTCTCCTCTAAGAATCTGGATGCTATACCACTTGGAGCATATATGTTTAGTAATGATAATTCTTCATTGTCTATGGTGCCTTTTAGCAGGATATAGTTTCCTTCCTTATCTCTTTTGATTAGATCTATTTCTGATTTTGCTTTGTCTGAGATTAGGATTTCAACCCCTGCTTTTCTTGCATCAGCTGAAGCAAAATGTATTGTGCTCTAACCTTTTCCTTCACACTGTGTGTATCCCCATGTTTCAAATATATTTCTTGTAAACAACATATTGTTGGATTATGGTTTTTAATCCATTCTGCTATCTGTCTCCATTTTATGGGAGAGTTCATTCCATTCACATTCACAGTTAAGATAAAAATCTATTTCCCTCCATCCTCTTTCCCACTGTTTGTGCTTTTAATTCTCCCATCTCCCTTCCCCTCCTCAATAGTATTCACTTTTCACCTCCTGCTCCTGCTGCCTTCCCCTCCTTCTTTTAGCCTCCCTCCTCTTTCTTCCCCCTTCTCCTCCTACAGAGACGTGGTTAGATGCTGCAGACTGGGTGGCAATGCCTTAACCATATATGTGTTGTAAAGGCCCCTAGGACCTCTTTCATCCTTATCCAGGGTAGAGCTAACCTCCTCTCCTTTCATAGCACACATCTCTGATGATTCCGAAGCACTTTTGGCAGTGTGAAGCAAGCTATCCTTAAGAATACTACTTTATTGGACATCATAAGGTCAAGTATTCTATTAATTTTCCTTAGACCACTTTGATCATTTCTTGTCAATGTGCTTTAACTCCTTCCGTATCTTCTCCTGCTCAATTAAAATAAACTTTGGCAAAGACTGGCTTTGTCATTTTCTTTCTTTTCATTATAATTGATAATATATGCAAAGAGCAAGACTAATGTGTAGAGTGTAGACCTCCATGCAGAGCACATATCAGTGCAGAGCACACACCAGTGCTGAGCAACAGGAACAAGATCCAGAACAGGATTCAGAGCACCACGGCAGCAGCTCCCAAATTCCTCAATGTTAAAATGCCATGAACAGCCTCAAGGGACAGTAGGAAGGCTCATTCACGCATGAGAGGGGAGCGCAGTTTGAACCTCCAACATGAGGCACTGCAGTGGAAGCTGCCGTTTTTCAGAGTCCTCCAATTAGATCTTCTGGGTTAATTGAAGGCTTGATCAAATCTCCACCATGAGTGGTAGCCCTAGGAGACTTCTGCCTAGAGCCCCTGAGGGAACTGAACAACTGATTTGATTGTCACCTCTGAACTCCATCCCACAGTGAGGAGGAGCAATGGCAGGGGAACTGGAGGCGGTTGTGGTAAGGGAATTCAATTGCAGATTCTGGGCAGAAAAGATTTTGGTTGTTCCCATACCAGTGTGCAGGTCAAGAGAGGAGTAAGCACCTCTCTCTTGATTATGTGGACGTGGAAGAACTGAGAACTTACAGGTCCCCAGAATATACCCTCATCTTGACAAAGTTCTCAAAAGTCAAGTAATTGGGTGGAAAAATGCCCAAAAAATGGATCAATAAATGACTATAGAAGGTTACTTTCTCAGTGAACAGGCATTTTCTTCCATCTTTTCAGATGAGGAAGAACAGAGAATAACATTAGAAGAAGTCAAGGCTTCTGCATCCAAAACCTCCAAAATAAATATGAAATGGTCTCAGGCCATGGAAAAGGTCAAAAAGAATTTCGAAAATCAAGGAAGAGAGGTGGAGGAAAAATTGGGAAGAGAAATGAGAAGGATGCAAGAAAATCATGAAAAGCAAGTCAACAGATTGCTGAAGGAGACCCAAAAAAATGCTGAAGAAAATAATACCTTAAAAATAGGCTAACTCAGTTGACAAAAGTGATCCAAAAACCCAATGAGGAGAAGAATGCTCTAAAAAGCAGAATTATCTGAACAGAAAAAGGAGGTTTCAAAGCTCAATAAAGAAAATAGTTCTTTAAAAATTAAAATGGAACAGATGTAAGTTAATGACTTTATGAGAAACCAAGAAATTGCAAAACAAAACCAAAAGAATAAAACATATAGAAGATAATGTAAAATATGTCATTGGAAAAACAACTGACTTGGAGAATAGATCCAGGAGAGACAATTTAAAAATTATGGGACTACCGGAAAGCTGTGATCAAAAAAAGAGCCTAGACATCATTTTTCATGAAATTATCAAAGAAAACTGCCCTGATGTTCTAGAACCAGAGGGCAAAATAAATATTGAAAGAATCCACAGATCACTTGTTAAAAGAAATTGAAAAGTCAAACTCCTAGGAATATTGTAGTCAAATTCCAGAGTTCCCAGGTCAAGGAGAAAATATTGCAAGCAGCCAGAAAGATATAGTTTGAGTATTGTGGAAGTACAATCAGGATAACATAGGATCTGGCAGCTTCCACATTAAGGGTTTGAAGAGCTTGGAATATGATATTCCCGAAGTCAAAGTAACTGAGATTTAAACCAAGAATCACCTACCCAGTAAAACTAAGCATAATAATTCAGGGGGAAAATGGTCATTCAACGAAATAGAGAACTTTTAGACATTTTTGATGAACAGACCAGAACTGAATAGAAAATTTGTTTTTTAAACACAAGAATCAAGAGAAGCATGAAAAGATGAGCAAGAAAGAGAAAACATAAAGGACTTTCTAAAGTTGAACTGTTTACATTCCTACATGGAAAGATAAAATTTTAACTCCTGAGACTTTTCTCAGTATTTGGGTAGTTGGAGGGATTATATGCACACACATACACACACACAGAACACACAGAGCACACAGGGTGAGTTGAATAAGGAGGGATGATACCTAAATAAATACAATAAAATAGAAGCATGAGAGAATGATATGCTCACTCAGTTTGGTATGAAAGTATATCTTGCACTACAGAAGGGCAGGGGAAAAGAGGACAAGTGAGGTGGGGGGATGAGAGATGAGAGGGCAAATGGGAGAAGGGAGTAATCAGAAGTAAATACTTTTGGGAAGGGACAAGGTCAAAAGAGAGGATAGAATAAATGGGGAGCAGGATAGGATGGTGGGAAACATACTTAGTCTAAAACAACATGACTATTATGGACATCTTTTGCAAGACTACACATACACAGCCTATATTAAATTGTCTACCTTCTCAGTGGGGATGTGTGGGGAGGGAAGAAGGGAGAGAAGTTGGAGTTCAAAATATAGGAATGAATGTTGAGAATTGTTTTTGCACACAACTGGGAAATAAGAAGTGCAGATAATGGGGTATACAAATCTATCTTGCCCTACAAGGAAAGAGAGAATAAGGGGATAAAGAGAGGGTAGGATGTGATAGAAGGGAGGGTAGATTGGGGGAAAAGATAGTCAGAATGCAAGGTGTTATGGGATAGGGGAGGGGGGAGACGGGGACAAAATTTGTAATTCAAAATTTTGTGGAAATGTATGTGGAAAATTAAAAATAAATAAATAAACATAAAAAATATAGGCAAAGAGCTTTAAAACCCTTAAAGTATTATATAACATTTGTTACAATTGTTGCTATGGTTGTTATTGTTTTTTATGGTTACTGTTAGTTTTATACTTCATTATTCATTCCCATAGTTCCAATAAGCTTATATGTATATATGCATATATGTATGTGTATATATCTCCAATCCTATTCTTATGACCTAATCTTCTGATCTGACTATTCATCTTTCTACCTGACATTTTCATCTGTTTGCCCTTCTGAGTCAACATTTTGGGAGAGAGGAAGTGAGAAGATGGGGCGGGGGTAGGAAATGGGTTTTTGGTTTTATTTACATGGGGAATACTCAGTATTAAAACTCATTTAATTCAGAAACACAATTCCTCTGCAGCTTAAACTGGATCATTGATAAATTAAATGACTTGTTATAATCACTGACCTACTATCTATCTGAAACTTGATACAAATCTTCCTGAATCTATAATCACTCTCCATGAATGGTAAATGGCCACTGGATCAACATTTTTCGAAACAAATTAGTCTCCTTCCCCTTTCTGCTCCCTACCCCCAAAACTCTGTAACTTTCTCTTTCTTTTAATCTTACTATAATAATCCCATGCAACAATAATCATGAACTTCCTCACTCCCTCTTACTCTACAAGAGGTTCTTTCTTCTCCTTACCTCTCATATCTGTTCCCTTCTTACCATACTTGCCATCAACACCCTAGTTAAAAGCTTTCTTATCTTTCCCTTACAGAAATTCATTAACCTCAGACTCCTAACTAGTAATCTTAACAGAAGTCTTATTCTCTCTTCAATCTATCATTCAATCTTCAGTCAGATTAAATTTACCAAAGCTTAACTTGCATTACTTTATTTCCTCCCACCAAACAAACACACAGAACAGTAGATCCTCAGTGCCTATTGAATGAAGTTCAAACTCTTTAATGTGGCATTGGATGCTCTCCACAATCAGAGTCTGATCACCAGCCTTCCGTCACACTACTCCTCACAGTTTTGTTATTGGTGAGTGTCATTTCTGTGTAAAGACGTATCTAGTAAGAAAACTCTTTACAACGCACATTCCCTTCTCCGGATCTTACTGTACTAAGAAGTTTCTATTGACAGGATAAGTGACCAAATCAGGACCACATAGCCACCATATGTCAAAGGTGGAATTGAGTAGATCTTGATTCCGTGTGTGTGTGCGTGTGTGTGTGTGTGTGTTTCTTCTCTTGTATTTCACTGCCCTGAACCTTCATATTCTCAACTGCAAAATGGTACCCATAATAGATATCTTATAGCAATTTTGTGAGAATCAAGTGAGGTAATACACATAAATCACTGCATCCTTAAAGTGCTGTTTAAATGGTAGTTGGAATTATGATTATGACTTGCTTTGTGGTTTGTTGGCATTTGGGGGGAAGTGTGGCAGGTGAAAGATGAAATGATTGAGGAAACAAATGTTCAAGTTTTTGAGCATTTTAATTTTTAAGCAATGCATGGTAATTTTCCACAAACAGGAATAGGCCCATTCCTTGCATCTTAGGGCTGGACCTAAAATATAGGTGCAGATAGAATTTATACATTAAAAATAGTTAATAAAATAAGTCCTATTAATTAAATGGAAATAATACAAATTGGGTAGTCTAATTTCTAATTGGAAGAAAGATTAGAGACTTTCCAAATTGGTAAGGGGAGAGCAAATGGGTGCAATTCCCTCAGCTCAAAAAAAGAGATGTGCTACTCTCCTCATGTGTCTGTAAACAATCAAAGGAACATGAAAATACGAACTGCTTGATCCAGATGGGTCCAGTTTTCAGAAAAAACCTATAGATTTCTTAAGATGTATAATTTTGAGAAAACTCCTTGCGTTAGTCTTTGGATCTGACTGGGTTTCTGGTCAGCATAACTTAGGTCCTTAGTTATGGGTCTCTAAACAGCAGGGAGAGGTGGTCCAGTTTCCTGGCCATGTAAGGCTAGGTTCAAACAGTGCACTAAGGTACTCTCCCAATTTCTGCAATTGATATTTTCACAAAACAAAATTAGACTATACCCTTATAGTCACAAGACAGATTTGGTATGGCTTACTCAGTTCTCACAATGACTTGCTCTTTTAATCTCAGTTCTCTCAGGGAGGTATGAGCTTTAATATGGAAATCCTTGATATATTTCTATGTCTTAGGAGTAGCCAACAGTGAGCAGCAGGCTCAGGAAACCTCCAGTGAAAATCTGAGTGTTCCCTTTGAAAACAAATGAAATTGAACTCTTTTCTATCCCTTCAAAATACCATATATTGAGGAATAGCCGAAAGAAATATGGAATATGAATATAAGGGAATCCTTTCATGATATAAGAAATTATGAAGGGTCTGATTTCAGAGAAACCTGGGATAATTTGTTTGAACTAATGAAGAGTGAAGTGAAAAGAATTAGGAGAATGATTACAATAATAAGATTGCAAAGAAAAAAACACTTTAATAAATCATGATACCCAACTCCTGAAAAAGAGGTGATTAACTCAGAGTAGTAAACTGAAACATGCAGACACATACACATACATACACATACACGCACATGGTTAGATATGATGAATATGTTACAATGCAACATCTTACTATATTATTATTACTACCCTTTTATGACATGACCCATGTGGGAATTTGTTTTGACACAAGTTACAAGGGCTTTGCTGTTGTTGTTAATGAAGGGCAAAGTGAGGAGAGAAAAACTGTTAACAGAAAAAAAATTAAAATACTCAAAGTACTCCATTTTGCTCTACAAATATACTTTTGATCATACCATTTCATATCCTTGAATTCCCTTTCATTGTCTCATGTAATGAAATCCAGTATAAATGCACACACACACACACACACACACACACACACACACACACACACATATATATCTGTTGGATGTAGCTCATAGGAATTGAATTATAGAATTGGGAGCTTGAATTGAGTTTGGAGGGAAAGTGGAACTTTAAGATGAATGTTTCTATATTGTGCAGAATATATTGGCTAAGGAATAAGATAAACTAGGAAGGGTACATAAGTTTGTTCAAAGTTCCAGATTATTTTTTTCTCTTTTTTAATATAAGCAAGATTTCGTTTTTTTTTAAAAAAAAGGAAATACAGCTTCCAGCATGAAGATATACTTTCTTTCAGGTACCAATCTCCAGCACTATCAGATGTATCACTGCCATGACTCTGGCAAGTATAGAGAAAAGCTGATGAAAATCTTATGCATGAACATGTTGAATTTGGGAATGTGTTTTGAAGGAAAAACTAGATTTTTGCTTCAAGCCCTTTCCAACCCAAAGAAATTATGTGAAACAATGAAAACAAATGCATTACCAAATACTATACTTCCCTCCCTTCCTTAGAAATAATCAACAACCTGATTAAATGTAGTAGTTTACTTCCTTATTTCCAATGCATGATATCTCCAAATCATATTTTGGGTTATTTCAGGGGAAAAATAATGAATATAACATAGATATTTCTTCCTATTAAATGAATCTCATTAAAATCATAATGAGACACACATCAGGTTTCTCATTTTTCTGTTACGGTTTGAGATCTCCCTCCATGCTTTCATTCCCTTCTAGGGTTCATTTAGAAACTATTGAGTGACAAAAAGTACTTGTTAAGACTGATCATCCAGTGTCATTCCATACTTCTTTATGCAGTGGACAGGGTGAATAGAACTTCCATTGAGCAATTCAACTAACAAAATAGCTACTCATATTTTACTCAAGTAACCAGCAAAACTCCAGAGCAGACTATTCATTATTATAATGTTCATGTTCCCTGTACTGCAATGCCCCTGGCCTTGGAATATTTCTTGAGAGCTACTACCGGAAAATTTTCTGTGCTTGGCAGAAGTCAAGAATTTATGATGTGGCTCTGAGCAGTACTGAGGCAAATAGCAAAAACTGTTATCCTTAGCGCACCTTTGCAAGGCGACTGCTTCAAAGGTATATCTGATCTGAAATTCTACTTTCTGGTGCAGTGCAACAATTTTCACTTGAAAAACCTGTCCCACATCAAGTTCAGAACTACATGTCTCTGAGAAACAAAGTATTTCTATTCAAGAAGGATTTTCTAAAGAATCATAAATACAAGAATGTATTACCATAAGTTTGCTAAGCTAGATAGAGTTATAGTGTGAGAACATCAACTTCTATAACATAGGGAACTTTGAATAACAGTGTGATATATTATGTAGACTGCTGGACTTTGTTTTAAATCTCACTTTTGCCACCTATTATCCATGTGTCCATGTCTAAGTCAGTGGCCTCAGACACCTCTTTAAGACTAAATTAGGGGGATGGGAAGTACAGAATTTCCATGTTACAAATTCCCAACAGACAAAATTTTAGGTACAAACACCAACAAGAATGACTAGGGTAGACAAGATAATAAAGACCCAGTAGTATCTCTCTCACAGACTTCTTTTAAAAATAAAATATGATATTATCTGTAAAGTACTTTGCAAACTTTTAAGCACTATAGAAATGGAAGTTATTATAGAAATAGCTGCTGGGGTTTTTCAGCTATTAAGCCCATGGGATGAAATAAGAGGATGCACTTGAAGTGACTTAATGGGAAATATCTTTTATTCTTGTCAAGGCAAACAGTGACCACTTCACCCATCTTCAGAGAAACAGAAAAGACATTACTCAGAGTGGCATGTCCACAATGCAGGTATCTCCCTAAAGCTGTAATGCAGCTTTGGAGTCTAACTTTTACATTTAGAATGACTCTGAGAGAACAGGATTTTGGGACTGGAAAGAATCTTAGTGATGATTTTATCCAGCTCTGTTATAGTGCAGATATGGGAACTGAAGCCACAAAAGAATGACCGATTTGTCCAAAGTAATGAAAGTAGTAAGAAGAAAAGAAAATTCAAAATGTGAATCCAGGTCCCTAACTCCAAATCTTTGGCTCTGTCCTTAATTAACCCTAAGTAGGAGGGTGTAGAGACCAGACATATTCTTACAGTTTTAAGATCCTAGTTTAGTAAACAATCCCAGATAATTCTTTGGACTTTAGTATTTTTCCCCTCCAAGCTTGGAAATTTTAGTGTATAGATGGCACAAATGCTGTATTTGTGTTCTGGGCTGTGCTCATATAGAATAATGTAGCCAATTACCACATTATTGTGGGATTTGAGGACACTCTATCAAGACTTATCTTCCCTGTTGAAGTACCTGAAACTTATCTGTCAGTCATATTTTATGATACTATATTGAAATGAAACAACTTTGAGATGGGGAACACATGAAACCATCAAAATTCATTAACACATTGATGGGAATTATTTTATCCATTTCTTTTCTTATAGAGCAGATAGATGAGAGCAGACCATTGAAATAAGTAAGACATGGGATAAGTAAGAAATAAAGGTAGAAACCCTATGAACATGGATGGACAGTTTTGAGGACAATACTCCAGGTGACGTAGGTAGTGCCACACACTTGTAGATAGATAAAATTTGATGAAACAAGTTTCTTTTGTGTTTTTGTTTGCTACTTTAGGGGAAAGAGGAAAACAGATACATGGGTTGGTCAATAATGACAGGTGGTAGAAAGAAGAGAGAGTTGCTTAATTTTAATTATGCTTCCTTTGTCAAGAAAAAAATGCTCTTTGGGTTGGAAAAGACAGATAAAAAGTGGCTATTAACAGCAAGTCAGTACCCAATTTAAGCTTAGAAAAAGAAACTATCTATTTGACCTTAATGAGTTCAAGTCATTCATGGTCCAATGCATTCTTGAATAATAAAATAACTGGAAAATAAAATTGCTATGCCATTATCAGTAATCTTTGATAATTCTTTGAAGAAGAGGGGATTGGCCACACACTTGAGCAAAGCAAATCTTGGAATACTAAAAAAAGAGAAAATAGTGGAATAAACAAATTGTATTTCAGAGCACCTGACATTGATTCACAGATAAATTCTGGAATATATATTTCAAGGGATAGTGGGTGGATGTCCAAAAAGTGATTTAGCAACCGAGTAAGAACCAGCATGATTTATTCAAAAGCAATTTATGTCAGACTCAGTTCTTTTATTTCTGAGGTCTACATATCAGGAAATTTCCTGGGATACAGTTTAATTTGATTTTAGCAAAGTGTTTGAAAAGTCTCTCATGCTATTATTGTGGATACGATGGTAAGAAATCAGCAAGAAAAAGATAGTAACTAGATTGAGTACTGCTTCATAGCTAGACATAAAAAATCAACATCAATAATTGAATAATAACTTCAAAATCGCTAGTGAAATGTCTCAGGGACGCATGGTTGCCTCTCAGTTATTTAATAGGTTTAGCAATGGTTTAGGTGGTCAAAAAGATTGGTGGCTGACTTACACATTTTCAAAAGGCACAATTTGTAAAGGATAGCTTGCATGTTGAGAAGAGTCAGAATCCCAAAACATCTTTACAGACCAAAGGGGCCAAATATATTAAGATGAAACTTGAATCTGCAAATGCTCACGTGGTTTATGTAATCCAGTGGTTCCCTCCAATGATGTAGATAAAAACTATTCATTCTTCTTCATCTTGTGATACTCTTATTCATGTCTTCCTGAAATGTTACCACAAACGGTTGTGTTCATTCTTCGTTGCTGAAGAAGACCATGCCATCAGAGAAATGATGACATGACTTGCACTTGACTTTGTTTTGAGTGAGGGAGGGCTGTGCAGGTCACTAACCTCACTTCTCCTCCAGAACCATCTGAAAATAGTGACCTGATATTCCTTAGGATGACTGGAGATGACCCAGGATGCACTGGGAGACCTTGACCCCTTTAGATCAAGGTCTATACAGGTACTCACTTAGGAAGAGGTAACACCCATTCATTGAACAGACCTGTTTAAGAAGTAGCCAGGGCATGGGTAATTTAATGAGGTAAAGAAAAGAAAGACCTCAGGCTGGGAGGGAAACAGCAACAATTACTATCAATAATCACTCTGAACCCAGAAGGATCCAGAAGAGAGCCTTTAGGCAGAGGTCCCATGGTGTCTGAGCTTTGAAGTACAGTAGGCTGAAAGGGAAGGGAAGGGAAGGGAAGAGAAGGGAAGGGGAGAATATTGAGTAAAAACCAAGCCAACTGAGCATCTTTTGGCCATCTAAATTTACCTTCCTTTGGAGAGGAGAAGGATGGGGAGGGGGAGAGAGATAGAGAGGTGGAACTGAGTGTACTGTCATCCCTCCTTCTTCACTTGTGATTAACCTCTCTCCAATTTATGTCAGGCAGTTCTTTGATGGCGTCCTTTACTCCTGTTCTCAATTAATTCCATGATGTTTTCTGCTCACTTTCCACTCATAATATGTCTTTCAACAGGGATAAATGTAAAGTCTGTAACTCAGTGAATGTTAAATAGCATCAGAGAAGAGAAAAAATGAAACAGAACAAAAATCTATCTTAGCCTGTATGACAAGAGGCTTTCTCCCAGTCTGTGGCAATGAAAGAAGCAGGGAATGGAAGTTGAGGACAATAAGTAACATTAGGTGTCATTTCTGCAGTGCTTACTCTTCACCAGGCATGATGTTAAGTAGGTATTGAACAATTATTATCTTATTTGATCCTGACAGCAATCCTAGGAGGTAGGTGCTATTATTATCCCTGTTTTACAGATGAGAAAACAGGCAAACACCAGTTTGAATAACGGGTCACGCAACTAGTAAGTGTCTAAAGCCAGATTGGAATTCTGATCTTCTATACTTCAGGCTTTGTCCACTACACCACCAAGCTGCCTACAACAAACTGAACAACAACTTTGTTGTTTACTTTTGTCTGACTTCATGACTCCATTTGGGGTTTTCTCGGCAAAGATATTGGCATGATTTACCATTTCCTTCCCCATTTCATTTTACAGAGAAGGAAACTGGGGCATACTGGGTCAAATGACTTGCTCAAAGCATCTGAGGTCAAATTTTAATTTAGGAATATAGGTCTTCCTGATTCCAAGCCTGACATTCTATCCACAACACCACTTACCTGCCCAACAAGTCACCTTGGGTTTGATGGGAGGGGAGAAATCATAACAGCAAACCTTTAGAGTCTTGCAGAATTGAAATGAATTATTGGACCACTCATTGGGAAAGAATGTCCTGACAAAGAGCAACATAAGAGCTTAATTGACTGTGTATCTTTGTATTCAATGGACACAAGATAAGAGAAGGGTCTGAGAGGATGTGGAAGGACATCAAAGACAAACCATCTACTTATCACCTTGGGATAATTATATAACTGTACTGTAATGTGTACTATATGTTTGTCTTATGATTTTCCTTCAAGGTGACATCTCTCATCACTCCATTTCAAGATAAAGTCACTATATGATCTTATCTATGGACTTGCATTACAAGTATTCTTAGACAAATTTCTACTTTAGCAGGAAATATATAATCCTGTGGCTAGATCAGAACCTCATCTCATTATCAACCATGGGATTCTCTTTGCATTTTATTCATTGTTGATTGACATTGTCTGTCCTCTGTGACCATCTCATATTCTTGAGTGTGTGTTTTGGCCTGTAATAGCTATATTCTGTAGCATATGTCTTACCCACCCAGGTTCTTTTTTCTGTTCTCTGGAAATGGCATAGTTTCTTATTATTGCCCATATCTCCAGTCCCTGACCCTTGTCTGATCTTACTTATACTGCTACAACTTCCAAATCAAACATACCTATAATGGTATGCCTACACTCTAGTTTATGGTTTAAAAGACTCACAGTCTTTCTTAGGTCACATTTTACTTTTTTTTACAATGTTTCTGACAGATGGCAATATATATATATATATATTTTTTTACATATATTATATGAGGACATTTTAAAAACAACAATTTTGAGTGATTTTTTTGTGTTCTTTACCAAATTTGCCAGTAAATAAGGAGAATTCAGTTCCAAAATAGCCTAAATATTAAAAACAAGAACATTGATGATTCAAGAAAGTCACTTATGTTATTGTAATTATGGGGAAAAAAACACGTATTTTAATTCAAGAGGTCAAGTTCCAATGCCAACTGTGGTACTATCATTAAGAATATGGGTAAGACATTTTGGATTCTGAGCCAGCGTCTTGATTTATGAAACTGTGGAGATGAATCTCAGAAATCTCTAAGACTCCCCCACTACAGTAGATCCCATTCTATCTTAAGTATCAAATAAACAGTGCTCAGGTTTTCATCTATGAAGAGGCAATCTTGTGTTCACAGACCCTGGTTTTAAGTGCTTAAGGAGGCACATTTTGCTCTAAGGCTCATGCTGTTCCAGTGCCTATGCAAAGTGACAATTTTGTGTAATAATTATGTCTTTATCCACTAATATTAAATATCAAGGTTCCATGAATGATGGTAAAAGAAAAGCTATTAAATGAAATTCATGCTTTCTTTTGGTTTTGTTTTCTTATTGCTTGTTTTTACAGGTGTGCATGTGTAGCAAAATCATATATTACAACAAATATTGATCATTACTTAACATAAATACCCTCAAACCTGATAGGAAAAATCAAAGGAACATGCTCATTATGGTTTATTTGTATATTTCTATTGCTGTCAGGTCCTTATTTCAGGATTCTCCAAAACTTTTTTTTTCATTTTCAGCGAAACTTCTGTTTGATTTTTGGGAACATCCTAGTTATCTGTAATGTAAAAATAACAACCGGCATTTATAAATCACTTAAATCTCCAAAAACTTTACATATATTACCTCATTTGTTTGTCAGTTACAGACCATTTTTATCTCCATTTTTTATTGCTGTTCAGCCATTTTCAGTCATGTGGGACTCCATGATCCCTTTAGGGGTTTTCTTGGCAAAGACGCTACAGTGGTTTCCCATTTCCTTCTCCAGCTTATTTTTCAAATGAGGAAACTGAGACAAACATGGTTAAGTGACTTGCCCAAGATTACATAGTAAGTTTCTGAAATAGGATTGAAAGTCATTTAGATATCTTCTTAACTCTAGGCTCAGCACTCTAACCATAGCTGGTAAGTTTCTCAGCCAGGATTCAAACTCAGGTCTTCCCAATTCCAAGTCTCACATTCCAGCCTCTGATCTACTTAACAACCTTAGCTAATTAAGCACTGCAATGGCCTAGAGAACATCATATAATGGTTCATGTAATTCCATTGAGTAGACAATAATTTTCCCCTTTCTTTTACTTATTCATTCTGCTCATTCACAAAGTTAATGAATCTGTAGATAATTTATTTCCTTCAAATTTTTAGTTTTGCTAGCTTATCAAACAACGGCAGGGTGGTGTAGTGAATAAAGAACCAGATTCAAAACTTGAGTTTGAGTCCCTCCTATGACACTTTTATAATGCACTATTTACCTGACTCATAGGAAACTCTCAAGGATTGTAAGTTTCTGAGAAAATTCTCACCTTTATTGGTAGATACACTTTCTTCATCTGGCAATTAGTTCATCGTAGCAGTAAAGTCACAGGTCCAGTCAAGCACTGTCATCAGTATAGGACACCTACTTTCAATCTTACCTCCTTTTCTGTTTTTCTTTTACTTTTTGTATTTTAATGCTTGATTTATACTCAGAAATCATCATCTTCATTTCTCAATATGTTTTTCCCTCTCCTCAACCAAGAAAATCATACGTATGACAAAGAAGAGGGAGAAAATGAGGGAGAGAGAGAGAGAGAGAGAGAGAGAGAGAGAGAGAGAGAGAGAGAGAGAGAGAGAGAGAAACACGGAGAGAGAGGTGAAGTGAAGTAAGCAAAGCTACCCAGAACATCGAACAAGTCTGACAGCATATTTAAGGTTTTCAGTCCCATAACCCATCCACCTCCACCCCCAAATATACATACATTTTAAAAGAAGGGAGTAAGTTCATTCTCATCTATGATCTTGAATGGAAATTTTTATTTCCTTCTTCACTGTAAAACATAATAATTACATATAATAATTCAGTTTTAATGTATGCTCTTACAATTCCTTCCATTTGCATTGTTTTATTTATATTATGTACTGTTTTCTCTGGTTCTACTTAGTTTGTTTTCCATTAACTTATATTGGATTTCCAAGTCTCCTCATAGTTTTTGTAGTTCTCGTTTCTTATGGTCCAGTAATATTCCATTAGATTCATGTACCACAATTTGTTTAGCCATGCAGTAATTAAAGACTTGAATGACTTCTCCTTAGTTTTCAATACTTTACTTTCATAAAAGGTTCTGCTGTAAATGTTCAGGTATATATGAGATTTTTTGCCATTGATCATCTTGGAGTATAAACCCTGCAATAAAATCTCCAGATCAAATAGTATTGATATTTTAATTACTGTTAGTATAAAACCATATTGTATTCTTAGTATATATCCAAATGAATTGACCAATTTACAACTGTGCCAATAATAAATTAATGTTCCTATCTGTCCTCAACCATTCCAAAATTGAGGATTATAATCTTTTGTGATCCTTATTAATTCTCAAGGTGTAAAATTAAACCCTGAAGCTGTTTTGATTAGCCTTTTGTTGTTAGGAGGGAAGGAATTGGGATTTATTAAGAACTTAATATGTGTCAGGCATTGTGCAAATTTCTTTAAAAATGTTATCTCATTTGATCCCAATAATAATCCTATGAAGTAGGTGCTGCTGTTATCCCCATTTTTCTATTGAAGAAACTGAGTCATACAGAAGTTAAGTAATTGTCCAGAATCATATAGCAAGTAAGTGTCTGAGGCTAGATTTGAAATCAGGTCTTCTTGACTTCTGGCCCAGTGTTCTGGTTTAACCTTATGTGATATGGAAGAATCTTTCAGATGACATTAATTGATTGCATTTTTTGTTTTATTTGCAAACTTCTATAATTTTTTTTGCACTTAAATACAACAAAAGTGCATTTTTATGCTCACAGCAGAAATCATAAAAGAAAATACGAATTTTTGTTTCATGATATTTTTAAGTATTCCATAATCTTTCTTTTAAAATTATCCTGCTTGTCTAGGATCCCTTCTTATGTTCCTTCTATTCTCTTCTGTTCATTTTTTAAAATGTTATAAATATATTGCTTTTCATCACAATTACTACTTCCAAGTTTCTCGATTGAATTTATATCATAGGAGGAAATGGGAATGCAATATGCCTATTTTTGCAAATAATTTTAGAAATTAATTAATCTTTGAACATTTGTTAGAATTTGCTTATGAATATCTGGGGCAAGTTCCCAAACCCTTTGAAAGTGTATTTATGACTGTTGTTATTTTTAAATTTCTTTTTCTGAGATGGTACTGTTAAACTCTCTATTTATTATTCCATAAATTTGGATATTTTACGTTTTTTGGTAAATATTCATCTATTTAAATTAAGTTGCATATTTTTGCCATATAGTTGAGCAAAAATGTTTCAAATAGCATTCATTATTTCTTCTTCATTTATTCTCATAATTTTTTACACTAGTAATTTGTTTTACCCCTTTTTAATTCTATTATCTATTTATGTCATAATAGATATAAAATATATCTGTATGTATAATATATAACATCTATATGGAGAGAGAAATTTCTTGGATCTGCTTGTCAAGTGTTTTTCTTTCAACATTTAAATTTTATTTTCTATATTTTAAAATTTCACAGCATATTCATTGATCTGTTCTCTCTTTTGCTTCTCATTTTTCTCCAATAGGAATCATTCAACAAACATTCATTAAGCCCCTATTATGTTCCAAGCACTGTGCTAACACTGGGGATACAAATAAAGCAAAACATAGTTCTTGCCCTCAAAGGGTTTAATGTAATGGGGGAAATAGTATGCAAAAAAATATGTAAAAACAAAACAAAATATATACATGATAAATAAATAATTAACAGAGGGAAGGAAACTAGAATTAAGTGTTGGAGAAGGTTTCTTGTAGTAGGTGGAATTCAAAGGAAGCCAGGGAAGCCAGCAATTAGAGTAGAGAAGGGCAAGCATTTCATGAAATACATAAAGTCAGAGAAAATAGCTAAATCCCATAGGCAGAATGTCTAGTTCATGGAAGAGCCAGGATTCCAATGTAACTGGATCAAAGAATAAATATTGGAAAGTAAGGTGTAAAAATACAAAAAGGCTATATTAGAAAAGATTTTAAATGCAAAAGTACTTTAGATTTGATTATAGAGGCAAGAGTGAGTCACAGAAGTTTATTAAGGAAAGCGGGAAAATATGATTGAACTTTCAGTTTAGGCAAATCACTTAAGTGCCTTAATAAAAGGTGAATGGGAGTGAGGAGAGATTTGAGGCAGGCAGATCCACCAGCATGAGGAAATACTGGCCTACACTAGAATGATGGCATTGCAATAATCAAGGCACAAAGTAATGAGGGCCTGCACCAGACTGGTGACATTGTCAGAGAAGAGAAAGGGACTTATTCAATAGATGTTGGAAAGCTGAAATCAACAGCCTTTGGCAACAGACTGATTATGGGGTATGAGAGAAAATGAGTCAAGGATGATTTCAAGTTTATGAGGCTGATTAACTTGGAAGATAGTGTTGCCTTCCACCATAATACAAAAATTAGGGGGAAAAATGTTTAGGGGAATGATAATGAAATCTTATTTGGACATATTGAGTTAAAGATGCTTACTGGAAACTTAGTTTGAGATGTCTGAAAATCAGTGAGAGGTGAAAAACTTGAGGTCAGAAGAGAGTTTAGGGTGGGGTATGTAAATTTGAGAATCCTTTGTATAGATGTGGTAATTGAATTGATGGGAGCTGAGGAGATCACTATATAAAGTAGTATTGTGGGAGAAGAAAAGAGACCCCAGGACAGAATCATGAAAGAAAATTATCTAGAGGAAATGATTTAGAAAAGGACCCAGCAAAGGAGATAAAGGAGAGGAAAGAACAGTTGTAAGCTTTTCTCCATCTCTGTTTGGCAGTGCGTAAGAGGAAAGGGGAAAGTGATTCAAAGCTAGGGCTTGGCTGACTGTAGTTAGCAATTTGATAAGAGGCCTAGAGAAGGAAGAGAGGAAAATATTGTAGAGCTGAATGTCATCACCAAGCGATCAAGATAAGGAGAAAATGACAGAGTGGCTAGAGTAAGGAAGATAGCCTGAGAGAGAATTGAGGAGTAAAGGTATTAGAGATCATGGGGTGGGTGAAAAGTAGGGTTTTGTAAGGGAAGGCTGGGGGAGAAATGAAAAACCAGTAAATCATGGTCTTATGGGGGACTTGAGGAATTATTGAGCAAAAAAAATGTTATTTTGTGGATGATGAAAAGTCTGAGGATATGAACTTTTGTTTGTGGTTGAGGTGAGGTGGAGGAGTAGCTTATGGGAAGTGAATAGGTTGAAAACTTGAGTGGTTAGGAATTTGAGAAAGAAACAAAATGTATGCTTAAATCAACTAGGAGTCAGAGATGAGAGAAAACTTGTTAAGCATGTACCAAACTCATTGAGGAAAGAAAGGGTCAAGCCTAAGGATATATAGACAATGGCTACCAGGATTCTGATCCGGTGGTAAATATGACTATTAGGAACGTCAAAGAAAAAGAGAGATTACTGATTGACATAATAAGGGTGGGGGAGAACCTGGAAGTGGCAATGAGGAGGGAGAAGTATTCCAATTCTTCCTCCTTGATCAGTTAGTTGAAGATAATGGATTAAGGTAAAATCAGTACAGAAAAGTATGGCCCTGGAAATTATGTAAATAAACTGGGTGAAGTTAGGTTTAAATAAGAACTAGCAGATGGTATGAATGGGATAGAAATAAATTAAATGAAGTTAAGGGGAGGCAAACAAAGATGGCGGAGTAGAGGCTGGGTTTTTACCCAGCTAAACACTCCCATCATTTCCCAACAAATAAGAATACTATATCAAATCAAATTCTGCAGTGGCACAGATCATAAAGGTAAGAATGAGATATTTTTCTAGCCTGAGAAAGCTTAGGAGGTTTGTATGAGGGGTCTATGATACTAGACTTGTTGTCAACCCTAAATACTCAGAGCAAACATTAGTGGTGGATTTGGAGCTGGCTGAGAAAGTTTTAGTAGCAATTTCTGAACTTTTTACTATACAGAGATAGTAAGGAGAATGCACAATTGTTTAGAGAAGACAATAGAAAATTTCAAACTGGGAGCAGTACCTGGTGCTATTTGGGAACTCTGCTACTCATACACATTTCTGGGATGAAGTTCTAAAGTGAATAGGAGCACTCATGGTCAGTAACAAGGGAGCAGGGACCCTGGTCATAATTCCAGGGCATGGGAGAGTACAAGGGAATAGGGGTGCTTCCTGGGAAAAGATCAGAGTGCAGACCAGGACAACAGTGATGACACATTTCTCTAGATCATACCACATTAGAAGCACTTAAAACTTAAAAAGACCCCTTAGAAGGACTTCTGAAAACAAATGTTGAAAAAAACCTGAAGTTTCAGACAATGCATCTCCATTGCCAGGTGAGCAGAATGTAACTTTAACATAAATATAAAATTCAAGAAATGGGCTGGAAAAATGAACAAACAACAACCACGAAAGAACTTCACCATAAAATCCCACTATGGTTACAGGGAAGATGAAGACACAAACTCAAAGAAGACAAAATATGAAAAAGCTACAAGCAAAGCTTCAAAAGAAAACAATGAAAATTAGACAGAACTTCATCAAAAATTTCTGGAAAAGCTAAACAATGATATGAGTGGTAGAGAAAAAAATGGAAAAGGAAATGAAAGAAAATTATGAGAAGAGAATCAATAGTTTACTGAAAAAATTTGAAATACTGAAGGAAATAAGACATTAAAAAGAATTCACTTAATGATAAAAGAGGTACAAAAATTCACAAAAGAAAAGCTTCTTTAGAACTTGGGCAAAGTCAAGATGGCCGAGTGAAAGCAGGGACTTGCTAGAACTCTCCCCCTAAACTACACCAAATACCACTAGAAATGACTCTAAAATTCTGTAGCTGCAGAACCCACGGAATGATGGAGTGAAGCAAATCTCCAGTGCAAGATAGTCTGGAAGGTCAATGGGAAGCATCTATCATACTGGGCTGGGAGCAGAGCACGGTCCAACATGGGTAATGTTAGCAAAGATGACACTTGAGCAGGCCTTGGGTACACTGAACCACTGGTACCTACAGTGGTTTCCAGACTTCACAAACCCAAACAAGGACAAATTGGAAGATCAATGGAAAAATCCTGCGGGACTTGTGTGAGTGGGTGAAGTGGTCTGTCTCCAGCCCCAGGACAGTGGAGGGGGCAGAAAGGGAAGAGGAGCCTGTGGCAGGCCACGCAGACACAAGGGCAGCGAGGCCAACAGATTGTGGGGGGATTCAGTGGCTGATAGTACATTCCCCCACCCCCACTGGAAGCAGAGAAGTACCTTGAAAAGGTGCTTAAAAGTCAAATAATTAACTGGGAAAATGAACAAAAACAGGGAAATATACACTATAGAATCTTTTTTTTTTTTTTGTGAGAAAGAGGATCAAAACATACAATGAAAAAAGAGATAACAAAGTCAAAACTCCTACTTCCAATGTCTCCAAGAAAAATATTTATTGGTCTAAGGTCATGGAAGATCATAAAAAAGGATTTTTAAAATCAAGTAAGAAAAGTAGAGGAAAAACTGAGGAGAGAAATGAAAGTGTTGCAAGAAAATCCTTAAAAAATGTATCAACTTCTTGCTAAAGGGGACGCAAAAAATGCTGAAAAAAAAATGACACCTTAAAAAATAAACTATCTTAAATGAAAAAAAAAAATCCAAAAAGGTAATGAGGAGAAGAATGCCTTAAAAATCAGAATCAGGCAAATGGAAAGAGAGATCCAAAAGCTCACTGAAGAAAATAATTCCTTGAAAATTTGAATGGAACGGATGGAAGGTAATGATTTTATGAAAAAGCAAGAAATTATAAAACCAAAAGAAAGAAAAAAATAGAAGACAATATGAAATATATCTTTGGGAAAATAACTGACGTGGAAAATAGATTCAGTAGAGAAAATTTAAAAATTATTGGACTACGTGAAAGCCATGATCAAAAATAGAGCCTAGACATCATCTTTCAAGAAATTATCAAGGAAAATGGCCCTGATATTCTAGAACCAAAAGGTAAAAAAGATATTGAATGAACCCACAAATTGCCTCCTGAAAGAGATCACAAATGAATAATTTTAGCAATATTGTAGCCAAATTCCAGAGCTCCCAAGTCAGGAAGAAATTTTTTTTTTCTCTTTTGGTCATTGGGAGTTTTCGTTTTTTTTTTTTGTTTTTTTTTTTAATAAAAATTTATTTATTTAACTTTTACATTCATTTTCACAAAATTTTGGGTTCCAAATTTTCTCCCCTTTTATCCCCTCCCCCACCCCAGTACACCAAGCATTCTAATTTTCCCTATCACCAATCTGCCCTCTCTTCTATAATCCCTCCCTTCTCTTGTCCCCATCTTCTCTTTTGTCCTGTAGGGCCAGATGACTTTCTATTCCCCATTAACTGTATTTCTTATTTCCTAGTAGCAACAACAATACTAAACAGTTGTTCCTAAAACTTTGAGTTCCAAATTCTCCCCATCCCTCCCTCACCACCCGTTCCCTTTGGGAAGGCAGGCAATTCAAAACAGGCCCTATCTGTGTAGTTTTCCAAATGACTTCGATAATAGTCGTGTTGTGTAAGACTAACTGTATTTCCCTCCATCCTATCCTGCCCCCCATTGTTTCTATTCTGTCTTTTGATCCTGTTCCTCCCCGAGTGTTGATTTCAAATTGCTCTCTCCTCCCATTGCCCTCCCTTCCATCATCCCCTCCACCCTGCTTATCTCCTTCTCCCCCACTTTCCTGTATTGTAAGATAGGCTGTCATACCAAAATGAGTGTGCATTTTATTCCTTTCTTTAATCGAATGTGATGAGGGTAAACTTCTTGATTTTTTCTCAGCTCTCCTCTTTTTCCCTCCACTAAAAAGTCTCCTGCTTGCCTCTTGAATGAGAGATAATTTACCCCACTCCATTTCACCCTCTTTCCTCCCACTACATTTCTCTCTCACCATTTACCTCAATTTCTTTTAAGATATGGTCCCATCCTGTTCAGTTCACTCTGTGCTCTCTGTCTCTGTATGTGCATGCATGTGTGTATGTGTATGTGCATGCACACATGTACATGTGTATGTGTGTGTGTATGTGTGTGTGTGGTTTCACTAACTACCCAGGTACTGAAAAGTTTTAATAGTTACAAATATCGTCTTTCCATGTAGGAATGTAAACAGTTCACTTTTGGTAAGTCCCTTATGACTTCTCTTTGCTGTTTACTTTTTCATGCTTCTTCTCATTCTTGTGTTGGAAAGTCACATTTTCCTTTCAGCTCTGGTCTTCTCATCAAGAATGCTTGAAAGTCCTCTGTTTCATTGAAAGACTATATTTTCCCCTGAAGTATTATACTCAGTTTTGCTGGGTAGGTGATTCTTGGTTTGAGTCCTAGTTCCTTTGATTTCTGGAATGTCCCATTCCACGCCCTTTGATCCCTTAATGTAGAAGCTGCTAGATCTTATGTTATCCTGATTGTATTTCCCCAATACTGGAATTGTTTCTTTCTAGCTGCTTGCAATATTTTCTCCTTGACTTGGGAATTCTGGAATTTGGCCACAATGTTCCTAGGAGTTTTTCTTTTTCGATCTCTTTCAGGCAGTGATCGATGGATTACTGCAATACTTATTTTGCCCTCTGGTTGTAGAATATCAGGGCAATTTTCCTCAATAATTTCATGGAAGATGATGTCTAGGCTCTTTTTTTGATCATGACTTTCAGGTAGTCCCATAATTTTTAAATTGTCTCTCCTGGATCTATTTTCCAGGTCAGTTGTTTTTCCCATGAGATATTTCACATTCTCTTCCATTTTTTCTTTCTTTTGGTTTTGTTTGGTGATTTCTTGGTTTCTCAGAAAGTCCTTAGACTCCATCTGTTCCATTCTAATTTTGAGAGAGCTATTATCTTCAGTGAGCTTTTAAACCTCCCTTTCCATTTGGCTAATTCTGCTTTTGAAAGCATTCTTCTCCTCATTGGCTTTTTGAACCTCTTTTGCCAACTGAGTGAGCCTATTTTTCCAGGTGTTATTTTCTTCAGCATTTTTTTGGGTCTCCTTCATCAAGGTATTGACCCGTTTTTCTTGCTTTTCTTGCATCTCTCTCATTTCTCTTCCCAGTTTTTCCTCCACCTGTCTAACTTGATTTTCAAAATCCTTTTTCAGCTCTTCCATGGCCTGAGCCCACCTGACATTCACCTGGGATGTCTGGGATACAGAGGCCCTGCCCTCCACATCTTTCCCTGATGGTAAGAATATTTCCTCGTCATCAGAATTGAAAGGAGGGAACACCTGTACCCCATTAAATTAGCTTTCTATAGTCTTATTTTTCTTCCCTTTTCTGGGTATTTTCCCAGCCAGTTACTTGCCCTCTGAGATTCTTCTCCACCCCTGCCTAGATTTGCCCAGCTAGTGCTTGGAGTCTGAGATTCAAATGGACTTTCTGTGGCAGGCACGGCTGCTATTCAATGTGAGCTTAAGTTCTGGTGCTCAGGTGGGGGCAGCGCTGCCTCCCAGGCTTAGTTCCCTCAGGGGCTTTATGCAGAGACCTTCAGTAATGGCCCTGAACTTCTGCCTGCTGCTCAGGGAGTCCCATGCCTCTGCCGCTGCCTCTGCCACTGCCAGTGCCACTCCCTCCGCTGCTGCCTCCTGAGGGGGCCCGAGTCATGGAGACACCCCGCTCCCCTCTCAGCCAGCCCAGAAGTCTCTCTCACTGACCTGTAGCTTCTGTGAGCGGAGAGACCTTCGTGGCCACTGGAGGTTCTGTCCCTGAAGCCTGCTCGGATCTGCTCCTCTGGGGCCGTGTGGCCAGGGCAGCACAGGGGTGGGCTCTGCTGTTCGGAGTGCGATGGGCCCCTGGGGACGGCTCTCCAGGGCTCTCTGGAACGGAAATCTTTTCCACTGTGTTTCTGCGCACCTTGCAGAGCTCCAGAATTTGTGGGGAGTTCTTCTTGCAGGAAATATATAGGCTGTGGTTTCGGAGCTAGAATATGTGAGTCTTTCTACTCCACCATCTTAGCTCCACCCCCCCAACCCCCCCAGGAAGAAAATGTTGCAAGCAACCTGAAAGAAACAATTCAAGTATTATGGAAACATAATCACGATAACACAAGATCTAACAGCTTCTACATTAAAGGATCATAGGGCTTGGAATATGATATTTCAGCAGTCAAAGGAGCTGCGATTAAAAACAAGAATCCCCTACCCAGAAAAACTGAGTATCATGTTTCAGGGAAAAAATTAAAATTCAGGGAAATAGAGGGCTTTCAAGAATTCTTGGTGAAAAGACTAGAGCTGAGATGAAAACTTGACTTTGCAATAAAACAACTAAGAGAAACATGAAAAGGTAAACAGGAAAGAGAAATCACTAGAGATTTATTACAGTTAAACTGTTTACATTCCTACATGGAAAGATAATATTTGTAACTATTGAGACTTTTATCAGTATTATGGTGCTTGGGGATATTATACACGTAGACATAGGGCAAGGTGTGAGATGAATATGATGGGATGATATCTAAAAAATTAAAATTAAAAAGTAAGAGAAGAATACATTGGAAGAAAGAGAAAGGTAAATTGAATTGTGTAAACTATCTCTTGCATCAAAGAGGCAAGAAAAAGCTTTTTCAATGGAGGGCAAGAGAGGGAAGCCAAGAGGGAAAGAATGGACCTTACTTTTATTAGATTTCATTTAAGGAAGGAACATGCATACTCAGTTTAGTATGAAAATCTATCTTACACTATAGGAAAGGAAGGGAGAGAGGTAAAAGCAGGGGTGGAAGATGATAGAAGGAAGGGAAAATGGTAGAACTTTTAAAAGTAAAATAAAAGTAGAACTTTCAAAATGGAAATAATAGACAAAAGAAGAATGAAGAAAATTCTTAAAAATTAGAATTTTGCAAGTGGAAACTAATGACTCTATATGATAAACAATATCATAAAACAATAAAAAACAAAGTCAAAAGAATGAAAAAATAGAAGATAATATGAAATATTTGACCAGGAAAAAAATTTACTTGGAAAATAGACTAAGGAGAAATAATTTAAGAATTATTTGACTACCTAAAAGTCATGATCAAAGAATGGGCCTAGACAATATATTTCAAGAAATTATTAAGGAAAATTTCTCTAATACCCTAAACCTAGAAGGTAAAATAGAAATTGATAGAATGCAAAATCACCTCCTGAAAGAGATCCTCAAATGAAAACTCTCAGGACCATATTAGTCAAATTACAGAGCTCCTTTGTCAATGAGGAAATATAGTTAGCAGTCAACATTTCTTGAAGCTCAATTAAGATTAAGATTCAAGAACTTCCTTGTTAAAGGTACAATTAGATTTTATTACAATATTCTAGAAGGAAAAGGCATTGGGATTTTAACCAAGAATAATCTACCCAGCAAAACTGAGTATAATTTTACAGAAGAAAAAAAAGGAAAAATAATGAAATAGAAAGCATCGAAGCATTCCTAATGAAAAGACCAGAGCTGAAGAGAAAATGTGACATTTAAAAATGAGACTCAAGAGAGGCATAAAATAGTAGACATGAAAGAGAAATCTTATGGAATTCCACAAGGTTGAACTGTTTATATTCCTAAACGAGAAAATGATATATTTAACTCCTAAGAACTTTATCATAATTATGACAGTTAGAATTGTTCTACATAGACAAAGGGCAGGCATGAGTGTGCATTGATTATATTGGGAAGATCTCAAAAAAAATGAAGGAATGAGAAAGAGAGATACACTGGAAGAAGGGGAAGAGGAGAGGAAGAACAGGGAAAATTACCTCATATAAAAGAGGTGTGCAAAGAATTTTTTTACAGTGGAGGGGAAATAGTGAATTAGGCAATGTTTGAATCTTTTTTTAAAAATTAGTTCCAAGAAAAAGGCTATACATACACATACTAATTTGGATATATAAACATATTTTACCTAATAAAGTAAAGGGAGAAGGGGACGAAGGAAGGGGTAAGTGATAAAAGGGAGAAGAGAAGCAAATTGGACTTTTGAGGTAGTACAGGGTAAAAAGAGAAAAGACTAAGCAGAAGATAATATGATTGAGGGAAATACACAGTCAGCATGCATAATTATTAATGTAAGTAAGATGAACTCATTCAAGAAATGGAAGTTGAGCACAGAACAGATTGGAAATGAGAATCTATCAATATGCTGTTTATAAGAAACACACTGAAAACAGACAGACAGACACATACAGATTTAAAATAAGGGCCTGGAGAAGAATCTATTAGGCTTCAACTAAATTACAGAAAGAGGCATAGGTATCAATGAGGCAGAAAAATCAAAATCAAAAATGGAACTAATAAAAAGAGATAAGCAAGGAGCAACTAGGTGGCAGAGTGATTAGAATACTGGCCCTGGAGTCAGGAGGTCTTGAGTTCAAATCTGGTCTCAGACACTTGACACACTTACTAACAGTGTGACCTTGGTCAAGTCACTTAACCCCAATTGTCTTGCCTTTCCCCCTTCAAAAATAAAAGCAAATAAAAGATATAAACAGGGAAACTACATTTTGCTATAATGTATCATCACCAATGAAATGATATAAAAATAATAAAGTAAGTCTCCATGATAAAGGTCTCATGTCTCAAATATATAGAAAACTAAGTCCTGCTCATAAAAACAAAAATAAGAGCCATTCCTCAAATCATTAATCAAATAATCTCAGGTAGTTTTCAAAAGAAGAAATCAAACCTTCAGTCATATTTTAAAAAAATATCCTAAATAACTTCTGTTTAGAGAAATGTGATTTGAAAAAACTCTAAAATACCACCTTACAGCTATCAGCTTGGATAATGTGACATAAAAAGAAAATGATAAATAGTGAAGGCAATGTGAAAAAATTTGGACCCTGCTGAATTCTTGATGGAGTTGTGAAGTGGTCTCACTACTCTGGAGAATAATTTGGAAGTAAGTCCAAATGGACATAAAACTGTGCACACTCTTTAATCACGAATATCATAACTAAGTCTGTATCTCAAAGAGTTCAAAGAAAAAGCAAAAGAAATTATATGTACAAAAATATTTTAGCAGAACTTTTTGTGGTTACAAAGAATTGGAAATTGAGAGGACATCCATCAAGTGAGGAATGACAGAACAATAATGATAAGATTATTATGGAATACTATCATGTTATAAAAAATAATGAAGGGGTGATTTCAGAAAAACTTGGGGGGATCTACATGAACAGAACTGGGAGAATATTATATACAGTAATAGTAATATTGTAACAATGTTCAATTGTGAGTGACTTAGCCATTTTCAGCAATAGAATGATCCAAGACAAATGTTAATGACTCATAATGATAAATGTTATCTACTTCCAGAGAGAGAGCTGATGAACTCTAAATGCAAATTAGATTAATATACATTTCTATTTTCATTACCTTTCTTCTTTTTGGTGACATAGATAATAAGGAAATGTTTTAAGTGCTTTCACATCTACAATTGATATCATATTGTTTGCCTTTGCAATGCATGAACAAATAACACTTTTAAAAAAATTATTTTAAAAGATGAAAATAGCCTTGTCTGTGGATCAAACATTCCACAGGGCACAATGGAAAAAATGGGTGAAGTTTGCTTGAAACTTTGATGTGGGAAGGTTGAGCAGAGGTGAATGAGGAATTGGGTAATAATGAGTGGGGAATGGGATTTGGATAATGATGTATAAAGGTCCAGATTCCCACAGATGTGAAGGGTATGACCAGGTGTGAAAAAGACCTCATAACATATATAGCGATGAATTTTCTGTTTGTTCTGCAAAGGACCAAATACTTATTAAACACATTTATCCATTTATCTCTATTATTTTGAATTTCAGGGAATCTTTAGTAAATTTGGTGCATATTTAGGAGATATATGTGGAAATACAATCTTAAATATAGAATTTTTCTTTACCCATTCGAATATCCAAATGAGTATTTGAGCAAAATGAGCTCATAAGAATCTTGAATTCTTTATCTTTTAATCAATTATCCATTGGTGGAATATCACTCATCTTTCAGTGAAGTAAGTCTTGAGGATTTGGGCTCTATAATGGGTTGTTAGGCAGATGTGATGTTTCAATTGATGTTTCTCATTATGGAGATAGTTATTGAAGTCAGTATTTCTCAAAGTAAAGGATAATATGAGAAGTACCAAATTGGCAAAGATTGTATAAGATTAGAAAATCCAGTTTCGTATTCACTGAAATAAGAGAGGGACACTTGTACATAGGTACTTAAGCTGTCAATTGTTCTGGTTATTCTAAAAAAAAAAATTAGAACTAAATGATAAAGTGACTAGAAATTTCTATAATCTTTGACCCAGAGATCATATTGCTAAGCATATCCCCAGTGAGGTCAAACAAAGAAACGTAAGTCACACATCTAGAAAAAATGTTTATAGATATTGCTTCTTTTTCAGTAACAAAGAAGCAGTAAATAAAGCAAATGGACATTGATTATGGAATGGCTAAACAAATTGTGGAATATAAATATAATAGAGTATTATTTTGCAATAAAAATAATTAATATGGGGAGTCATGATGGCAAAGTGAAAGCAGGAACTCATCCGAGCTCCCGTACAAACTCCTTCAAATACTTCTCAAAAGTGAATCTGAACAAATTGTAGAGTGGTAGAATCCACAAAGAGATAGAAATATTATGGAACCACAGTGAGGCTCATGTAGGACTTCACTGCTTCTACATTAAAAGGTCAGAGGACTTGGAGTAGGATATTCCGTAAGGCAAGGAAGCTTGGATTACAACCAAGGATCAACTACCTAGCAAAAGCAAGCATAATTTTCATGAGAGAAGATGGAGATTCAATGAAATTAGGGACTTCCAGACTTTCCTGATGAAAAGACAGAGCTCAATGGGAAATTTGATCTTCAAATACAAGACTCAAGAGAGGCATAATAAATTAAACAGAAAAGAGAGTGAAATATGTTATTCAAAAAGGACAAACTGTCTGCATCACTACATGAGAAGATGATACAATTGTTGAGAAATGTATTTTTATTGTACCATATAGAAGAGAAATATATAGATGGGATGGATTTCAGTTGATTTTGATAAGTTGAAAAAAAGGCAATTAAGTGCTGAAAAAAGTTTGTAACGAAAGATAAGGAAGAGGAAGAAAAGGGTAAATTGCATCACATGAAGTGGCACAAGAATATTTCAGTAGAGGAAAAGAAGGGAGGGATGAAGACAAAGACACAAATAGTAATCATAACTGTGAATGCAAATGTGATGAACTCTCCCACAAAAAGGAAGAGAATAGCAGAATGGACTAAAATTATAATTCTACAACAAATTGTTTATGAGAAACACATTTAAGACAGAGGGATACACACAGGGTAAAGGTAAAAGGCTGGAATAGAATATAATATGCTTCAGATGAAGTAAAAAATGTAGGGGTAGCAATCCTGATATCAGGAAAAGCAGAAGCAAAAATAGATCTAATTAAAAGAGATATGGAAGGAAACTATATCATGCTAAAAGGCACTATTGAAAATGAAATAATTACTAAATACACATGAATCAAGTGTTATATCCTTCAGTTTCTTAGAGGAGAAGTCAAGGGAGTTAGAGGAAGAAATTGACAGCAAAATTATACTAGTGGGATACCTCAACCTCCCCCTCTCTGAAACAGGTAATTCTAACCACAAAATAAATAAGAAAGAAGTTAAGGTTTTCTCGAGGGTAAAAGGCATCTATGCAAAAAAAAAAAAAAAAAAAAAAAAAAAAGCTGACCATCTACGAGAGCATAAAACCATCACAATTCAAGAAAGGCAGAAATATTAAATGCATCCTTTTAAGAACATGATGCAATAAAAATTTATATATAATAAAGTGCGATGGAATGTTAGATTAAAAATCAATCAGAAACTAAATGATCTATTCTTAAGGAATTAGTAGGTCAAACAACAAATCATAGAAACAATCAATAATTTCATCCAAAGAAATGACAATAATGAGACAAGTGTCAAAATTTACGGGATGCAGCAAAAGCAGTTCTTAGGGGAAGTTTTATTACTCTAAATGCTTACATGAATAAAATAAAGAGGAAATCAATGAATTGGGTATGCCACTAAAATGTTAGAAAAAGAACAAATTAATAATCCCTAATTAAATTCTAAATTAAAAATTCTGAAGATCACAGGAGAGGTAATTAAAACTAAAATTAAGAAACTATTAAACTAATAAATTAAGAACTGGTCTTATGAAAAAAGAATAAAATAGGTAAATATTTGGTTAATTTTATTTTAAAAAAGG
The DNA here is from genome assembly GCA_023548195.1 of Bettongia penicillata ogilbyi. Classification (NCBI taxonomy): domain Eukaryota; kingdom Metazoa; phylum Chordata; class Mammalia; order Diprotodontia; family Potoroidae; genus Bettongia; species Bettongia penicillata. Next base: position 2,043,523 of record JAJHZJ010000365.1, read on the forward strand.
AGAAAATCAAATTATCAATATCAAAAATGAAAACGATAAATTCACCACTAATCAAGTGGAAATTAAAAGAATAATAAGGAACTATTTTCCCCAACTGTATGCTCATAAATTTGACAATCTTAGTGAAATGGATGAATATTTAAAAAATATAAATTTCCCAGATTAACAGAAGAGGAAGTAAAATATTTAAACAATGCCATCTCAGAAAAAAAAAATGATCAAGGGATCAGTGAACTCCCCAAGAAGAAAACCTCCAGGGTTAGATGGATTTGCAAGTGAATTCTAGCAAACCTTTAAAGAATAATTAATTTCTATATTAAATAGACTATTTGGGAAAAGATGGTGGAGTCCTACAAAATTATTTTTATGCTACAATTATGGTACTGATACCTGAACCAGGAAGATTCAAAACAGAAAGATAATTATAGACCAATTACCCTAATGAATATAGATGTAAAAAAAATTAGCAAAAATGTTACAGCAACTTATGAGAATAATATACTAAGACCAGGTCAGATTTATTCCAGAAATGTAAGGCTGGTTCAACATTAGCAAAACTATAGGCAAAACTGATCATACCAATAAGAAAATTATAAAAAATATATTATTTCAATGGATGCAGAAAAAGCTTTTGATAAAATACAATACCCTTTCATATTAAAAACACTAGAGAGTATTGGAACAAATAGAGTCTTCCTAAAAATGATAAGTAGCATCTACCTAGAAACATACGTAAGTATCATATACAATGGAGATAAGCTAGAAGCATTTTCAATAAGATTGGGGCTGAAACAAGGATGTCCTTTATCACCCCTTTTATTCAACATGTACTAGAAATGTTAGCTTTAGCAATGAAAGAAGAAAAAAGAAATTGAATGAAGTAGAACAGGCAAAGAAGAAACAAAGGTATCAGTCTTTAATGATGATATGGTTACATACTTAGAAAAGAAGTAAAAAAATCTATTTGAAATAATAAACAACTTTAGAAAAGATGCAGGATATAAAATAAACCCACATAAAATCTTGGTATTCCTATATACTAACAACAAAGCCCAACAACAAGAGATAGAAAGAAAAATTCCATTTAAATTTTCTGTAGACATTATAAAATATTTGGGAGTCTATCTGCTAAAACAAACTGAAGAACTACATGAACACAACTACAAAACACTTTTCATACATATAAAGTCAGATGTAAATAGTTCGAAAAACATCAGTTGCTCATGGGGAGGCTGAGCTAATATAATAAAAAAAATATAATTTTACCTAAATAAATTTACTTATTTAGGGTCATACCAATCAAACTACCAAAAATTATTTTATGGAGATAGAAAAAATAATAAAAATCATCAGTAAGAACAAAAGCTCCAGAGTATCTAGAGAATTAATGAAAAGCAATCACAGGGAAGGTGATCTAGCCATAACAGAACTTAAATTGTATTGTAAAGCAATAGTCATCAAAAGTACTTGCTACTGGCTAATAAAGAGAGTGGCAGATCAATAGAATAAGTTAAGTACACAAGACACAACAGTCAATGATTACAGTAATCTGTTGTTTGATAAACCCCAAGACTCCAGCTTCAGGGACAGGAACTCACTATTTGACAAAACCTCTTGGGAAAACTGGAAAATAGCACGGCAGAAAATGGACATAGACAAGTATCTTTTACCATACATCAAAATGAAGTCAAAATGGGTTCACAATTTAGTCATGAATGCTGATACTATAAGCAATCTGGGAGAGCAAGGGATAATCTACTTGTAAAATTTATGGAGAATGGAACTGATGACCTAACAAGACATAGAGAACATTATGACATGCAAATGGATACTTTCAATTACATTAAATTAAAGTTTTGCACAAACAAGGACAATGCAACCAAAATTAGGAGGGAAGTAGAAAGCTGGGAAAGAATTTTGACAATCAGTGTGTATAAGAAAGGCCTTTGTTAAGGGTCTATATGTGCACGCATGTGTGGGAAATTTCACTTTAAATATAAGCCAAAGTATTACTGAAAATGATGGATTAGTCTCAGAACATTTTCTGGGGAGCATGAAAATCCCAAATCTTGTATCATTTAATAAGTACATACTAGGGAATGGCATGAGGTTCATAGATTTTAAATATTTTTTTCTTAGGTAACATGGCTATTAAGTACTAAAGTCTATAATTTACATCCAGGTTTTCCTGATTCAAAGACATTGTTTCTTTACTGGAAGAAATTGCTTTTAAATCAGTTTTTGTAAAAGTTTAATGGCCTAATGAAATAAGAGCAAAAAATGATTTATGTAAAGACTCATAGATGGTTAGAAAAAAGAATAAACTATAAAGATACACAGGAATACTTTATATTCTAGCACTATTGACTAAAACTCTATCCACAATTACAAAAGGACAAAGAGGTTGTGCTCAGCATCAATATCTAAGTTCATTTTTCCTACAAACTTTATACTCCTTATAATCCTTTAGAATAAAATCTCTTTAAGGAAAAGGGATGCTTCATTATATCTTTTGTGCCTCCAGCACCCAACAGAGTGTCTAGCATATGGAACTTACATAATATATGTGGATTTATTATAGGTCTAGATTTGATAGGATGCAGGCTAGAGGATATCAGTCTCCCCTTGCATAGTAAAGTATTGATCCCTGACAGATATATGACTGCTGTCTAATTATGCATTGTGAAATATTTTTTTCACTTACAAAGAAAAGAAATAAAGTAGAAATCCTAAAATAATAATTTAGAGTATAATAGCCTTTTTTGTGTGCAGGTAATCAACTTATTTATAAAAAGAGACCAAGCAAAGTCTAGAGTTTACTCCAAAATTCATAATTAAGACAGTTTTGAACTGTGGACTCTGGGATTGAGAAAGAAAGGGAAAACTCACAAGCTCAGAAGTATTCACAAAAGCAGAAGGGGAAAAAATCGAGTTAACCAATTTATCTCAGGCATGAGAAAGCATAAGCCTTATAATTTGTAATTGAATAATTATGCATGTTTCATTGTTTTTATTTATTTTATCTCCAAAGGAATGTAAGGTATTTATGACCTTAGAATTTTATTCACTCAGATATTCACACACATTAGCTAGCAAAAGGCAGGGTCTATTAGTAAGATCCATCATGCCTATTTATATAAGAGACGGACAGAAACAGTAATAGATATATAGAACTGGAGATAAAATCAACTAAATTTTGTAAATATGTATTAATTCACTCCTTTCTATAAGAATTTCTCAATGCTAGAATGAAGTCAAGCACATCTACATTCAAGAAATACAAACCATAGGATTTAATAAAAAAAAATGTTTATTCAAATATCTAAGCTATTCAGAGAAGAATATAGTCCCCTAGACTTAGGAACAACCACTCAGTTCAATATTATGACCTTCTAGTACCAATACCTCCCATAGTCAATCACTTCATACCAATACCTCCCATAGTCAATCGTCAATCACTTCATGTTAAAAATATTGTCCTGGATTGATATACTATACAAGTTTTCCCTACTTGATCCTTTTCCTGTCCTATTGTGAAAACAAAAATCATAACAACTGTTCCCTTGACTCCCGTGCTTTACATATATATATATATATATATATATATATATATATATATATATATATATAAATACATGCACACATATACCCATGTTCGCATACTTACATATGTAACATAGCATACATAAATACCCATACGCATCTACATATATATTCCTTCTAACCACCCTCATACTGAAAGAGATCTCATGAGTTACAAATAACATCTTTCCATGTAGGAATCTTAACACTTCAACTATAATGAGTTCCTTAAGACTTCTCTTTCCTGTTTACCTTGCCATATTTCTCTTGATTCTTGTATTTGAAAATCAAATTTTCTATTGAACTCTGGTTATTTCAACAAGAATACTTAGAAGTCATCTATTTCATGGAAATTCCATTTTTCCCTGGAAGTATTATGCTCAGTTTTGCTGGGTAGGTGATTCTTGATATTAATCCTATCTCCTTTGATTTATGGAATATCATATTCCAAGCCCTTCAATCCCTTAGTGTAGAAGCTGCTAAATCCTGTGTTATTCTGATTGTATTTCCACAATACTTGTATGGTTCCTTTCTAACTGCTTGTAATATTTTCTCCTTGACAAGAGGACTCTGGAATTTGGCTACAATATTACTAGAAATTTTCCTTTTGGGGTCTCTTTCAGGAAGTAATTGATGAATTCTTTCCATTTCTATTTTATCCTCTGAGTCTAGAATATCAGAGCAGATTTCCTTGATAATTTCTTGCAAGGTGATATCTACGTTCTTTTTTTGATCATAGTTTTCAAGTAGACCAATAATTTTTAAATAACCTCTCCTGGATCTGTTTTCGAGGTCAATTGTTTTCCAAAGATATATTTCACATTTTCTTCTATTTTTTTTTTCATTTTTTGGTTTTGTTTTCCGTATCTTGGTTTCTCATAAAGCTATTAGCTCCATCTGCTTCATTCCAATTTTTAAAGAACTATTTTCTTCAATGAGCTTTTGAACCTCCTGTTCCATTTGGTCCATTCCACTTTTTAAATCATTCTTCTCCTCCTTGGTATTTTGACCTCTTTTACTATTTGAGTTATTATTTTTTTTTCTGGATATATAAATATATTTATTTAACTTTTTTTTTTACATTCATTTTCACAAAATTTTGGGTTCCAAATTTTCTCCCCATTTGTCCCCTCCCCCACCCCAATACACCAAGCAATCTAATTTCCCCTATCACCAGTCTACCCTCTCTTCTATCATCCATCCCTTCCACTGTCCCCATCTTCTCTTTTGTCCTATATGGCCAGATAACTTTCTATTCCCCATTACCTGTACTTCTTATTTCTTAGTAGCAAGAACAATATTCAACAGTTGTTCCTAAAACATTGAGTTCCAACTTCTCCCCATCCCTCCCTCCCCATCCATTGCCTTTGGGAAGGCAGGCAATTCAATATAGGCCATATCTGTGTAGTTTTGCAAATGACTTCGATAACAGCCATGTTATGTAAGACTAACTATATTTCCCTCCATTCTATCCTGCCCCCATTGTTTCTATTCTGTCTTTTGATCCTGTCCCTCCTGAATGTTGACTTCAAATTGCTCCCTCCTCCCATTGCCCTCTCTTCCATCATCCCCCCCAACCCTGCTTATCTCCTTCTCCCCCTCTTTCCTGTATTGTAGGATAGGCTTTCATACCAAAATGAGTGTGCATTTCACTACTTCCTTTAGTCGAATATGATGAGGGTGAACTTCATGTTTTTTTCCTCAGCTCTCCTCGTTTTCCCTCCACTAAAAAGTCTCCTGCTTGCCTCTTCTATGAGAGATAATTTGCCCCATTCCATTTCGGCTTCTCTCCTCCCAATACATTTCTCTTATACATTTACCTTAATTTCTTTAAAGATATGATCCCATCCTATTCAATTGACTCTGTGCTCTCTGTCTCTGTGTGTGCGTGCATGTGTGTACGTGTGTGTACGTGTGTGCATATATGTGCGTCTGTGTGTGTGTGTAATCCCATCAACTACCCAGATACTGAAAAGTTTCAAGAGTTACAAATATTGTCTTTCCATGTAGGAATGTAAACAGTTCACTTTTCGTAAGTCCCTTAAGACTTCTCTTTGCTGTTTACTTTTTCGTGCTTCTTCTCGTTCTTGTGTTTAAAGGTCAAATTTTCTTTTCAGCTCTGGTCTTTTCATCAAGAATGCTTGAAAGTCCTCAATTTCATTGAAAGACCACTTTTTTCCCTGAAGTATTATACTCAGTTTTGCTGGGTAGGTGATTCTTGCTTTGAGTCCTACTTCCTTTGATGTCTGGAATATCCTATTCCATGCCCTTCTATCCCTTAATGTAGAAGCTGCTAGATCTTGTGATATCCTGATTTTATTTCCACAATCCTGGAATTGTTTCTTTCTAGCTGCTTGCAATATTTTCTCCTTGACCTGGAAATTCTGGAATTTGGCCACAATGTTCCTAGGAGTTTCTCTTTTTGGATCTCTTTCAGACGGTGATCGATGGATTCCTTCAATACTTATTTGGCCCTCTGGTTCTAGAACATCAGGGCAGTTTTCCTTGATAATTTCATGGAAGATGATGTCTAGGCTCTTTTTTTGATCATGAGTTTCAGGTAGTCCCATAATTTTTAAATTATCTCTCCTGGATCTATTTTCCAGGTCAGTTGTTTTTCCCATGAGATATTTCACATTCTCTTCCATTTTTTCATTCTTTTGGATTTGTTTGGTGATTTCTTGGTTTCTCAGAGAGAGAACTATTTTCCTCAGTGAGTTTTTGAACCTCTTTTTCCATTTGGATAATTCTGCTTTTGAAAGCATTCTTCTCCTCATTGGCTTTTTGAACCTCTTTTGCCAATTGAGTTAGCCTATTTTTCAAGGTATTATTTTCTTCAGCATTTTTTGGGGTATCCTTTACCAAGGTATTGACCCATCTTTCATGCTTTTCTTGCATCTCTCTCATTTCTCTTCCTAGTTTTTCCTCCACCTAACTTGACTTTCAAAATCCTTTTTGAGCTCTTCCATAGCCTGAACCCATTGGATATCTTTTTCAGATGTTTGGGATACAGAGGCCTTGACTTCTATGTCTTTCCGTGATGGTAAGCATTGTTCTTCCTCATCAGAAAGGGAAGGAGGAAACATCTGTGCACCAAGAAAGTAACCTTCTATGGTCTTTATGTTTTTCCTTTTCTGGGCATTTTTCCAGCCAGTTACTTGACTTCTGAGATTCCTCTCCACCCCTGCCTAGATCTGCCCAGCTAGTGCTTGGGGTCTGAGATTCAAATGCTGCTCCCCAGCCTCTGGGCTTTCAGGGGTGGGCACGGCTGCTATTCAGGGTAAGATTAAATTCAGGTTCTCTGGTGTCAGGGCTGCCCCCAAGTCTCGGTTCCTTCATTGGGTTTATGTAGAGACCTCCAGTAATGGCCCTGAGCTCCTGTCTACTCCTGGAGCCCCTGGCCACCACCTCCCCCGCTGCTTCCTCCCAAGGGGGCCTGAGTTATGGAGACACCCCATTCCCCTCTCTGCCAGTCCAGAAGTCTTTCTCACTGACGTGTAGCGCCTGTGGGTGGAGGGACTTTTGTGGCTGCTGGCGGTTCCGTCCCTGAAGCCTGCTTGGATCTGCTCCTCTCGGGCCACGAGGCCAGGGCAGGGGCTCCCCTCTGCGTCAGGTGGCTGACAGACCTTTGGGGTCAGTTCTTCAGGGCTTTCTGGAACAGAAATCTCCTCCACTCTGCTGCTGCATGACTTCCACTGCCCCAGATCCCACTGGGAGTTCTTTCTATAGGTAATTTATGGGCTGTGGGTTCGGAGTTCGCATATGTGAGTCTTTCTACTCTGCCATCTTGGCTCCTTCCTTGAGTGATTATATTTTTTAAAATGTTATTTGCTTCAGCATTTTTTGGTGTCTCCTTTAACAAGAAGTTGACTTGCTTTTCATGATTTCCTTACATTGCTCACATTTCTCTTCTCAGTTTTTCCTCTACCTCTCTTACTTGATTTTCAAAATCCTTTTTGAGCTCTTCCATGACCTGAGCCTGTTGCATAGTTTTTGGAGGTTTTGAAAGTAGAAGTCTTAACTTTGACGTCTTCCTCTGATTGTATGCTTTGCTCTTCCTCATCCAAAAGGATGGAAGAAAATAACTTTTTACTAAGAAAGTAACCTTCTATAGTCTTATTTTTCTCTTTTTTGGGCATTTTTCCCAGCCAATTCCTTGACTTTTGAATCTTTTGTCAAGTGTAGGGCATACCTTAAGGATCTGTAAGTTCTCAGATTCTCCAAGGTGGCACAATCAAAGGAGAGGAGTTTACTCCTCTCCTGGCCTGCACACCGGTCTCTGAGCAACCACAAGCACTCTTTTCTGACCTGAAGCTGCTAGTATGATTCCCTCTATACAGCCAGCATCAACTCCACCACACCAGCCAGCACTCCTCCTCACTCCAGGGCCACAACTCATGGCTCAGGTCCAGTTCAATTCCTCCAGGGTTTTTAGCCAGAGGACTCCAAAAGTGGACATGCTACTGCAGTGACTGCCACTGTCTGGGGCCAGGACTGGAGTCAGACCAAGTTGCCCTCTCACCCAGGTGAAAGAGCTTTCTTACTGATCTCTGAACATGTTTTTGGTGTTTGCGAGTTGAGAAATCTGGGAACTATAGCTGCCATCCTTGATCCTGCACTCTGAAGCCTGCTCCAGTCTTCTCTGTGCAGTCAAGGCTGTACTGCACTCCCCTCTGAGCCTGGTGTGATAGATCCTTTCCATTGGCCTTCCAGGCTGTTACATGCTGAAAATCTCTTTCACTCTGTTGTTTTGTGGCTTCTACTGCTCTAGAGTTTGTTTAGAGTCATCCTAGTTAAAGTTCTACCGATACCAGTGACCCCATTGACCTATGTAGTGGATAAGAAAGGCCTTGGGGCCAAATATGTTGATAATGTATTTTTGCTTATTGTTTATGTAATGTCTCTTAATGAAAAGATCTTCCCCATCTATCAATAGGCCCATATGACCTGCCTGGATCACATGGAAGTTTGAGTGACATGGAGCCTGCGGTAGGAGAAGCTTGCTGAATTGGTAGGGCAGGAAGGGGTGCAGCTAGAGGAGAGCTGAGAGAAAATTAATGAGAGAGCAGTCAGACCTGAAGGATGTAGGCAAATCCATAGCTGGCTCTGATTGTGAGAAGGGCATTTTGTTTAAGGGAAGCCTGCTTGTGATTTCTTCAAGGGACAAGGGAAGATTAGCAGGGGGAAGTCTTGGGACTGGTGCTGTTATTGTATATAGAGTTTTGTTACTATGATGGATTTGGTTTTCTGGTGTCTAAATGTTTTGGTTCTGTCTTCCATGTAGGGAGTTGGTTGTGATTCAGAATTGCAGTGGGATATTTATGGCCATGGTAGGTGCTGTGAATATTGTATTAGTGCTACACTATTCCAAGCAGCTCCCAAGAGGGATCTCATCTTTATCCTCACTGTGACCTGAAACTGCTCTATCTCAAAAGTCCCAAACTGAAATGTCCATATATAATCACAGACATCTTTTCTTCACCTTGTCCACTGCCTCATTAATCAGAAAACTAATTTTGGTCCTCATTGTACATTGTAGCCCATTACCTTTATTCTGTCTTCACTTTAATTTCTTTGTAGGTATTTCACGGTCTGGCTCTGATACTTGCTAGCTATGTGAATATGAGCTACTCATTTGATTTGAGCCTCAGTTTAGTGGTGCAATGAATAGAATACTGGCTTTGAATTCAAAAAGACTTGAGCTTAAAACTGACCTCAGAGACATGCTGTGTGATGTTGGCCACATCATTTAACCTTTGTTTGTCTCAGTTTCCTCCAATGTAAAATGGAGTTCATAACAATGCCTACCTTTCAGGGTGGTATAGAGGACCAAATGAGTTATATAAAGCACTTCACACTGTGCATGAAACAGAGTAGGCATTATATGAATACCTGTTCCCATGCCCTTCCCTATATTTCATTTATAAAAGGGGGAACAGAATTTGCACTTATTAGTGAGAGAAGGACCCTACCATGGAGCAGTGTCCTCTCTGACGACTGCATTGTTGTGGGAGTGAAGCATAAAGGAAAACAGGAATTCAAAGGGTAAGTTCTACAAGGCAGTGGCATAAACCAGCTAGAAGGGAGAGCCTAGAATGAATATTTTAGAAGCTTTGATTACATGAGGAGTACAGAGAAAAGAGATAGACTGGACAACTTAGATATCATGAATCAGAGAATGAGGGTATAGAGTAGACGGAAAGAGGATGGATAAGGAAGAAACTAAGATAAATACTCTTCTAAAAGGGGTAAAGAAATGAAGTGTAGTTGAAATGAGGAAGTGGAAATCTACTGAAATGAAAATGAGAAAAGGGAGGGAATAATGACATAATGACATAGAAGTAGGAGGGTAAAAGGGACTAATAAGTAAAACTCCAAAGAAAAAAGGGTAATGATTGAAAGGAGATGATCATAGGTAAGAGTAAGATCCAGTGCAAAGTAGGCCACCTTTAACAAATAAACAAAGAAAAAGTTTAAGGGAAAGTAACTAAAGGAACATAGTACTATGTTTACAAAAGAAAAATTGTTAGGAAACAAAGTTTATTCCTGATCTCACCACAGTGAAAGAGTAGGACTGGGAGATGACCTCAATGTCCTTTCCAAATCTAACACACTATGATTCTACACCAATTCCAAACAGAATTCTGATATAAGATCCTCTGCTCCCAATATTGCTTGCTAAATTGAATAGTAATTGTTCCTTGCTAGTGCCATAGCTTACTCCCAGGCTGCTATCCTCCCTGTGATAGCAATCAAATTTATGATCTTTTGCTGCTTCTGTCTTACTAAAGCACCTCTGGTTGAATAATGAGATTAAAGATCTTCCCCACTCATTGATGAGCCTGCGCACTGAGGGAAGCTTGATTAGGGGAGTTGTCTTGTAGGAGTGACCCAAGTACCTTTTGTTTTTTCTACTGAGGCACTGAGTCAGAGAGTTATGCCCTCTGGCTCTGAAAAGTGTATCAATACTCTGAGGGTGAGGTTTTATTTTGTGACTTACTGACTAGAAGTATTTGAGTGGCCAGAGGAGAACTCTGGGAACCCATTTAAAGGAGCCTCCCAGGCTTGGAAAACCCAGATGCCAGTGCTTCCCTCTCTGGTAACTATGGTCAGACAGTTGGACCTGTCTGTTGATGAACAGGCAGAGGAAGCCTGTCTATTGACTTTTGATTTCTCTGTATTTTCTTTGAAGTTCAGGGTGCTGACACCCCTGAACTAGGTGAATGATACATGAGCTTGGTTAAAGGAATGATGCATGTGCTTAATTAAAGTGAGTGCTAACCTCTCAAACCTTGCTTTTCCTTTTATGAATGAAGATCTAAGAACCTGTGATTGCAGGCCCCCCTTTGTATGTTGGGGTGCTTACCATTACTCTCTCTATCCTATATTTGCACTTTAAAGTCATGGTTAAGGGACAATGTAGAAAATAAAATGGATGTTTCATTATGTTTCCTGTAGGAAAATGATATTCTTTTTAAGCCATATATGTGACTTTGTTGAGTTGCAGTATGACTCCATCCAGATTCTCAGAGACTTTGAGCATGTGATCTCATGCCAGTTTGTATGGATGGTTTATTTCAAGATTTTTCATTACATTTAATTTCTACTGTAACTTTGAAAGGAATATCTGTGGTCAGGCTAGTTTGGGAATAGAGGCAGTCATTTACCAGGCAGCATTTTAAGCCTATTGCAATTCTAAAAGGAGACATTGGATAATGATGATACGCTGATAAATAAGGGAAATTTAATGTAGTCCACATGAGAACCTCTTTTGTAATGAAAAGCCTGGTTACTACCCTGACCAAATGACTTCAATAGATATAGCTGAAAGCAATTATTTGAGCGAAAAAGTTTATGTGAATAATTATCATTTGTTATCACTAATTTAAAAACAATTTTTCCTACTCTCTTTCTGACTTCAGTTTTGGAAAGTAACCATTTCCCCTGAGTCAAGTAGCAGTGTAAAATTTTACATCATTGAGCAGTTAATTAAATTCAAACATGCATTGCATTAGATACTTGTATTCATGCCAAAACCTAATCCATTATGAAGTCTTCCTTCTATTATAGCCTATGTTAGCTGTGTGTGAATTAGAAAGGAAATAATATATAATAATACTTATTGTGCAAATAGAAAATACCTAAATATTAAATATTGGGTTATAAAAGTAAATTATCTAATATATCTCTAGTGATTGATGGGATAACTATAATCATTTGATATTTATTTGGGAAAAGTAAATATAAAAAGCAAAAACATGTATTTTTCACATAACCCTAGGTGCTTAAAGTCAGCAGGAATCTCAGAGGTTGCCTTATCCAAACCACATTTGAACAAGATTCTTCTCTTTCACATTCCCAGGAAGTGATCACACACCTTTCATGTGAAGACCTGTTGGGAGATGAAACCAACTGCTTCTGAGTGTACACCAATTTACTTTTGGATGACTGCAATTGTTAGCATGTTTTTCACTTATGTCAGGATTAATTCTACTTGTCTACAATGTTTTAATTGTTCCACCTATTACTGCCTTTGGGGTCATTCAAATACTTACAGTGGTGGGGAACTCGTGGCCTCAAGGCCACATGGGGCCCTCTAGGTCACAGAATTCAATGAAGTTTGAATTCAGTCAAAAAACTGCACTTGAGGACCTAGAGGGCCCCATGTGGCCTCAAGGTGACAGGTTCCCCTCCCCTTATTTAGAATATGGTTACCATCCACCCACAAAGTCTTCTCTTCTCCAGGCTAATCTAAATATCTTTCAAACAATTTTCACACAACAGGATCTCAAATCATGTCACCATCTTGTTTTCTATTCTCTGGATATTGTCCAACTTCTCAATATCTTTTCTAAAATGTGGTGCCCAGAAATGAGCAAAATCCTTATCAATGTGGTCTGGCCAGATGTGAACTAAGCAGGACTGCTGCCTCCCTACTATTGGATGCTATAACTTCTCTTGATGCGTAGTATACCAAGTAGG